>WOXC01011266.1:0-538094 GCA_011680675.1 Gymnobelideus leadbeateri
GGGATAGTAGTACGTTAGCTGAGTGGCTGGGGCTGAGAGGGAGTCAGAGAAGGAGGCTGGAGTTTTCCAGGGTGTACAAGTGGGTGGGGCCCTGGGCTGTGAGCAAGTAGTCTTTATGAAAAGAATGAAGCAGGCTCCAGGAGACAGATGAAAGGAAGAATGATGAGTGAGAAGTGTGTGCCCCGGGCCATCCCTACACCTGAAAACCTGCTCCAGTGGCTTACTTTTCAAGGAAGCTTCACTTTTCGGCTCCAGAGCAGAGGCTCTCTGCAATGAAGCGTCAGATGTTCTAAGATCACAAATTCATTTCAGTTCAGAGTGGCAAGTCTCTAGGATCTGTTTACCATCATCCCATAGACACAAAATCATCTTGATGCTCCCAGGCCAGGGAGCCGAGTCTATTCGATTAACTCCAGATGCCTCTGAAACTTGGGGCTTTAAAATTATCCCATGTCTGTTAGTATCAGGAGCCACACAGTCCAGCAGGCCGCTTCCAGGAGGATGACAAGAGAAGGGATGAGTGCTTCACAGGTGGGGGGAAAGCTTGAAAACAAGCAGGGAAGTTTCAGCACAGCTCCAATGGCAGCGGCCCAGGCTTTCTCATTCTCTTTTTCTGTCTTTATTCCTGCTGATGACACATTTCTTGCACCAGGCATCCTATAGGGTCACTGCTCCCTTCCCTACAAGAACAAACTCCATTCAGATGACTTCTCATGGGGAGCACACTGCCTCTGGAAGGCTATGCCCTTCTAATTCACCGCTGGCTCTGATGCCGCCTTTATTCCTTCACTCTATGGACTGTCCATGGCTCCATGCCCCCATCCCCGCTCAGCTTCTCCCTTTTCTGTGCTCTGTTCCTAACTGATGTTGATTCATTGATCAGAGACTTTTAAGGAAGACTGCTCTTGAGGGTAGTGGAGACCACTCAGATAAATGAGTTAATCAGGGGCCAGGCCAGTGGATGACAAGATGGGACGCCAATTTAACTGTTCTGGTCACCTCTAAAGCCCTTGTTGATGAATGCTATCCCACATGAGAAATGACCTAGATTCCTATAAGTAGGAGATGGAGGAGTCAATCCCCACCTCCATACCCAAAGTAAAAAGCCATGCCAAATTAATAATAGCAACAGCTTGGAATTCATTTCCACTTTAAGATTTACAAAACACATTGCCACCACCATATAAGAAAGGTAGTATACTATTCTGCCCCCTTTACATGAGGAAACAGCCTCACTGAGGAGTGACTCATGGCCAGTCATTCTGATAACAAGGGTCAGGGCCACCACGCAAGCTCTGGGTCTGGTGCCGGGCAAAGTCTGAGAATCACCTTCCTCTCCCTACCCCAACGTTTGAAAACTGGAGCCTTTATAGTGACAGATGTGATGACTTGTCACATGCCAGGGGATAGGATTTTCTGTATGTTATAAGCAGTGATGTGGAGAGTTGGCCCTAATTTCCCTTTCCTCTATCTGCTTTGCCAGTTGAGCCCTGCTCCAGATTCTGCCCAGGACAACTGGTGATCTCTGGTCACCGAGTTGGAAGAAGAAAGGTAGCAGAAAGAGGGAACAGCTTACTGGTCATTTCTCACGGCCAGAAAGGGAAAGCAAAGCACAATTTTGGGATGAATCCAAGAGCATTTAGAGCTGGCTGAGCCCTTGGAGACCACATATTCATCCCCTTCCAGAGGTCTGGACAGAGAAGTGACTTGCCCAGGCCAGCAGAGCCAGGATTCTCCGTGATTCCCAGGCCAGGGCGCTTTCCATGACACAATATCCTGCTTGCGATAAGAAGAAAAGCAGGTCTCTGGGCCGAGGAGGTGCCGGGAGATCATGTACGGCACAGGAAATGTATGGTCAGGAGGAAAGGGGGACAGAGAAGAGCAGTGCAGGGGTTTGGCTGTTAAGGAAACTCAGGGTGGAGCTGTAGCTTGGTTCCTCCCAGCCTGCTCTGTGTGACATCTGGGCATAACCACCTCCCTGGGATGAACTGAATGACTGTTCTCCTTGGGGACCTCGAGATCACCTCAAAAATGATTTCAGGATCTAAGGTCACTACCACCTTGGTTACAGTGACCTTTGCACAAAGAGTAATTAAGCTCGTCCAATGAACCCTGGAGTGACACCTGGGGGCCATTTCCTATACAGGGAACTGAAGTGGGGGAGGGGGTTACTTACGATCTCGGCCTGCAAGGACGAATTTTGTTTGGGTTTGGACCTGTGGTTTCACTGGCATAGGAATTCCCCTCTGAGGAACAAACACCTCACCCCAGTATAGATCAGTTACAGTTCTGTGACTCAGTCTTTCAGATCCATGTGACCTTGAGGGTGAGGTGAGCTTTCCAGAGATAACCTGAGCCAAGGCTGGTCAGAGGTGATCTTTCTAACTCCCAGAACAGCTCTCCATCCACTAGGGCAACCCTGCTCCCCTACAAGGTAGTCCTGGAGAGTCAAAAGTCACCATAAGGTGAAAATAGTGACTAATGAAGCGACTCAGAATTAGGACCTGCTTGGCTATGTTAGCCCATTTGCCTTTCACGAGCATGATCAGAAAGAAAGTCATTTGCAAAAAATACTGGACTTTTCTTAACCCTCTGATCTTTTGATGATTCTCTTCTGAAGTGTCTGCAATGAGAGAGAGAGACAGAGACAGAAACAGACAGAAAGACAGACAAACAGAGGGAGGGAGGGAGGGAGGGAGAGAGAGAGAGAGAGAGAGAGATGGAGAGAGAGAGGGAGAGAGAGAGAGAGAGAGAGAGATATGGAGAGAGGGAGGGAGGGAGACAGAGCGACAGAAAGAGAGAGGGAGAGATGGAGAGAGCTCACACAGGTGCTGACATGTAGGGGGAGATACTGATGTCCAATGTGATAGAAAAGATTATGGGCAGCGAGCCAGCACGCCATTTTGTCCAAAAAACTTATGGCCAACATGTCGATGCCTAATTTATTCTTTGCTAGTTTTAAGAATTAGGGTAGAGTTGCAATTTTAAGCTAGATTTTATTATTTTCGTAATCTTAGTTTGGTTTTCAAGATAAAGTCCTCAAGAACCCCCCACTGTCTTCTATGAATGTTGGTCTCTCTTATCCAGAGAGCGGAATTGCACCTGACACCAGTTATGTCTGGATAAGAGAGACCTTCTGTACTGACTAGTAAAGAGGTCAGGGCTAGGGGCCCTTGAAAGACGCCGTCAACTCTAAGATTCACACTTGCTCCGTGGCCTTTGCTGGGGGGGCGGGGGGGGGGCTTCCCAATCCCTCCCTGCCTCTGGCTGGAGAGGATGGATGTGAACAGATTTCCTATTGTCTCAGGTGGGATCCCAGGGCATTCACTCCCTCCTCCCCTGTCCTGTGCCAGGGGCCCACCCCCCTCCACTTGGTAGCCTCCTTTATGTGGTGTCTTCCCCGACTAGAGTGGAGGCTCCATGAGGGCAGGGAGCCTCTTCCGGTGTGCTCAGCTGACTCTGACAAGAAGAGATTATCTCTATACATCCAAAAATGGTGATAAGTGTTGGACCAAAAGCAGCTTTAGAAGCTGGAATGGACAAAGGGAATGTGACCAGATCAGAATTGTCCACAGACAAGAAAAAAGTGAAAGAAGAAGGTTTAAGCAAAGGTTCAAGCTCAGGAAATGAGCTGGAATCGTTCAGATCCTGCAGGGAAACAACAGCAACAAGCAAAAGCCCATCAGTCAGCTTATGGAGAAAAAGCAAGGGCTAAGAGAATGTTTCCTCTTAATAGATGCAGAGGAAAAGCCGAAAAGAGATGACAGGCACAACGAGCTCTATTTAATGCTCTTAAAAACAACCCAAAAACCTTCTGTGAACTGGAAATGAGAACAGGCAACCCAGAATTAGGGAGCCCAATGCCCCGGGGTGGCCTCATGGGTCACACAAAGCCCCGGGGCGGCCTCGGGGGTCACACAAAGCCCCAGGCCCCATCACTGCACCCTCCCTGACAGCCGGCCTGGAAACGTGGAAGGTCTACACATCCTGCCACAAGTCCACACGACATCAATTTCTCAATACCTTCAAGAGAACATGGTGTTATGTTATATAACCAGTATGGCTTCCTAATGAAAGGCTCTTGGACTAATCTAATCTTTTCATCATGTTGTGACCAGCCTTGTGAATCAAGCTGCTGTCTCTCTTGGCTTAATAAAAGTCCTCTAGCAGTGGAATGGGCTGCTGTGAGGGGTGGCCAATCCCTCCTCCATGGAGGCAAGGGCGAGAACAGACTCAATTCATGTCCCCTTCTCCATCACCTCCTTCCATGTTGGAAATGGAATCGTTAGGTATGGCTATGTACTCGGCCCTGGGATACAAATACCAAGACATCAGGCGCCAAGTCAGAAGATGCAGATTCCAGTCCCAGCTCTAACAGATGCTGTGGGATCCTAGGCAAGTTCTGATGTCATGGGGACCGTCGGTCCCAGCCCCCACTCATCCCCACGCTCTCTCCCTCTCTATAGGCTGTGTCCCTGCTGCCTACAGACACATTCATGCCTCCTTTGGGTGTCTCCATTAACTGTGATCCCATCTCTCTTCTCTCCTTGGCTAGATTTCTTGGGAAATGCCTCCATAACAAGCACCTTCCCTTTCTTTCCTCTCACACTCTTCTAACTGCTCAATCATGTGACTCAAACTGCCCTCTCCAAAGGGGCAGCTAGGGGGCACAGAAGATAGAATGCTGGGGGCCTGGAGTCAGGAAGACTCCTCTTCCTGAGTTCAAATCCTGCCTCAGACACTTACTAGCTGTGTGACCCTGGGTAAGTCACTTTACCCTGTTAGCTTCAGTTTCCTCATCTGTAAAATGAGCTGAAGAAGGAAATGGCAAATGCCTCCAGTATCTCTTGCAAGGAAACCCTCAATGGGGTCACGGAGTCAGACTCAGCTGAACAACAAGCCCTCTCCACAGTACACAGGGATCACTCAATTGCCAAGTCAGATGGCATTTTCTCAGTCCTGATCCTGCCTATTACTTTCTTGTGGACAGTCCCTCCTCTCAGGCCGGAGGACTCACTCCTCCATCACCTTGCCAATGCCTCATCTGTGACCTGGCCCCTGTGCTCATCCCCTCAGGCACTGGCTAGGCCCGTTCTCCTTTCAGTCAGTACTAGCAGCCCTAGGTTCAATCATAGCGTACATGTGGATCTATAAATCTAGCCCTAGGCCAGGGCTGGGGACCTTGCAGCCTCGAGGCCCCATGTGGCCTGCTAGGTCCTCAGGGGTGACCTCTGGAACGAGCCCAGGTGTTCCAGAACACAGCCTTTTATGAAGGGGATTTGTTCTGCCAAGTTTGGATTCAGTCCCAGTCTAGCCTGCATCACCAAGTACCTTCTGAACATTGTAAGCCGGGCATCTCGCAGGCTTACATCTCAGGCTTACAATCTCAGATTCAACATGTCCAAAACAGAATTCACCCCCCACCCGTCCCTCTGCTGGGTGGCCCCACTGCTCTTGAGGACACCACATCCTCCTGGTCACCCAGGCTCCCTCCTCACTCTCCCTCATCCTTCACGTCCAATCACCTGCCAGCCGCATCATTCCAATGACTCTCCTCAAGTGGCCCCTGCCCCAGTCCAGGCCCTCATCACCTCTTCCTTGGACTCCTGCCACAGCCTCCTAATTATTTTTCCTGCCTCAAGTCTCTCCCCATGACAATCCATCATTCACTCAGCTGCCAGAGTGATCTTCCTAAGTGTAGGCTCCATGTGTCACCTCCCTAGTCATTAAATTCCTCTGGCTCCCTGCTGGCATTCAAGGCTCTTCAGAAGTCAGGTCTGTTTCCTTCCCCATCTTTTCATGCTTGTCTCCCCACCATGTGCTCCATGTTCTAGGACACTGGTCTGATACTCCTAGACCACAAACTTTGGCCACCAACTGTTTCCGAGCACCCGGTTCCCCCATGCCTGGGATGCTCTCTCCTCACTGGCTGTCTTTGACTTCCCTGGCTTCCTTCAGGATCCAGTCCTCACCCAGTCTCCTCCCAGGGTACTTCTCAGTGCCCTGCCCCCCCAAAGGTGACTTCTGTTCTCAGGTGACCTTCCCCCTCTTCTGTATGTACCTTAAACAAACCTGGTTATTTACATACTGTCTTCCCCATTCAAATGTGAGCTCCAGGAAGCCATGGGCTGTTTCTGCCTTTCCTTGTACCCCGATGCACAGCAGGTGCTTAATAAATGCTTTGAATGACTGTCCGGTATGGGCAAGCTGTTTCTGTGGCAGCCTTACTCCCCCTTTGTGCTTTCTCAGGAGATAGTTGGCAGCCCTAATATCATTTATAGACCCTTTAACTGACAATTTTGTGGCTGGTACCCGGTCTGCTCCCAAACAGAATTTGGTCCCAACCATCATGCATCGGGGAAGACCATTCCCTGACAAGATAAAAGGTAATTCCGTCACTGAACTCGAGATGAGAAAGTCAGCCTGTTGACACTACCTGGGTTGGTTTTAGGATGTGGTTTGTTTCCCCACACACTGGGGACACATCTGTGGGTTACCAAACTTCCCCCTCTTCCTTACGACCTTAAATGAGAGATGAATCTGTCCTAGGGGGATAAGAGTGATTGCTTCCCCACACAAATGCATGTATACAAGAGCAGAGTAAGGTCACAGAGACCTCTCTTTTCCTCTAAGCACATCTTTTCTACTTAACACTTTCTTTGAAAGGAGAGTCACAGCTACTGCCGGATCGAGAAACCATAGGGACAAATGTGTTGGAATGTTAACAATTAGTGGGAACACCAAAGGTAAAAGTGACACCGTGCCATCCTCAGGGTACTGGGCGAAGGGAGGAGAGGACACATCCCACCACTCACTGAATCCCAGAACCCCAGAGTCAGGAGGGATGGGGTGTGTGGCAGGGATCATAGTGTGCTGGCCGGGGCTCTGTACCTCCTCCCAAGCCCCAAACAGGACCGCCCTCCTCCCAGGCCCACCTGTTTTCACCTGGAGCACCTGGGCTAAGCTGAGCAGAAATGGGCCCATCCAGCAAAGCTCTGACAAGAGTCACCGCTCTGATACTGCATGATCAAAGTGCTTGACACCCTGATGCTTCCAAAAAGATCGAGCAGGTTAGTTCTGAGAACCCCCCAGAGGCCACTCTGTGTTCAGTTACGTTCTAGTCTGATGGCCCAGAGACCAAAGGCCAAAACCCATGCAGCTACCCTGGCCACACTCTCCTTGTCTGCCTGGGAGGAGAGTTCCTTCTGTAACGTGAACAGATCCGTGCACCCGGTGAAACCAAATATCTGAAGAAATGCCTAATTCAGCCCCTATCCCTTCCTGCTGTCCTTGTGTGCATGGCTGAGAAAAACAGAGCAGACAAGCCACTTGTTAGGGAATCCCCTTGTAAGAGTCAGAAAACACATGTCAGCAGCTATTCAAATATAAACGCCCGCAGGCCATTTTTTGCTAAGAGTACTTAAGTTCTGGAGCACAACACTGCACTAGTGGAATGATTGTGTTAGGTGTAGAGAGGGGCACCTTGGTGCACAGAGCTCTGGGCCTGGTGGGCCTGGAGTCAGGAAGGCCCTAGTTTAATCCAGCCTCAGACTCTTAGCTGGGTGATCCTGGTGGGCAAGCCAGGTAATAGCAGCTACCTCCCAGGCTGTTGTGAGACTAAGGGCCAAGCACCGAGTGAGTGCTACATACGTGTCTGAATATCAGTATCACCAGCACCATCACCCAACTCAGTCTGCTGCCCCAGCAGCCGCCTGACCTTCCTCTGGTTGGAGCTGGCCTGGCCTCCTGAAAGAACACCAGCTTGGGGAGCAGGTCCCAGCGCATCCCCAGGAACAGGCAGATCTTGTGTCTGTTGTCCTGCAATCAGGCTCTCATCACTGGGGGCCGCATTGGGGATGGCTGCTGTGGCCACAGCACCTTTGTGAAAGGCAGCGGGGGAGGAATGGCCACGAGGACCAAGCTGTCGCCCGTTTCCCCCCATCTTTGGGAAGAGGACAAGAATCCACTCCCTGTTTCACACTACACTTGGCAGGAAAGCACTCTGCAGACAGCAGGGAGAGACGGAGATGTGAGCCCTCCTCTCACTGCTTTTATCTTGCTCCAAAAAAGAGGGCATCTCCACCGATCTCTGTCACTGCCTGGGAGCCCATGGAGCTGGGCTCCTCGCTGGGCAGCCATGGCTCCTCCCTGAATTTCCCAAAGGCTCCCCGCCTGTGGAATCCTTATTGACTCCACAGTGTGGCCACACAACAGCCTCTTTGTCAGGCCGTGAGAAGAACCCTTTGAGAATGCTCTTCAGCCAGTGTGGCTTTTCTAAGAGCTGCCCACTGAGCTGGCGGCCTTCTACTTTGAGTTAAAAAAGTCCCAATGTCTTCCAAAGGAACAGAGTCCATTTTTAACTCTCCCACTCCTATGTCCCAAGAAGAGGCCTAGGCTCTCAGGTCACCATGCCTAGTGAGGAAGAAATTGAGGCTCTGTCTTCTCTAGAGTCTACCAGGCAAGTGTCTGGGGGTGCCCTATGATGTGCACTGGACATGAGCTTGGTAGTGCAAATGTGATGACGGTGTTCCTTTTGCCAGAGGAGAAGCTGGGGCTCAGAGCCACTTTACTGCCGGCTTTTCTAGTCACTGCAGTACTGATTCCGGGCAGAAGGCTCATGATGGACGCTGCTTTGTCCTCTGGCCTACAGGTGATGGAAGCCTCAGAGGGTCATCTTTTTGCCAAACAGACTCGATCGATTCAAGTTAATAATGAAAAACATCCGTTCCTATAGAATCCCTTCCTTCAATTCTAAGCAAAACTGCACTAATTCAACTGCACACAGATGGCCACTTGGTTTAGGTAATGCTCTTGCCTACACTCTGTGAGTTCCTATAGATTGTGTGCAAGGAGTCAGCTGTGCAGACAGGTTGTCTGAGGGTCACAGGGACATGGGCTGTTCATCATTGCTTTGTTCTAAGGTAAACCTGGAAGGCCAGGGAGGAGACTGCTGGTTTTTGTTTGTTTCTTTTTTTCTGACAAGGTCTTGGTCACCGGGGGATAACAGCATCTCTAGACAACTTTGAAAGGCCTTAGGGTAGCTTCAGAAATGCCTGTGGTCACTCATCTATCCTCCTCATTGTCCATTTGAACCACTGATGTAACACCTCCTCTTGGTACCTTTTACAGCAGAGGGCTAAGAAGTTTCTGTGGCTTCACCCCTCCCATTCCCATCTGCACAGCCTTCACAGAACTGCAAAAGATGGTGGAAAATGAGCAGCCCCTCCCCTTGGTCCTTTCTATTCCCCAACCAACCACAGGCCCAAACCATCCCGGGCTCAATCACTCTGCCTCGTCCCTAACGTGCAGTCAGAAAGAAACAAGGAGATGCAGAAAGGTTCAGACATGGACAGAGGGGCCTTCCTTCGGACCAGTTTGGTTTTTAGTTTCGGGCTCTTTGAATTTGGGGAAAAAATGTCACAAGTTCTTTTAGTTGTTCATCTTAGTATTCAAATTTTCCTTCTATGAATGGCAGAAATAAATAGCAGCCCAAAGAAAGCCATGTGAGGAAGAAAGAATAGTAAATACTCCTAGATAAAGATGGTGGGGGGAAGCTCTCAGAACAATGACTTCTTCCGATGTCCAGAGAACTGGCAAAGGAAGTTTCAGCACCGCATGGAAGGTGAGAGGGGAGGACAGACATATGGGCAGCTCTTTCTGGAAACGAGCTGTCTCACAGAACCTCCCGATTCTCTTCATTTGTTTGTTTTTCCACTCTTTTCATATAGTATAAATTCATTTTCCCTCTTTTTCTTTACCAACACTGAAAAACATACAAACTGGAACTGAGCATACAGAAACATACCTGTAACAAAACAGTTATTACAAATGTTCAATTAAACTATGAACACAAAAGTCAAGAGCAGAAGCATTGGAGACAGGGAAAGGGACTGGACACATGGCGTCATGGGTACAGAACGAGTGAATGCGGAGGCAGGACGCTATCTTCTCTTGTTTCAGTGATTCATTAAGGGTCTATGAGCCAGGATATAGCAACAGTAGGACTTGAATGCAGGTCTGGCCTAACTGCAAGGCTGGCTCTTTATTACCATGCTGCCTCCCTAAAAGTACAACTAGCTTTCAAAATTCTTGAAAGAATATAGGAAAGCCAGTGGGCTTGCTGAATTATCCAAGCCCTGCCTCTGATCATCACTGGAGAATTCAATCTCCTTTGAGGATGGAGGAAATAGAGATGCATGTTTATAGCCAAGAACAAGATTTTAAGATGGTTCAGGAAAAACAAACAAACAAACAAAAACCAACCCTCCTCAAACCCCAATAACTGGATGCTCCAAGAGAAGAAAGGGTGATACATATAAAAGGGGGAAAGGGGGAAGAAAAAGAATGTAAATAACCCTGAGTAACCTTTTCCAATTTTCACTGTATCCTAAAGTGACCTTCTCCTTCCCTCATCCCTAAACTAATCCAGGCACACAAGAGAAATCTCTGCCATGGTCAAAGGTACAAGATAACTCAAGCGACCTAGAAACTTATTTTTAAAAAGTGTCAAGTGGGGCTTGGAAAGTCTCCTAGATTAACAATTCTTATTTCTGTAGCACTTGAGTACTTAAAGACATTTCCTTCACAAGAACTCTGTGTGAATATTGTTTTCATCTTAATGGTAAGGAAAGTGAGGCTTGACACAGTTGTGATTTGCCCAGGGGCACCGAGTGTGTCAGAGGCAGGGCTGGAAGCCAGGTGTCTCATACAGAGCCAATGTCTCCAGTCCATCTCCCCACTTCTGGGAGGGTCCTGTCATCCTTCTAGTTTCTCAGTTTCAGGGATGCTTGTGATACTCCCTTTGGACCCTCTCATACCCAACCCATGGCTTTGTTTTGGGTGTTCCTCTTTCCAGAATCTCTCCTCTGCCAACCTTTCTCAGACCCTGTGGCCACCAGCTTCTCCATGTTTCAGGCTCTCCTCTTCTTCCTCTTCCTCCTCCTCCTCCTCCTCTTCCCCTCTCTCACCAGGCTTGCTGCAGCAGACTCCTCCATCATCCATACTGCCCTGGAGCTGCCCAGAGAATCTTTCTAAAGCCGGGCTGGGCCATTTCAGCCTTGGCTTGAGGAGCCACAGAGGCTCTCTGACCTCTTTAGGACAAACCCCATCTCCTTTGCTTGGCACTTGGAGCCCTTCACAAGATGGCTCTGCTTTCCCTGACTTTCCTGACATCACCACCCTCTGTGCCCTTGCCATTCGGGCCCAATAGGGGTGCTGGCTGTCCCCCATATACAGTGTTCCATCCTTCCTCGCCATGCCTTTGTGCAGCTCCCCTCCTGTTCTGGCCTATTTTCCCTGCCACTTTCCCCTGCTGGACTCCCTGGCTGTCTTCAACGACCGGGTGGAGTGCCATCTCTTACCTGAGGCCTTTTCTGATCCCTTATCCTATCCGGGCTTTTCTTGAGGCCTGAAGATTTTGTTTGTTTCCTTTATAGTCTGTATTTGACAATCAGTTTCCAAGCTGCCTGACCTCAGTACAATGTAAGCTTCTTTGGGGTCAGGGACTCATTTCCAGGGTCTGGAACACAGTAGGTGCTTAATAAATGCTTGTTGAATTGAACTGAATCTTTTGTGCACTGAAATTCGCTCGCTGCATTTCACTGAGGGAGTTTTTTTTTTCAGTTTTCTTGGCTTGGGTGAGTTTAAGACAATGTCACGTACGAGCAGGAGCATGTGGAAGCCTTGCCTTGTTCTCTGGGCAGGAGAGGACATAGCCATGATGCTGGCAAACACCTCGGGGGAGCATATGTTTTCCTGTTTTACACCTCGCTTAATGTCAATGCTCTTCAGGTCAATGAACAGAGCTGCTGCCATGAATGCGTTTCCAACTCTTATGTAACTTTAATATTAACGTAGGAGCCACCTTGCTAGAAAAGAGCTGTGAGGGCCCTAGATTGTTCTATTTAATCAAATGGTTTAAAAAAATCAAGACAAAAAATGTAACAGCATCCGAAAATCTCTGTATTTCCCAGTCAATGATATAATTATAAAGTGATAGTCTGCTCTGGAAAATTAGCTGTGAGAAGTTTTGTGTTTCTAATTTTTTCATCAAAGGTACCTTTGCAGCATGAGAATAATCGGCTTTTAGGCACCTTTTTTTTTTTAAAGTACCATCCACGATCTCTTCCATCCTTTTGGAAACTCTCTTTGAGATACCTTGAAAATTAATCCCAGAGCAGCCAGGATTAGAAGGAAAACAGGAAACTGGGGGAAAAATTTACAGCAAGTTTTTCTGACAAAGGTTTACTTTTTCAAATAGGCAGACAACTGAGTTGAATCTATAAGAATGTGAGTCGTTCCTCAATTGATAAATGGTCAAGGGATATGAGCAGGCAGTTTTCAGAAGAAGAAATCAAAACAATCTACAATCATATGAAAAATGCTCTAAATTGCTATTAATTAGAGAAATCCAAATTAAAACAACTCTGAGGTATTACCTCACACCTATCAGATTGGCTAACATGACAGAAAAGGAGGACAAATGCTGGAGGGGATATGGAAAAATTGGAACACTAATATGCTGTTGATGGAATTGTCAACTGATTCAGCCATCCCAGAAAACAATCTGGAACTATGCCCGAAGGGCTATAAAACTGTGTATACCCTTTGTTTGACCCAGCAATACCACTTTTAGGTCTGTATACCAAAGAAATCAAAGGAAAAGGACCTATATGTACAAAAAATATTTAGCAGCTCTTTTTGTGGTGGCAAAGAATAGGAAATCAAGAGGATACCCATCAACTGGGGAACAGGTGAACAAGTCATAGTATCTGAATGCAATGGAATACTAATGTGAATAAGAAATGATGAACAGGATGGTTTCAGAAAAACCTGAGATGACTTACACAAAGTGATGTAGAGTGAAGTGAGCAGTACCAGGAAAACACTGTACATAACAACAGTCTTGGTCAACTGTGAATAACTTAGCAGCAATACAATGATGCAAGACAATTCTAGAGGACTTATGATAAAAAATTCTATCACCTGCAGAGAAAGAACTGATAGTCTAAATGTAGAATGAACTATACTTTAAAAAATTTCTTTGTTTTTGGTTTTTGTCTTTTGCGATTTTTTTGGTCTGCATTTTCTTTTGCATCAAGGCTAATATGGAAATGTTGTACATGACTGCCCATATCGAATATATCAAATTATTTGCTTTCTTCTTTGGAAATCAAAATTTTATAAAACAAATGCTAGAAGTTTTTGTTTATGTATAATCAAGAAAAATAAAGAAAATTAATCCCAGTATATTTTCAAAAGGGTGCTACTCCAAGTGCAAATCTTTTCCTTATGCATTTAAACATGTTTGGCCCATTAAAAAAACCAAAACATGTTTGGCCCTTTTTGTCTGACTTCATTCTCTTACTCTCCATGTCTAGTTCCACATACTATAACCAGAGTCATAGATTTCAAAAGTGTGTGATCCATTATTATTAAAGAATCCCTAGCTCACTATAAAAATGGAGATCTGTTCCGTTTTGTGTCTATTTGTTGCCCTCCTTCCAGTTTTATCTACAAAAATTCTTGGGATGATCTGGATTGGATGGATTTTACACCAAACTAATTTTCTTAATTCCTTTTAGTTTTAGGGTTTTTTTTCCTTTGCCAATATTGTCAATGATCTTGTAGCATCCTTTTCCATGATGCTTTTATAAATGAGTTCACATGCTAAATCAGCATTGCAATTTGATGCTGTGACTGTCCCCTTGGTAAAGGGATTCCATTTTTGCTCATTGAAGCAGTTTCTAGACTACTATGGCCTCCTCACTATAGTGACTGCTTTGCATTGGTTAAACTTTTCTAAGACAAAAGGAAAGATTCAGCTTCTTGACTTTTATCTATTTTGTCTATTTGTCCATTTTCCACAGTGAATTCCTCTCTATTTAGTCATTTTCTGCAAAGAATGTTGGTAACAAACTGCAATCCCTTTGTGGGGTGCCACTGCCTTTGGCTACAGTTTCGTCTTCCTTTCTAGCCTTAAAGAGGATGAGAATGTTAGTACAGATATGGCATCATTCCTCAAACTGTGAATTACTGCACACAAGTCACATGTTGAAAGCACTGCCAGTGGGGTTAAGGCTTGTAGACGACCTAAAAACAATGTGATTTTTAAAAAGCAACCTCTTCTCCATCTTTCCCTCCAGCCCCATCAGGATGGGAGGGAAGAGGAGCCCCACAGAAAAGCCCATTTTATATTTCTGTTTGTCCTATGGGTTGTAGTGACTCCCTCAGAGCACTAACTTATGGTGTGAGGTTAGGTCAGTCATTTCAACTGCCCCAGGCCTCAGTTTCCTCCCATGTAAAAATGGGGGTTTAGACTAGATGGCTTCTTTGGATTTGAGATCCCGTGATCAGCTGCATGAGGGTGATCTACAGACAACACAGACATATGTATGCACTGTCTCTCACTAACTCAGATTCCTCCCATTGTCCATAAACTTGTCTCACTTGACAGCTCAGGGACTCAAGTTTTTTCAGTTGTAAAATGATGGAATCTGTCTAGAAGATCTCTCAAGTGCCTCCTATAAGGAGTAATAAATACTAAAAAGAGAAGAAGGTGCACTAGGAGAAGGAAACCTGTGTGAAGGCAGCGGCTCTTCCTTTGTGCCTGGCAGCAGGAAGGGCACTGACTCTGGTGTAATGGCGAGCAAAGCAGGATCTTTTGGTTGTTTTTCTGGATTGAGTTTTAGCCAATCGAGTGCCTTTGATGGAATCAAGGCCTTTGACTGGAAACAGTATATACTGTATTGTTTAGAAGGGGAGGACAGAGTAGAGAAAGGAGCAGAGTTGGGAGAAAGAAGGGACAGTGAGTGGGCTAGGGGAACTTGCTTGTGGGGAGGCCTAACAGAGACAATGTCTGTGATGTCACCGCTCTGACATCTGGAGCCAGAGCGCTGGGTTCACAGTCCACCTGTGATGCTTACTGCCCATGTGACCGTGGGCAAGCATGGCAACCACTCTGTAAAATGGGGGAGGGGGTCTGAGCTGGGATCCTATGACTGAGCCTGGTTTTAAAGCTCCCCGCGTGCTCGTCTCACTTGGTTCTACACTGCAGAGGCCTTGCTCCATGCCCAGCAATGCTCACATCATGTCGGACTCCACTGGGCTCAGCTGTATCTCTGTTTCACCTAACATGCACAAGATGAGAGACCCTGACATCTGTGTATGATAGCGCCCCTCAGGAGGCAGGAGAGGGGATGAGGGCCCAAGGCTGGGCAGTGCCCAGGTCTGCTGATGCCTGGCACCTGCTCCTTCCATAACAACACAGCACTCACCCAAAGAGACACATTCAATACCTTGGGTTTAAAAAAACAAACAAAAACCTCCACAAATACACTTCAGGCCTCATTTCCTTTAGTTAATGTGATCCTATTTGTGCTTAGATAGTTGAAAACTATCCCATTATTTTCACTCAAGCTTGTTTACACTCGTTTTTTTTCTTTGTTTAATCATTTCATAGATCAGTAGTTTCATGGTTCAGCTGTCATCTCGGGCAAGATGGTGCATAACAACATACCTCACACTATTTTTGCCTTTGAAAAACCTCCAACTCCAAGTGGGAACAATTCCATGTTATTATTTTTTGTCCTAATTGCAGAATGAAACCCTGAGCATAAATTAAAAAAAATCCAATGATAACTGGCAGCTTTCTGATGTTCCCAGGGCTTCCCTTACATTCATTCACTCTTCAATAAACCTTTATTAAGTTCCTACGATATGTGCTAAGTACTCTGCTGGGCAGTGGGGCCAGGTCCTGCCCTCAGAGAGCTTAATATGTATTCTAGATTATGTTATTCTTCTAAAATGGGGCATCTGAAAAGGAGATCCAAAACAACATCCTTCATAAAAACAAAGCACTCCTGGGGAAAGAGCCGGACACTGCTGGAAGAAGAAAAATCCAGATGGGGAAACTGAGGCCCATGGAGGTTAAGTGATTTGTTCCTCATGACAAACTCTCTTCCTGCCCTCAATGATTTTATTTTGGAGACTGAAGATGACCAAGGCCTAAGGCCTGATTAACGCTCACTGCAGGTGACAAAATGACTTCAGCTCCCTTCGGGGTGAAGTCCATTCTATTAAACACAAGTCCTGCCATCTCTGGTCCTAATTCTCCTCTTGAGAAGGAGTCCTGGCCAAGCCACAAAAGGCCTGAATGGGCCAGAAATGGCTCGTTCTCTCGCTTTGGCCAGAAGAGCCCCTTGGCTCCAGCTGAAGCCCAGCTGCCTGACGGAGGAAGAAATCACCCAAGGATTCTGGAGGCCACAGAGAGGTCAGACTCTTTCCTTGCAAAGTAAAGTTAGAACTTTCCCTGCTTGTTGATAAGAAGCAAGACCATTTCTAAAGCTGATAAACAAGGTTAAATTCCAAACCCATCAGATGCTGATGGCCTTACAAACACCAGAGTCTGGCACGGTTCCTGGCAGGGAACAGCTGATTGCCATCTAGCTGTCTGGTAAATTCAGTTGGCACCAAGGTCACAGCTGCCATGACTGCATACTTACTGCCTCTTTATGAGAAAAAACCAAAGCCTGGAGTTTTTAGAGCAGCTGCCTACTGTGCTGCAGTGGGGGAAGAAGAGATATGAGCATCAGGCCTGGTCTGATGCAGTGGGGACGGGGGTCAGATGGCCAGTGTGGGAGACAGCTTAATTCAACTCCCAAAGGGCCTACTGGGCACCAGACTGGCTGCTGGCACTGGGGTCACGAGGACAAAAACAAAACAGGGCCTGTCCTCAGGGAGCTTCTGTTATGGGCACACAGACTGATACAGACTTTTGACAAAATCAACACAAAGTAGCATTAACATCTGGGGATGAAGGAAAGGCCTCTCTCTTAGAGAAGCCTTGCATGGGCATAGGAATGCCAAGGAGTAGATGTGCAGAGGGGTGTCAATGTGTGTGGCTGGAACATGGAGAACATGGGGGTCATTATGCGGGATCTCTGGAAAAAGGAATGGGAGCCAGGCAGTGAGAGGCTTCCAATGCCCATCCCAGGAGTTTGTACTGGAACTGAGGGAGTTAATGAAGTTTCCTTAGGAGGGAAGGGATGAGATTAGCCTTGAGTTTTGGTGACTGCTTGGTGGAGGAGGGCCTGGAGCAGAGGGAGGAGGCAAAGACCAAAAAGGAAGCTGAGGCCTGGGTAGGTGTTGGCTGGGTGTATGGAGGAGGGGCTGCAGGCAGAGGGGTCTGTGCAGGTGGAATAGACAAGACACGGTGACCAATGGGCTGGCGAGGAGGGGAGATAGGAAACTGAGGAGCTGAGGGCATTGCCATGGTTGTGACCCCAAGTGGCCAGGAGGGTGCTGGAGACCCTAGGGGAGGGGTTGGAGAGGTAGGGGTGGGGGACAGTCTCCTTCCTGGGCTTTTGCCTCCTTTACCACCCACAATCCACCAGTCAGAGATTAACTTAGAGCAGAAAACCAACTCTAAGAAAGGTCGAGAACATTTCTCCTTCCATGCTGCAGACCTCAGGCTAGATTAATCAACATTTTCTTTTGTGGAGGCCTGGGACTGTGATTTCCAGGTACAGGAAAGCCCTGGAGAGGAAATACCCTCTCCTAAGGCAGATTCCCTCTTGCTTGCCCACTTCAGGTCTCAGAGTGTGGTTTGGGGGACAGAGGTGGGTCCTCTGGGGCCCCTCAGCCCGACCAGCACTGTGTGAAACAGGCCCCTGCGGACTGGTCCAGGTGGCCTGAAGAAGAACATGGCTCCTTTTGAATTCAAAGACTTCCTAACAGCCTTTTGGACCATAACCCATTCTTAGGCTGGGGACTGCCTAGACTCATGCACAGAACAACTGAGCATGGAATATTTTCTATTTTCAAACTGACGATGGCCATGACAATGAGAGCGAGGTGGCTTGGTGGTTAGAGCACTGGGCCTGGAGTCAGGATGATCTTAGTTCAAATCTAGTCTCAGGCACATGCTGGCTGTGTGAACTTGGGGAAATCACTTAACTTAATCTGCCTCAGTTCCTTGCCTGTAAAACAGAGACAGGCTGGAGAAGGAAATGGCAAACCACTCCCGTATCTTCACCTGTGAACTCTGTCCATGGGGTCTCATAGAGCTGGACATGACCGAACAACAAATGACTTCAACAGGTAGCTGCCTCTCTTGAAGGGAACTATGGGAATTCATGGCAAACGCAGGAGAGTCCTGAGCAGTGATCCCTGCTGGGCACCTGTGTGAATGCGGTGTGGGCTGCACCACAGGTGGACAGGCTCTCTGGCTTAGTTTAAGAGCATCCAAAGCAGGATTTGCACAGAGAGTGAGCCCAGCCCCTTAGCAAAAGGGAAGAAGCCACTGAATTCACAGGAGCATTGCTCATTGACTGCTAATGGATGGATTTCTCTGATATCGCCCCTATTTTTATCACTTCTTTGGCGGGTAGCATTTTTACCTATTCTTCCCAGTTTGGGCTTCAAATACTTTTCTTGCCCTTTGAGAAAGCTTGTATGCTAATCTGTCTAAAGTGCAGCAGTTGAGATGAGGAAATTATTTTAACTATTCTTGAAAGGGTATTATGAGAAGAAAAAGAAAGAAATCATCATGGCAGAGAAGGAAACTGTCAGCATAAAGAGCAGGCTAACCACAGCTTGCTGCTGTGATAAACTTGAAAACATCCACAGTTTATAGAAATGTCGCTCTCAGGGGAACAGGAAGAAAAATATCTACCATGGCAACCAAGCCGAGCCGCCTGCTGGCACTTTCTGAATGAGCGTTTAGGAGGAGATTAATTCAATGCACGGAAGGATGAAAGGGCTCTTGAGATCCGTAACTGTCTCCCACAAATTACACACACTGGGAGATGGGATGTTTAGAGCAGATTTCATATTCTCTGTATTAAACTGGAACCTTCCCAGAAAATTTATATGAAATAGATTAAACACACGTGACACGCCACCCTTTCTACCCACCACATTCAAGTCATTTACAAAAACATCGGGAGACTTTGTTCAAACTGAGTGTGTGAATGTGTGTGTGTGTGTGTGTGTGTGTGTGTGTGTGTGTGTGTGTGAGTGAGTGTGTGTGTGTGGGTTGGGGGAGGGCTGCCATGAAACCATTAAGAGAGAAACTTTTTTATATTTAGAAAGCCATGAAACATAACACTGACATTTCTAAGTCCTCCCAAGTTCTGGGCCCTCATTCTCACACGCAGTCATGCAGTAACTAGCTCCCTGGGAAAGCTTCTTGTCCACAAGTCACATGTGACAGACGTCATCAGAACCATGGGACACTGGTGTGCCAATATGATTAATGGCATGCCATAGGACCAACGACAGCCGGGAGTCTTTTCAGCAAAACTGGGGGATGAGCCCCAGAGACTGACTCAGGAGGGAGCTAGGAGCTAGGAGAATCCATGTACTCTGGATACCATCTGCCGAATGGCAGTGGCTTTAGCCTGAGAGGTGGGGCCTGCCCAGAAGGCCCGATAGAAAGGTTAGCTGTCATCCATTCACCCCTTTGTTTGTGGTTTATTTTCCTTTTCTGCACATAAAGTAGCTTATACCCAATTAAAAACACAACATTGCCCATTAGGTGGTAGAGACAAGGAATATTCAAGATGGTATATCCACTGGGGAGAAGACCATCCCCACAAATACCAGAGAGTCTATGAGGCCTAAGGAAGCCCCTCAAAGAAACCTGAGATCCCCAGCAAATTCATCATTCTGAGCAGAATCAGCTGGGATTGCCTGCCCTATCACCCCCAAACATACATAGTATGTTTTTATCTTTGTGCATAAATTATAAAGCCTTTAGGTATTAGCAAAGGAATCATCAAAAATGTACTCTAATTAGGGAGCCACTCTTGTGGATTCTAGAAGAGCCAGAAATCAGAACTCTGTAGAAACAGGATTGCAGTTCACAGATTCTCCCTACTGGAATGGACCTCAGGGCCCATCTAGTCCAAACCCTAGCTGGCCAAAAATCCCCTTCCATAACATCTCAACAAGAGGCATTTAGCCTCTGCCGGAAGGGAGCCTCTTCCCTTCTGAGGCAGCCCATGCTCCCGCTGGACCACCTATGTCATACCCTCCTGAGCAGAAGGGTAGTTCCCTTGGCCTGGATCACTTGACCTTTCTAATTTTGGCTAAATTATTCTAACCAATTAAGTGCCTGCCATACACAGAGTACTGTGCTGGGCAAAGATGGGTAAGCCCATCCTCACTGTTAGGGAGGCCACAGTGTCATGGAGGAGACGGCACAGAGAGCAGGTCCCACAGTCCTCAGGGGCAGCAGAAGAAGACAGTGAGGCCTCTTATGGCATCATGTCCACTGACAAAGTCATTTCAGTTTCTGATGTTGAACCACTGCACAGGGCTGAGGACACTGGTCTCTTCATCATCTTTGGCTGCTTGGGAGCATGTCCAGGCTGCATCTCCATGGGGGCTGCTTTTCAAGATGGCAGCCAAGGGCTCTGGACTAGAGCCTGGCCATTCCCAAGGCTCCTGTGCTTTCTGGTCTCTAGCAGGGCATCAGGGGATATGGTGGTGAAGGTGGTGGTGACTGCCAGGGCCCATGCTGCTGTCTCCTGGCCCTCCACTAGCCTTCTGCATTGTCAGCAAGGATTCATCTAATCCAATCTGCTCACTGTGTCAGTAAGAAACTGAGGTCACAGACAAGGTGACCTGCAGGTTCTAACAAATTAGTGGCCAAAGTCAGGCCTAGGACCCTGAGCACTATGGGGCTCTTCAGGAGCCTCTTTCCTGTGTCTGTGGAAGGTGGTATGTGTTTAGCCAGTGCAAGGGTCAAGTTATCTAGCTGACAATTTATCCTTTGAAGGCAGGTAAACAAGAAAGACATGCTGCTGATTGTCAAATTTAATGAAATAAAGCCCCAGAGTTTCTCTGGCTTCCCGATGGATTTGGCTTTGACTCCCTCGGGTCTCACAGTGTAGTGTGGTCTGGCTGAAGGGGCATTTTGGGGTTTTTGCTCCATGTCTGAAGGCCATTTGGGGAATGAAATAAATTTAACTACTTTAGTGAAATGATTGATTTATAGCAACCTCTTCAGGACAAATCATTGTATAACACCTAAGACACAGGAAAGTGCTTTCTGGAGCAAAGGTTACTGAACAGTAGAATGGATTGCCAAAGAAAGTCCTGGCCCAGTCTTTCTTAGAAATCAGTGTATATGAGGCAGGAATTCTTACATCCAGATCTGTTTAGATATATGGGCATTGACGGGTAGGGGGCAGGGTTAGGCCAAATCTTCACTATCTAACAATTAACATAAAACATATATATAAAGCAAAATTATGCACACGTCTGCATGTGAAGTTAATAAACACATACGCCCACAAAATGCTTCAATACAAGGTACTCTAGAAAGGCAGGCTCGATACATGAGGAATCCAGAAAGATGATCAAACAGAACATGACGTCTAAGATGCATCTTCAAGGCAGGCTTTCTATGAAGCAGTGGCAAAGACAGGAACACATCCCAGGCAAGGGGCATTGCCAGTGTCAAGGCACAGTCTTGTATGTGAGGGCCAGGGAGAAAGCCCCTTTAGGTGGTTTTCAGGATGCAGGAAGGGGAATAATGTTTAATGAAACCGCTGGGTTGGGGTAAGGTTGTGTGGGGCTTTAAAAGTTAAACAAACATATCTGCATTTTAGGGGAATCACAAGGCCAGATCTGCAGTCCAGCATGAACTAGAGCAGGGAGAGGCTCTAGTGAGGCAGGGAGGAGGCTGTCTTATCGATGTAGGTGGGAGGTGAGGAGGGCCTGGCCTAAGTCGGCAGTTTGGGGATAGAGTAGTTTGATGCAAAAAGTATAAAGGCAGAGATGGCAGAATCTGGAGACTTGCTGGATGTGTGCGTGTGTCTGTGCATGTGGAGGGACAGTAAAGAGTCCAGGATAACACTGCTGAGGTAAGAACCCAGAGAGTGGAAAGATGGTGGGGGAGGTTGGAAGGGAAAAGCCCAATGATTCTGAGTTTGAGATCTCTATGGGACACCTATCTTCCAATACCAACAGGCAGTGGGCGATGTGGATTAAAGCTCTGGTGCGAGATGAGGCTGGAGGTGCAGCATGCAGAGTCCCCTGCACAGAGATGGGAGTTAGAGGCAAGGACAACATCACCCAGAGAGGGAAAACAGAAGAAGCCCAGGAGAAAATCGTGATCCTCATTCTCAGAGAGGCTGTGTTTCAAGCAAGGACTTAGACGCATAGATTAGGTGAAAGGCAAAGCTCTGCCATATTGGTACATAGGTATGTATGTACATAGGTGGTATGTACACAGGTACAAACCACCAACCTCCCACTGCACACAGTGTGCCACAGACAGTGCTGCAATTGGAGGAAGAAAGGGCTCTGTTCAGACCCTGCCCTGGATGCTTACTGGCCACATTACACTTAGAGTCTCTGAGTTTCAGTTTCTTCACCTTTATAATGGGGATAAAAACACCTGCTACGCCAACCTCTCAGGGCTTCTGTGAGGCTGCAGCAAGAGAACATGAAAAATGGCTCATAAATCTTAAACTCTTCTGTGCTAGCTCTTATTAGTGTACACCAGACTCAGGGTCTGTGCCATGGGAGCATGTCACTCGAGAGAATGAGGCTTTCTGCTAACTAACTGCCTCTAATAAGTGGCCAAGATGGGCTCGGCTGCTATCAGATTCAAGTGATCCAAAGTCGTAGTATGGCCGTATCACGTCCTTGGGAATCCTCGACCAGATTCCTCTTCGCTCTTCTTCATGCGACTCTTTTTCCTCTTGTTGATAAAAAACAAAGTCCTATCCAGAAATCCAAAGGGGGCCAGAAGTTGAATCTTATGTTTCTGGAAAACTAGAAACTTTATTTACCAAAGATCTGTGTTGTGAGAGACTCAGAGTTGTGTCCACAAGGCTCAGTACCGCCCCACTCACCATGTTCTTCCTCTAAGTGTGAACGTCTTCAGAAAATGCTTTTTTCTGAATCCAGAACTCAAATCACACATTCAATCTCAGATGATGACTAGGCTCTCTATCAACAGCTCAACTATCTATGAATCTAACAAGAGAATAAAAGTGTGGACAATTCCTGTTAGGTGAAGCTGGCCTCCAGGGGCTACACTTGTTGTAACTTGGATATCTGTCTTCTGGGAGCTGGTCTGACACTCCCACCTTCTGTCATTTCACTTGGGTGGATCCTTTATTATGTGAGAAATGTAGGAATATTAGGCAAAGTAGAGCTCATTTATCAGAGTATTCTGACAGTCTCTTTTGGTAAATGAGGCCTTTAGTCTACTGAACAGTGCCACGAAAGCCTTCGACAGTTGATCTTGGATTCCAAGTGTCCAATTTATTCTGAAAACTGGATTCATTGTCATCATATTTTTAAGTCATTCGGGTTTTTTCTTTTATTTATTTAGGAATTTTAAAATATATTTTTTATCAAAAGTATTTCCTTTTGTTGATTACCCTTTTGAGTTGGCTTTTATGTTATTAGCATCACAGGGTCATTGATCTGAAGCTAGAAGGGCCTCAGAAACAACCTCCTTACTTACAAATGAGAGAACTGAGGCCTCCAGAGTGTGAGCACCATCTGAAAGCTAGTGAATGACAGAGGTGGGACCTGAACTCATGCCCTCTACAGCCTGCACCAAAGTGCCTTCCTCCACTTCCTACTGCTCTCCTCAAAAGCCTCCTCAGGGCACACTTGGGCAGATCCTCGGGATGCTGGAAGAGCTTCCAGGGAGGGCCTGAGCACAGCATGGCCATCTACTACCTGAGAACTAGAGAAGCTTTTCACCAGAGGTCTGGGCAACTCCAGCATCATCTACTGTGTGGCCAGCATCAATGGAGGGAGGATAAACATTGGCAAAATCATGGATGCTCCAAGAAGAGGAAGTGAATGTCCTCCCCGGGCAGGATCCAACACGCTTTCTCTCTTCCTCTTCAGGCCTAGATGAGAACTACTTATTGATGAGACCCATGTCTCATGTATATGTGTCACAATTACTTTTAAAAAGCTTTAAGATCTGTTAGTTCTCGCAAAGCTAATTTAAAGGAAACAGATTGTTTGCTGCTGAGGTTTTGATTAGAAAACTAAATTATGTTTTTGTATTCATCAGGACAGAGAGAAATTCTCTGCTTTTTGAAATATCAAATATAGAGATGCCAGTTTTCAAAATGTGTCCTGCTTGAAGAATATACCCATTCTCTGGAGATAAAAGAAAATTAAATGGGTTCTGATTTTCACGTTAGTGCATCTTCAAGGAATTATTAGGTGTAATTTAAGATTTTGGCCACGGAGGATTTATAAGAAGTACTTACATTTTCACAAAATGTTCTCCCTTCTAAAGCACCCCCTGTCATACTGTAATAACCAGGCTCTACTGCTCTGTTTGACACGGGCCTTAGCAGTGGGGCAAGGTTTTGGCAGTCTAATCAAGCCCATGTAAATTTGCTGCTGTCAAGGGGAAAGTCAGAAGGTCTCGTTAAAGAAATCCCAAAAAGACCTGCCTCCTTGGCATGGGGATCACTTTTCTCATGGCTCCTCCTTGCATTTTCTGGATAGACAGCTTCCACGCCCACCAGCCCCTCACCAGCACCATGCAGCTTGGGGGGTACCACTGAATGGCCCAAGACACCATATATCGTAACTATGCTCATTCTTTTTGTTTTCATTCTTTTCCTGTTCTCAAGATGACAGCTGGCAGTTGCCTCAGTAACCAAGACTGCTTATTGCTACCTGGTAAAATCAGTATTAACTTTCTATCACTTAAACAATAATTTTTTTTAAGCTACAAAGATGTGGCTAGAATGATCAATCCATTCTTCAACAAACATGCTTCCACTCTCTTTCTTCACTAAAGAGGAATGGGAACGATGGTGCTATAACCCAGGACTTTTATAGGAATTTTATAGCAAAGACCCCAGAAGTACCTGAAGGAGCTGTGACCTCCTTGGTTTGCCTATTCCACCAACGTAGACCACCACCCTTCATGACTTAGTAGAAAGTCTTCATGAGTTTGGCCCAAAACCCTGATCATGCATTTGCTGATAAGACTCTGGATTCATGCAGGCTGGGAGTCCTCAGAGATCACACACAAGTCTGTCATTGGGCCTATCTATACTCAAAGCCTTCCCTATTTGGTAGGGGCTGCCAGGGCTTGTGCCACACTGTTAGGCAAAGGCCACCTCCATGTCATGATGAATTATCAAAGAGAGATAAAGGGAGGAAGAAAAAGAGAGAAGAAAGGAAGGAGAGAGGAAGAGAGAGTGGGGATGGAGGGAGGGAAGAAAAAAGGAAAAAGAAAAATTTAGTGAGAGCTTCTATGCCTCAAACAAGTCCTGTGCTGTGCTGGAGACACAAATACAGAGAATGGAATACTACTATGAAACCATAAGAAATGATGAGCAGGTGGACTTCAGAAAAACCTGGAAAGACTTACATGAACTGGTGCTGAGTGAAGTGAGCAGAACCAGGAGAACACTGTACACAGTAAGAGCAAAGTTGTTCGATGACAGACTTTGATAGACTTAGCTCTGCTCAGCAATGTCAGGATCTAAGACAATTCCAAAAGTCTCATGACAGAAAATGCTATCCACATCCAGAGAAAGAACTATGGAGTTTGAATGCAGATCGAGGCAGACTGTTTTCTCTTTTTAAGTTTCTTCTTTCTTGTGGTTTTTTCTTTGGTTCTAATTCTTCTTTACAACATGACTAATATGTAAATATGTTTAACATGATTGTACATGTAAGCCTATATCAGACTGCATGCCATCTTGGGAAGGGAGGACAGGAGAGAGGGAGAGAAACTTTAGGACTCAAAACCTTATAGAAGTGAACACTGAAAACTAAAAATAAATTTAAAAAATCAACAGCAGAGAGTGACAGAGAAATATAGAAGCAAAGCCAACCCTCCCAGTAGCTTGCATTGCAATGGGGGAGACTGGTGGCCAGGGGGGCAGCACTTATGGGGAGAAGCGGGGTCACAGGAGAGCAGACTGACAAAGCCCATGTGGGCACAATGCCAGAGTTGATCTGATCAGGGGTCACAGTTGGTTCCAGAAGCTGAGGGGACTGGAATGGGTCTGGGGAGGCAAGAGCCAGTGGGCGGCGCATAAAGTGGTCCAGGATAGGCAATCACCATTCTGGAGGTGGACGTTTCTCCAAGTTGGCAAGGTAGTTGAAAAAGAGAAGCCAAAGAGGAGGGAGTCTCATAATTTTCAGGAGAGCTATGAATGGCCTGGCATCTTGTAAGCACTTAATAAATGCTCCATCCATTCACTCACGCATGCATGTGTACATTGGTTAATCAGTCTTATTACTATCTCTGCCTCAACTGCTGCTGCATGACCTGTCTGCCTGCTAGTGACAAGGGACATAGGGATATTGGAGGAAGTAGCCATATTCTCTTCGGGTGCTCCTCCTGCTGCTTTAGAAATCCTACTGACGACCGAGTATTGGGATGGCTCCTTGGTATCTCCCCCTTCACTGATGGTCACTTAGAGGTTGGCAGTAGGGACAGATGGGAGAGAGATGACTTCCACCGGGGTGTCCCCAAATGTGGCATTGTTCCTGAATGCCTAAGTGAGCTTCTGACATCTGTGTCCTCATGATCATGAACAGAAGAAAATATTAAATGCTATTCCCAGTTCTAATTAAGATTTCCTCTACACACAGCTAGGTTGTTTGTTTGCTTTTTAAACTTGGGGGCTTATCTTTCTGGCAATAAATTGGAATTTAATTTACTGAGTTTACCTGTCTCAGAAAAGACTGAAACATATGACCAAGTTATTATTTGTCAAGCAGCGTAAGAATGATTGTCACTGACGGGTAAAATGCAATGGTGACGAGTACTGAAAAGCATGAGGCTATTACAATGCGACAAACCCCATAAAAAAATCCCCATATTTACTCACCTAGAATTTCAAGCAATTTCACTGTTGTGTTTACTCTCCCTGTCCATAAAATGCCCAATTCCCACCAATGCTTGTAGCTATCTGGTTAGAGGGGCCTTTAGAGGCAGATAACACATGGACGAAGGTGAGAAAGTAATATTTTTGGTAACTGGAAAGGCCACCTCGAAGGTCTCTGGAAGACATTATATAATTGTGGGCTTGTCCCCTGAAGCTGTGATCACCATGAAATGGCCTTGCAGAGAGACAGTGAAGAACAAAAGGGGCAGGAGAATTGAGGAACATTTCTTTTTACAATAAACTCAAAATAGGACAAATTTGTTTTTTGCTGAAGAGTGGGTTTGGCCAGCAGAGCTAGAGGAACAGGAAGGGCCCTTTTTCATCAAATTCTCTGAGAGGGATTATAAGGCAATATTCTAACAGAACAGAAAGGGAATTTAAAGCAAAGACCACAGGAACTGATGGGGGTTGGGGCATGGTCTGTATGGGCGAGGGCAAGCCCACCAACACGGCTGCGAGCTCCTGCCTGTGCTTGCTCTGGGGACTTAAAGCCTCCCACTGGACAACCTCCAACACTTACCTCCTCCTGGCCCTGATTGCACATGGCCTCCTGACTGACTGACAGGCCCGGCTCACATGTGCATGAACACAATCTGCCTGGGGCTGTTCCTGGGGAGGGTCTCAGGGAGTCTCTACAAGAGCATGGCCTGCTAGTTAGTTGTCTGCACCCTCCTGAATCAGATGCTCCCTCTTCAAAGTCAAGGACAGTCTCTGGCCCACTGGTTCCCACTCTGGTTCTGGGGCCTATTACTTCTTAGCTTCAGGCCCCTGCTGAGCCTTCTGACCCTGGCTACCAGGAGTCCAGCTGCAGTCTGCTTCTCCTTTAAAAATAAAGTCGTCTGGGGTGGCTAGGTGGCGCAGTGAATAGAGCGCCGGCCCTGGAATCAGAAGGACCTGAGTTCGGAGCCGGCCTCCGACACTTAATCCACATAAACAAAAACCTAGCCGTGTAATCTTGGGCAAGTTACTTAACCCCAATTGCCCTAAAGGGGTGGCTAGGTGGCGCAGTGAGTAAGAGTGTCGGCCTCGGAGTTGGGATGACCCGAGATCAGATCCGGCCTCAGAAAATGAGCACCCACGCATAAATAACAATGACTAGCCGTGTAACCTTGAGCAAGTTACTTAACCCCAATTGCTTTAAAAAAAAAATAATAAAAAAAAAAATAAAGTCGTCCTTGACTCTTCACTGCTCTTGACTTTGCTAGGTGTGTGCGAGGGCAGAGGTAAACAAACACTGGGACACAGACGTCCTTTACAGATGGGACAAGGTGGCAAGGCTGCCTTAACGCTGGGCCTGCTGTGGCTAACAGCCGGATGCCAGTTCTTCACACAGAGAAGCATATCAAATGTGACTTTAAGTACAATGGTGTGATGTTTGTGAGACACAAGTTTTCTCTGGATGTTTGCAAGTGCCTAATATAGCTCTGGGAGAGCTGAGAATGGCCTTTTTTTTTAAAATCCCCCACCAACTGCTGAATGAATTACCACAGCTGGGCTGACCCAGCAAACAACTGCTAACACCAGCCTCCTGGCGCACCTGAAAGGAATTTTCCATCTCCCCAGCAAGGCCTCAGCTCCTCAGTCAAGGACCAATGCTATCTTTCTTGCACAGCTGTGTTTGGAGCCATGAGGCTTCAGTGAGGGGTGGGAGCCAACATTCCCCTCGTACTGACTGGGGCAGCAGGGGTTTTGTTGTGGAAAATATGATGTGTATCAATGCCACGTGACACAGCTCCTGATCCAAATGGGCTCGAAGCTGCCTATGCGGAACTGGCCGGAGACACGTCCCAGGCGGGTGCTGTGTGCATTGCTGCCGGGGGACCTGCACCCAGCCACCACTCTGGTCTTTGCAAAGGTGTCATTTGGAGAGCAGCAGCCCACCTGTGGCCACAATGAAGGCCAGGAGATTCAAAAGGAGAAGACGGTGAGCTGACAGAGCTCAATTTGGAATCAGCTCCAGATTTGTCTTCTGCTCTCTGTCCGGGACCTAATCAAATCAATGTGAATGAACTGGTGAAACAAAGCCGGCAGAAGCACGCGGACGGAGCTCTCTCTAATGGTGCCCCTCTGCAGTGGGGCCATCATCACGGTGTTTGGAGCACGGCAAAACTGACACTCCGGCTCTAGTCTAACAGGGAACCGTGCAAGAAAGACAAGGCTCCCTATTTGTCTGGGGTTCAGGGGAAGCCGCGAGGCGAAATCCTAGGCCTTCTGAAAACCCCTTCCAAAGGATGTGCTGGCTTCACCGCTATCCATTTCTTCCCTGCAGCTCCAGGGATGTTCAGATTTAATTAACCAACAGGAATTCAGATTTTGCTGTTCTCTCCAGCCAAGCTGTCTGATTCTGATGCAGTCGATGTGCAGCCAAGCCAGGCCAGGCCTTAAAGGCACGAGGAAGAGAAGGCGATTCCTCTTAATTTTTCTCCATTAGCTGTATGAAACAGCACAGGAGAAATGAAACACACAGAGACTGGAGAGAGGAAAACACTAGTCACCTCAGCCAGTGAGGTCTGAGCAAGGAGGGATTAAAAACATCCATTAAAAAATCCCATCCCTGATTCTTTTTACCTGTATCTGTACCTGCCTCTCACCAGCAGCTACCAGGGAATGAGCCTGAGAAAGCTTGAGCTGATGATCCAAGAGTCAGAGTCAGAGAACTAGACAGAAACAGGGGCCAGTCTGGGGCACATGCAGAGCTCACAGGCAGCTTACTCAGGCCTGCGGGTTCACCTGGCTCAGTCCACACCCCACAACCTTCAGCACTTCAGAATACGGTGGGGATGGTAACTGTCCCCACAGCTTCACTTTGGGGCATCCACTCAGCTCCTGACAAGCCTGATCACTGTGACCACAGACCCAAGCTTCACTGACACTTCACTGCCAGCAGAACAGAATAACTCCAGGCCTATGGAAGCCCCACTTCTGACTCTCAAAACCCTTTGGGTCATGCATAGTGACCGCCCGAGGTCTTTGCCTCTTGCTCATTGCCTCCCTCTTTTCTCAGGCCTCTAAGGAAAGGCCACCAGAGACTGGCATGACCATGGACAGAGCAGACGGGCCTTGGTAGAAGGTATCCCCTCACCCATCAGCCAGGGTTGCAATGTTAACAGATGTAAAACACTATTTGGTTCGTTTGTGTCCATGGGCACAGAGAGGTGAACCATTTGTTTTATAACCAAAAATGGTGAGTTAAGTTAGCTGGAGGGCTGACTCACTCAGCCCCAGGATCTGAATTAACTCCATTTTTACCTCACCTACTGTGACCATAAAATTATCCCCAGTGGGGTCAGACGCCCTGGGAAGTCCAGGAAAAGGAAAGACCACACTAGGGGTTCAGCCCTGGCACCAGGGTGCCCTGCGCCCCCCCCAACAAGAGCAGGAAATAAAAGAAAACCAGAGGTGGCATCGTGGGCCCAGTCCAGCTGCTCCACTGAGACTGAGCCTGTGAAGAGAGAAATTGTGGAGATTATACATGCATGTATGAGGCAGCTGGGGGCTCTGCAGGGCACAGAGCACTGGGCCTGGAGTCAGGAAGACCTGAGTTCAACTCCAGCTGCAGACATGAGCTGTGTGACCCTGGACAAGTCATATAACCTCAAACAGATGGGGCCCAACTAACAATTTCCTTTTTTTTTTCTTTTGACAAAATTACTAGATTAGCTCATGTTGTCAATAAAGTTCAACAAGATCTAATTTTTTTTTTTTAAAGCAGTGACATATCCAGGATCTATACATATTTTAGAGGAAGAAAACTCTTCATTTCCTTTCATCTTTCTAGACAGGGCAGCCTAATTGTTCTAATAAGTAAAAATTTAAAAAGAATCAAGTGTGTCTCATATAGCACCATCAACTCTCTGAACAGCAGGGAGAAAGAGAAAGGCCTGCCCTGTGACTGATTTCTCAAAACTGCTGTTTTGGTTTTCTTAGGGAAAGAAATAGGAATTAAAATAAGACACACAATAATGAACTCTCAGACCCAACTGTTAACAGTTCAGAGTTTCTATTTCCATTCTCTCACAATGAGAGAAAACAGGTTCCCTGATGTATACAATACTTTTTAAGACTTATTGATCTTGTAATAATGGAGAAGAAGGTAAAGCACATTTTATTAATCCAGATGACATTAATTAACAGAGGTTCCTTCAGCAGAATCCCTAATTTGTGAAATGGGCTAATTCCATGATGAAGTCACTATGCTGTACAGCTAAGCTGAGCGGGGGGAGCTTGGGGATCCCAGATTTGGGGGTCCAGCAGACCGTTCCATCCAGCCTCTTCCTTGTACAGCTGAAGAAGCTTAGCTCTACAGATGGTGACCAGAGCAGGAAGCAGTACCACTGCTTCTTGGGCTCCTCATTCAGAACCCCCTCCCTACCCCGCCAAGTCCCTGCCTCTCTGGTGTTCCAAAAGACCCCCAAGCTTAGACATTGCAAACAGTGTAATGCCCTGCCCTGCCTTGGTGGGGACAATTCCTCTGACCAATGATAAAGGTCAGCCTTTATTGCTAATGTGTATACAGAAATCATCAACTCTGCCACTGAAGTCAAGCAGCCCATGGTAGATTTGTGCCTGCATAGGCTGCCACAAATTCTCCATCTGGGCTTGCTGTGGAACATTCTTAGCTAGTCACCACACTGCCAGGTACTGAAGATGCTGGGGCAACCTCCCGTCCCAACAATGACCACAGATCTCAGGACTGAGCTCTACAATGGCAGGAGTGTGGGCAGGTAGAGATATCTAAAAAGTGACCCATGGGTTCAAGAAATGCAACATGTTCTCTTCTCCCCACAAAGGAGGAAAATGGGAAATTGGATGTCAAAAGTCCTCAACAAAGTACCTATTATGCCCAATACACTGGTCAACAATTGCAAGGGTTAATATGATTTGAGAGTGTAGTCAAATTGTCACACTTGTAAGGCTTTCTGTCATCACAGTGGGAATAATAAATGACCCACTGGGAAAGAGGTGATCTTCAGAGATTCAATTGCTGGACCAGGAGTTTACAATAATATCATACATCCTTGGGGCAATACACAGTCTGTCCAATCACTTACCATTGACATTCACATACTAGAACACCATTCAACCAAAAATTAAATTCAAAATCTTGACTTTCGGGCATTGTAATATCCTGACTAAAAGAAGCATTAAATTGCATTTGTATATTCAATTTGCCATGGCAGGAAAAGAGACTAACAGAGTTTAGAAACACAAGCCCACCCCCCCCCCCATCCGAGAGCCCCAGGGCCATGCTTTACTGACACTTCCAAGAAGGGCACGGTTTATTCTAGTCCAGAGTTTCAAGTTGCTTGCACTGTTCTAAGTCTTTTAAAAACTGCCTGCTGTGAATAAAAAGATGCTTTTACATAAACATATGAAAATGTACTGTCGTTATGAAACTCAAGTAAAGCACCACACGGCATCTCTGTTATTTTCCCAGAAGAAGCAGGAGCAACCAGGCCTGCTCAGGGGCTGCTGAACTCAAACCATTTTAAGAGCTGGGGGAGGGGAAGGCGGCCAGAGTATCCGCATAGAGTTCTTTAGGAAACAAGCTCTTGACCTTTCCACACCTACTACTTAGACAAATGTCATTGATTTGACAACATCAGGCATCAAGAAAGCTAAATGTACTTAATTTTAAATCTCAGTTTTCTAAGATCCCAGAACTCATTTTAGCCTGTTCTAAAGAGGATGCCACAAATGCCAGCCTTTCCATTCAGTCTGAATCTATAGACATTTCTTCCTGAGTACATAATAAGCAGAACAGGAGACAGCCTATAGAAAAGGGAGCTGAGGAAATAATCCATCCTTAGAGTAATGACCTTTCACAGCTACAAAGTAATCAGGACTGCTTTAAATCCAAAGTGTTGAAGGTTACATAAAAACTTTGTAGGATTCAATTCAACAAACAGTTATTAAGAATAATGTGTACAATGCACTGAACTGGGGGCTCCAGAGTTCAAGATCAGACAAGACCCAGTCCTTGCTCCCAGGGCTGGGGGTGTCATGATCTCACATTGAGAATTGTCAGCTTGACCAAGGATCGAAGGGAAGGCAAAGCCTTAAAAGGATAATGGCAAGACCTCGGCTTAGAAGTAGAATGTCTTTGAAGGGCAGGTTAACTATGGAAAAGGATGTGGAGGTTATAGAGAGGAAGCTTTTGGTGTCAGAAATAGGAAACTGATGGTTAACTTCCACCATTAGCATAGGTAACTAGTGAGAGCCAAACTTTCTAATGCAGGATGGAATCTAGGAGGCTTCATTGTAAGAACAGGTTCATCCACAAGCCTGAGCCCAGTTAGTGAAGGAAGCCTTGAGGTCACGACTCCCAGAAGAAAACCATTCCAACTTGAACTCACCATCTGCCTGGCCTGGCTCCCCATCCCAGCCAGTCTAGGTCAGTGGCACATGCCCACCCCACACCCCAAACTCAGCTCTCTGCAGGCCTCTTGGGGGCCTCCTGCTCCATCCGCAGTTAATCAGTTTATCCAAATCCATTTATTCTTGGTTAGGAGCCCTGGGCCTTGGGAACATATCTGGAAAAGCAGGAGACTGAAAGATCTCAAAGGCCCCACCCAGGTCCCTTCCTCTTTATCCCTTTAGTCACCACTTACAACAAAGCTTACTCTATTGCAAAGAATTCTGCAAAGCTCTTCTTCACTCCCAGGCTCTCTCCCTTCAAATCCACCCTGCATTCTTACATTAAGAAAACAAGACAAGGAGCATTTATTAAGTCTGCCTCTGTACCAGGCGTTTCGCTAAGAGCTGGGGACACCAAAGACGGCCCGGAGCCTCTGCAGTCTCAGGGCTCACAATCTGATGAATTTCTTGAAGCTCCTGACCAGTCTTTTGTGGGCCCCATTTACACTTTGGGCAAGTGGCACCATGATAGTGCCCAGACTTGAGGAATCACTATCATGTCAAAAGCAGGAGCTGTTTTTAAAAAGGAAAAGACAAAAAATAAATCCTGAAAACCATTCCCTTAGTGGCCCCGGCCCTGGGGGCAGGCGCCTTGATTATGGAATGACTGCAGCATGCTTGTGGTCTGCTCACCTTCTCACCTGGCTCAGAGCCTTCCCTTTGCCTTAGCTCCTTTCCACATCTTTCCTCGCTTTTCTGTCTTCATCATGCTGACTCCTCGCAGCACAATCACACATTCCATTACCTTCACACACCATAAGATGTGCTGCTATAAATATTAGGGCACATGGTGCCTTTCTTTTGGTCAATGCCCTCCTTGGGGGATGTATTTAGCCCTGGAATTTCTGGTCAAAGCCTATATCCATGTTATTCACTTTATCTGTATAATTTGAAATCACTTTTTAGAAGATTGTATCAATTCACAGCTCCACCAACAATGCATTAGTGTGCCTATCTCTCCATTACCCTTCCTACATCATTCACTTCTTTTGTCATCTTTGCCAGTTGACTGGGTGTGAAGCAAAACCTTGGGTTGTTTTAATTTGTATTTTTCTTCTTACAGTGACTTTTTGTGTAGCTATTAATACTCTGCAATTATTTTTTATTTATTTTTTTTAAACAAATGCTTTATTAACTTCTGTTTTACATCATTCATTATGGCCAGCTTTTGAGTTACAATTATTTTTCCCCCCTGTTTTTCCCCTATCCACCCTCCCAGAATAGCAGTCCCACAAGATATCGCTTCCTCCAATCTGCTCTCTCCAATATCTTCTCCCATACCCCCTTCAACTTTTCCATTAGAGGAAGGTGAATCTCTGTGTCCCAATGCCTGCACATCTTATCTCCCAATTACAAGCAAAAGAGTATTAATAATAGTATTTATATATATTTGAAACATTTAATTTTAAGACCTCGAATTTCAAATCCATTCCTTTCCTCCCTTGTCACCCATTCCCTCTGGGAAGATAAGTAATTCAGGATATGTTGTACATGTCTGGCTATGCAAAACATTATCATAGTAGATATATTGTACAAGGCTGCTTATAATTCCCTCCCACTCATCCCACCCCCCACCTGGTCCACTCCTTACTTGATCCTATCCCTCTTCTATAGTGGGTACTTCCAACCTCCCCTCCCCCCAAGGATGCCCTCCCATCCATCATCCCTCCTCTCATGCCCCTTCCCCCTATTCTGCTGCAGGTTGAGATATCCCATTTAGTATGTATGTCATTCTCTCCCTGAACCAAATTCAATGAGAATGTGGTTTTACCTTTTTGCCTTCCTATTCTTCCCCTCCCTTGCAGCCACTTCCCCTTGCTTCTTCTACATGAGATAGTTTACCCTACCCTGTCTCTCCCCATCTCCTCTTGCCACTTTCCTCTCTCACCTAATAATTTCACCCCTTGAGTATCCTCCCTTCCCAACAAATTCAACCTATGCCCTCTATCCATATATAACTATAACCATATACACACACATTCACATGTGTATTCATATGACCATACACCCTTCTTCCATTATTTTCATACTGAGAAAGATTTCATCAGTCACAGTTATTGTTTTTCCATATAGGAATGTAAATAGTTCAACTTTGATAAGTTCCTTTTGATTTCTTTTCCCTGATTACCTTCTCAGGCACCTCTTGCTTGTTGTGTCTGGATGTCAAATTTTCTATTCAACTCTGGTTTTTTCCTCAAGAATGCTTGAAAGTCCTCTATTCCACTGAATGACCATATTTTCCCCTGAAACAAAATACTCAGTTTTGGTGGGTAGGTGACCCTTGGGTTCATTCCCAGTTCTTTTGCCCTCTGGAATATCATGTTCCATGCCCTTCTATTCCCTGTGTAGAAGCTGCCAGGTCCTGTGGCTATTCTGATTGTGTTTCCACAATATTGAAATTGTTTCTTCCTGGCTGCTTGGAGTATTTTCTCCTTGATCTGGGGATTCTGGAACCTGGCTATAATATTCCTGGGAGTTTTCTTTTGGGATCTTTTTCAGGAGGTGATCTGTGGATTCTTTCAACCTCTATTTTGCCTCTCTGGATCTAAAACATCAGGCAGTTTTCCTTGAGAATTTCTTGAAGGGTGATTTCTAGGTTCTTTCTTTGATCATGGCTTTCAGGTAGTCCAATAATTTTTAAATTGTCTCTCCTGGATCTATTTTCCAGGTCAGTGGTTTTTCCCATGAGATATTTCACATTGCCTTCTAATCTTTCATTTGTTTGGATCTGCTTAACAGCATCTTGATTTCTCATAAAGTCACTAGCTTCCATTTGCTCCAGTCTAACTCTGAAGGAATGAATCTCCTCAGTGAACTTTTGAGATTCTTTTTCCATCTGGCAAATTCGACTTTTTAAGGCATTCTTCTCCTCATTGCCCTTTTGGGCCTCCTTTGCCATTTGAGTTAGTCTATTTTTTAAGGTGTTGTTTTCCTCAGTCAGGCTGTTGACCCTCATTTCATACTTTTCCTGCATCCTCCTCATTTCTCTTTCCAATTTTTCCTCCACTTCTCTTATTTGATTTTTAAAGTCCTTCTTAAGGTCTTCTATGGCCTGCAACCTGCTCATGTTTTCCCCTGGGGCTTTTGGAGCAGGACTTCTGACCTCACAGTCCTCTTCCCCTATGCTTCGACCCTCTTTGCCCCCAAAGTAGGAGTCTAGGGTTGCATTTTTCTGTTTAATTTGTTTCCTTTGCCTTGGCATGTTGTCACTTAATTACTTGACTTTTGGGCTTGTTGCCACACTATGGCTCTGCTGCCAGACAGGGGAACTTTCATCCTGAACATGTGGGGGACAACTTCCGTTTCTGGCAAGCTGGAAACCCACCCACACCCTCCACCCCAGATCACAATCCAGATCCAGGGAGGTTAAAGCAAGAGCAATTACCCCCCAAGACTGATCGCTGGATCTCCCTACAGTTCACAGGCCAGGAGCTGGAGCTGCCTCTGAAAACTACAAAATGGCGTGTCTCCTCAGTGGCTTCTAGCCCCCAGGGGAGGAAGCCGACGCGTTCCCCAAGTACTGGTTCCAAAGTCCATAGGGCACTAACCTCTCACTTTGTCCTAGGCATGTCTGTGTTGATAATTTTGGAATCACCACAGCTGCTGGTGTTCTGGGGTCCCTCCAGCCGGCTGCTGGCCCTACCGCCCTGGGGCTAAAACCGCGACTCAGGCGGACCTGTGCTCGGCTCCCCGCACACTGCACACTGTGCTGCCAGCTCCCAGAGCATTGTGCTGCCGGCTCCCAGAGTGCTGTGCTGGTCCTTCCTGCAGGGCTGCTGGGCTGTCCTCAGAGGGAGTTTAGCTTCTCTGTGTCGTTCTGTGGGTGCTGGGGCTCCAGAAGTTGTTCAGAGTCCCCTTTTACATAGTTTGGAGGTTTTCTGGGGGGAGAGTGGCTTGGACGCGCTTTTTCTACTCCGCCATCTTGGCTCCGCCCCACCAATTCTTCTTCTTTTTTTTTTTATTAAGCAATTGGGGTTAAGTAACTTGCTCAAGGTTACACAGCTAGTCATTTGATTTATGCGTGGGTGCTCATTTTCTGAGGCCGGATCTGATCTTGGGTCATCCAAACTCCGAGGCCGGCGCTCTTACTCACTGCGCCACCTAGCCGCCCCTTTAGGGCAATTGGGGTTAAGTAACTTGCCCAAGGTTACACGGCTAGGTTTTTGTTTGTGCGGATTAGGTGTCGGAGGCCGGCTCCGAACTCAGTTCCTTCTGATTCCAGGGCTGGCGCTCTATTCACTGCGCCACCTAGCCGCCCCGGAGAGGGCATTTTTAGAGATCAAGTATTCTGAGTCCAGGGCCGGCACTCTATTCACTGCGCCACCTAGCCGCCCCAAGTGTAAGTACTCTTAATGTGAGAACTTCATTCAAGAACCAGGGAGCTGATGTTCCAGAGGCCCTGAGGACATGGTCACATTACCGACATTGTCATCATCAGGGAAACTAGATGCTGTAATCACCATAATAACTGACAGCTCCATGAAGGGCAGTTCACAGGGTTCCTCAGAGAGGCGAACAGATCCTACATGGAAAGGCATTTCATGGGATGCCTGGTCACCTCACTTAACAGGGCTCCCTAAAGTGAAACCAAACAAACAATATGCAACTAACCGCAGTTCATTTGTTACTATCTCTTCCAGGAGATGAAATACAAAGATTCTGCAAAGAACATGTGAGGTCCCTTCAGTCAAAGCTCAAACCTCCATCTCAATGAATCTGAGTATTCTGATGCTTAGTGACCCACCTTGATAATTGGTGTTTTAAAGCCACAGTCAAAATTCATATAAAACAATAAGAAGCAAGAGGCACTATGTGTGTGATTAGAACTATTCCAATATTCATCAGGATTTGGCATCAGAGGAAGCATGGGTTCAAAATCGAGCTTGATCCCTTCCTACCATGTGTCAGCCAAGTCCCTAACCCTCTCTGACCTCAGTTTGTCTCTAAAATGAATGGGGAGAGACTGTATGGCCTTTTCAGGTCCCTTCAGCCTCTACATCCAAGACCCTATAAGATGTAAGAAATGGAGCCTGGGTCACCATTTCACAGAGAACATTAAATAGTATAAAACGGCTACCCCAAGGGAGAAGGCCGATGAACAATGAATCAGTCTCAGTCACTGAATTTTTGTCTCTTTGGCAGCCAACTGCCAGGCTCAGAGGACAGAGGCATTTGGAAAGTGAACAGAGAGTGGGATGCACTACCTGATAGGAATGAAAGGCAAAGCAGCAGCTAGCTTGGTGTTGGATCTAAGCCCCATCCTCCTAAGAACACAGACATACAAAAGTGGCCTGACTAACAAACAGATGTGACCTGGAACAGAGCTGCTCGGGCTGTCAGAATGACCTGTTCTCATCTTCAGTCATGGCAGAACAGCCAGGCTGGACACACTATCTCAGTCATAAAGTATGGAGATGATGCTTATGACCACTGAGTCAGAAGCATTAACTGGACCTAACAAAATACACTCAGAAGAAGCTGGTATTTGAGGCAACACAAAAATTCATCGTCAACGTGTCTCAAAGTGGGAAATATTCTAAAAGAACAGAAATGATTCCAACATAATTATTACCACCCAAAAGGCAAAAGACTTTGTCAGCAATCATCAGCCAGCTTCCTGACTCTGCAGCATCTTGATGAGAAAGGTCTATATGTGGGCATGGACAGTAAACTTGAAGGCTCGATGGTGGGCTTTTGTGGTGGTGTGGAAAGAATGCTGGATGTGGAGTCAGGACTGGGGTGAGGAATTACAAAAGGCCTGCCAGGGCCACAATGGTATCCCCAACACATATCAAACAGCGTGCAGTAAAAGTTGAGGAAAAAAGCTGAAGCCCAGAGCAGGTAAGGGACTTGCTTGAGATGACACAGCTATTAAGTGAGAGAAGCAAGCTTTGCACCCACACCTTTTGATTCTGAGTCTAATGATTAATCCAGCACTATGTTTGTAGCCGAAAAATGTTTTTGGAATTATGACTTATTTATTAGGGGATTACATAATTTTTCTTCTAGATATGGGATTTAAAAAAAAATCTCCTTAGTGAGATTTTTACTATATGCTTGGGCAGTGTTTTTGTATAGTTATACTGCTGCATTTATAAAGCGACTGAACATGACCCAAGCACAGTTAGCTTCTGAAGTGCGGCTCGAGTACGTGCAGTGCAGGGAGCTTTTTAGGTGGCATGGGTCTGAGGGAGCATCAAAGGCTGTATTCACACCCATCACTTGAGCCTAGCTGGCCCTTCCCAAATACTGACTTTTACAGGATCTGCTGGCTGCTCACTTCAATAGCTTCCAAGAGTCAATAAAGCTATTCCTCCTTTTGACTACACTATCATCATTAAAAAATATATTTTAAAATTTATTTATTTTTAGTTTTCAACACTCATTTCATGAGATTCTGAGTTATAATTTTTCTCACCCCGTCTTTCTTCCACCCCACCCCAAAATAGCAAGCCACTGAATACCCCTTCCCCCAATCTATTCTCTCTTATATCCTCCCCCTTCACTCCCTTAACTTTCTAGTAGGGCAAAATGGGTTTCTATACCCCAGTACCTGTATATCTTATTTCCCAGTTGCATGTAAAAATGATATTTAAACATTTGTTTTTAAAACTTTGATTTACAGATTTTTTCCCTTCTTCTCTCCTCACCCACCCCCCACTGGGAAGATGAGCAATTCAATATAGATTATACATGTGTACCTACATCTTTTCCATAGTAGTTACATTGTGAAAGACTAACTCTATTTCCCTCCATCCTATCCCACCCCCACTTATTCTATTCTCTCCTCTGACCCTGTCCCTTTTCAAAAATGTTTGCTTCTAACTACCCTCTCCCCCAATCTGCCCTCTCTTCTATCCTCTCCCCTCTTCTCCCCTACCCCCCTATTTTCCTGTAAGGTAAGATACCCAATTGAGTGTGTTATATTCTCACCTTAAGCCAAATCCAATCAAAGTAAGCTTGACCCATTCCCTTTCACCTCCCTGCTCTTCCCCTCCATTGTAACAGTTTTTTCTTGCCTCCTTTATATGAGATAATTTACCCTAATCTATTGCTCCCTTTCTTCTTCTCCCCCAAAATTCCTCTATCACCTCTTAATTTTATTTTTTAAATATCATCCCTTCATATTCAACTCATCCTGTGGCCCTCTGTCTATGTATATATCAACATATAAATGCCCACACTCACATATATCCTCCTGTACACACACACACACACACACACACACACACACACACACACACACACACACACATATCCCCTTCAGCTATCCTCATACTGATAAAAGTCTTATGAGTTATAATGATCGTTTTTCCATGTAGGAATTTAAATAGTTCAACTTTAATAAATTCCTTATGATTTTTCCTGTTTACCTTCTCATGCTTCTCTTGCTTCTTGTATTTGAAAGTCAGATTTCCTGTTCAGCTCAGGTTTTTTCATCAAGAATGCTTGAAAGTCCTCTATTCCACTGAATGACCATATTTTTCCCTGTTGCATTATACTGTTTTGCTGGGTAGGAGATTCTTGGTTTTAGTCCTAGCTCCTTTGACCTCCAGAATATCATATTCTAAGCTCTTTGATCCCTTAATGTAGAAGCTGCTAGGTCTTGTGTTATCCTGATTGTGTTTCCACAATACTCAAATTGTTTCTTCCTGACTGCTTACAGTATTTTCTCCTTGACCTGGGAACTCTGGCTATAATATTCCTAGGAGTTTTTTCAAGAGGCAATAGGTGAATTCTTTCAATTTCTATTTTGCCCTCTGGTTCTAGAATATCAAGGCAATTTTACTTGATAATTTCTTGAAAGATGGTGTCTAGACTCTTCTTTTGATCGTGGCTTTCAGGTAAACCAATAATTTTTAAATTTTCTCTCCTGGATCTATTTTCCAGGTCAGTGGTTTTTCTGATGAGATATTTCACACTGTCTTCTATTTTTTTCATTTGTTTAGATCTGTTTTATAGTATCTTGATTTCTCATAAAGTCATTAGCTTCCAATTGCTCCAATCTAATTTTGAAGGAGTTATTCTCTTCAGTGAGTTTTTGAAATTCCTTTTCCATCTGGCAAATTTGGCTTTTTAAAGCATTCTTCTCCTCACTGGCTTTTTGGGCCTCTTTTGCCATTTGAGTTAGTCTATTTTTTAAGGTGTTATTTTCCTCAGCGTATTTTTGGGTCTCCTTTAGCAGGCTGTTGACTTGCTTTTCATGATTTTCTTGCATCATTCTCATTTTTCTTCCCAATTTTTCCTCCACTTCTCTTGATTTTCAAAATCCTTCTTGAGCTCCTCCTTGGCCTGTAACCAGTTCCTATTTTTCTTGGAGGCTTTTGATGTAGGAGTTCTGACTTCGCTGTCTTCCTCCTACTCTATGCCTTGATCCTTTTTGTCCCCCAAAAAGGATTCTATCGTCTGTTTGTGCTTCCGTTGTTTGCTCATATTGACAGCCAATTACTTGACTTTAGAGCTCTTTGCCATGGCAGAACTCTGCTTCCAGAATGAATAGGGCTATGTTCCAAATCACTGGGGTTTTTACAGCTGATGGAGCTATTAGACGGGTGCCCTCTCTACAGCCCCCACACGCTCTGGCTCACTGGTCACACCCCTAGACCACCACCCAAGACTGCAATCCATATCCCAGCAGGTCAAAGTAAGAGTGATTACCCTTTGAATGGTCACTTGGTCCCCCTACAATCTGCAGGTGAGGAGCTCCAGAAGTGGCCACCTGGCAGTGGCTGCAGCCACTGCACCTCCTCTGCTTCCTGCCCCAGGGGTAGTAGCCTGATCACGCTCCCCCTGTTCCAACAAAGTTCCACACTAACCTTTTACTTTTTCTTTGACATTTGTGGATTGAGAAGTCTGGAAAGAGCTACAGCTGCTGGTGATTTGCTCTGGTGAAGTCTGCTCCAGGCACCGTTGGTGGGGGCCCCCCTGGGGTTAGAACCATGGCTCAGTCGGGACTGTGCTTGGCTCCCAGAGCACTGAGATGGCCCCCTTCCTGCTGGGCTTCCTTCAGCAGGAGATTTGTTTCTCTCTGTCACTTTGTGGGTTCTGTAGCTCTAAAGTTTGTTTAGAGTCATTTTTACATATATCAGAGGAGGTGAAAGCTGGAGCCATGTGGAAGTCCTGTTTCTACTCTGCCATCTTGGCTCTGCCCTCCCATTTTTTTCTCTTTTGGAGGGGGGAAGGCAGGGCAATTGGGGTAAAGTGACTTGCCCAAGTTCAGGGTAGGGCAACTGGGGTGAAGTGATTTGCCCAAGTTCACACAGCTAGTCTAGTAAGTGTTAAGTGTCTGAGGTGGATTTGAACTCAGATCCTCCTGACTCTAGGGCCAGTACTCTATTCACTGCACCACCTAGCCGCACCATAATACTGTCATCATTTAAAGAATCATTTCTGGTCCTCCTGGCTACAAGAGGCTAAATTAGAAGCCTGGGGCTTCAGGGAGGCCAGGTGCGAGGGACCAAACCCAGCAGCAGAGTGGAGTTTCTTAGTGCATTTACAATTCCTAAAGTTGGATTTATTTTTTGAAGTCCAAGAAAGGCATATGAGCCAACTGTTCATTTCTGCTTCTGCCAGAGTGACTGTCTTATGATCCCTCATTTTTGTCCAGGAACATCATTTGTCACCTAGTATGTGCCTAATATATTTGGAAAGGACTTTGTGTTCCTTGGATGAAAGGTGCAAACTATGGTAATGTAATTATTTACACATTTTTAAAGGCATTGGAAAATCTACTAAAAGTATTGAGGTCACAGTAAGAAATTTAAAGTCTGCTCGAACTGTAGAATTCTGCCATCATCTTAACCTACTTTCAGGCTACAATTTTATTCCAGCATCTTGCATAAGCATCTCGTTAATGAATGAGGGTATATATGCTAGAGGTCAGAAGCCACTCAGTCCTCCACAATGGGGTGTCAGAGCAGCAAGGAAGCTGAGGGGCCATCTGGTCCAGCACTCTCATTCTAGAGATAAGGAAACAGACCATTTGAGAACTCAGTTGTAGGTAACTTGTTTTAGGTCATATGGTTAGTTGGGGGTAGGGGAACCACAAGTAGAACCCAGGGGACCAGGCCACAGCTCCCAAAGAGATGGATTTCTGTAGGGCTGGCTAGTTACTATCAGAGGGTTCTCCAAAGAAAAAGTATCTGTAACCTTGTTAAAAAGAAAGACATACAGCTTTTGCAATTTATAACACAGAATTATTGCCATCAAATAATTCATTTTCCAGATGCTAATATTCTAGCACATCTTACAAGGGCCTTTTGTTCTAGACCTTGATGCATTCTCATAGCTTCCTGATGCTATTGAACTTTCTGCTATATGCTGTTTGGGGGCTCCCTGGAAGGAGCTGCTGGTGTCCACATTCCCTGCATTAATCCCTGTGTGGGCTTCAGAGTAGACACTCTTCTGTAACTTAGCATCTCAGAGATCTGCCTAAGTCACTGAGAAATTAAAGGATTTGTATTGGGTCACATAGCCAGGAGGCACCAAAATTTGAACTCTATCTGTAATTTTCTATTTATGACATCACATTATTTACCAGAGCAAATTTAAAACAATATAATATAATATAATCCTCCTGGTTTGTTGTAGTGGCTTTTATTTATTTTTTTAATTCCTCTCAGAGAATAAGAATAAAACCAACTTTGCCTGCCATTTTGAATGATTTGCTCTGGAAGTCTTTTAGGATGATGGGACCAAAGACTTAGAGTTAGAAGGGCCATGAGAGGTCAACAAGTCCACACCTTACATTTTACAAAGGAGGAAATCCAGTCCTGGGGAGGTGAGTTAACTTGCCTAAGGCCACATGAACAGTAGGTGGAAGATGGAATTCAAACATAGATCCTCTGACTATTCATTTCTAGTCTTTTCCCCTGTGTGATGACACTCCCTGTGATGAGGGGAGCTTGGATTCTGGCAGGATCAGATAGATGAGCTGAAGAGTCTAGGTGTTAGGTTTCTGATGACAGAGATGAGAGCAGACGATAAAAGTAACTGGCTGCTTTTCCCATTTCTTAAAAGCTTCCAAGGAATGGAGTGAAATCAAGAATCAGTCCCAACGTCAAGGAGAAGCAAGCTTTCATTGAACTGACTCAGTCACATCCAAAGGAGAATTCAGAAAGCAAAGATACTGACCCACCTCCCTCAAAAAAGTAACATCCTTCAGATGAAAACAAAAGACCATGTCTCCAAGTCTCTGGTGAGGCAGCTACAGCTATGACCAGGTGATTCTTATTTAAAGAAGAATAAAAATATAGTTTGGGATAACTTAAAAGGAAGAAACTTACAAATTACTTTCCTATGCTTTACTTTTAAAATAATTCCAACGCAGATGAAAATGGTTACGTCTTTTCTTATGGTCACGTCATTCCTGAGTTTCTTCTCTAACCATATAAGCGTTGCTTTTCTCCATCAGGAAACCAGACATTTGGCAAGCTACTGTTGGGCCAACAAGAATCTTTGGAGCATCTCCATCACTGCCCACAAGGAGTTACCTGGTGTCTCCTTACTTCTGTGTGGTCCAATTTTAATCTACATCCACTGGTACATTCAAGTGACGATGACATCTACAAACCACTCCCAGGAGAATAACATGCGTTTCCCTTTCTAGGAAAAGATAATGCATATGAAAATCTGATTTGACAGTTGCTGGATGTACAGAGAATAAGAAGAAGACTCCACAGCTATGACTAGCAGTGATACAAGGCTCATGGCTTCTTTCTATGAGAGATAGGCCCCAACATTGTCCTGGGTCTTGCCACATTTGACAGGCATTTTGCCCTTTTCCACATTTATTTTTCCTTGGAAATATGAGTTCTTTGCCTTGTCCTGGTTATTTGGAGCTCATGACACTATATTATATTACAATATGACTAATTCAAGACAGTGCATAAACCTAATTTATACTTTGGATTTGGTTTTTCAAAAAATTTTCCCCCAAGTGATCAAATTATCTATTTTCTTTTCTACCCCCATGCCTACTGGGGGGAAAAGAGTAGAAGAAGCAAAACAAAACCTTTATAACAAATCTGAATAACCAATCAAAATAAATTCCCCCACTGGTCATGTCCAAAAGGTATTCTGTCTTTGTCTGCACAAAGAGTTCCCACCTCTGTGTTGGGTGGGGGTGGGAGGAGGAACAATTTTCATCATCAAGAATTATTAGAAGGCAATGTGAAATATCTCATGGGAAAAACCACTGACCTGGAGAATAGATCCAGGAGAGACAATTTAAAAATTATTGGACTACCTGAAAGCCATGATCAAGGAAAGAACCTAGAAATCACCCTTCAAGAAATTCTCAAGGAAAACTGCCCTGATGTTTTAGATCCAGAGGGCAAAATAGAGGTTGAAAGAATCCACCGATTACCTCCTGAAAAAGATCCCAAAAAGAAAACTCCCAGAAATATCATAGCCAGGTTCCAGAATCCCCAGATCAAGGAGAAAATACTACAAGCGGCCAGGAAGAAACAATTTCAATATTGTGGAAACACAATCAGAATAGCCCAGGACCTGGCAGCTTCTACACTGAGGGATCGAAGGGCATGGAATATGATATTCCAGAGGGCAAAAGAACTGGGAATGAACCCAAGGGTCACCTACCCAGCAAAACTGAGTATTTTGTTTCAGGGGAAAATATGGTCATTCAGTGGAATAGAGGACTTTCAAGCATTCTTGAGGAAAAAACCAGAATTGAATAGAAAATTTGACATCCAGACACAAGAAGTAAGAGATGCCTGAGAAGGTAATCAGGGAAAAGAAATCAAAAGGAACTTATCAAAGTTGAACTATTTACATTCCTATATGGAAAAGCAATATCTGTGACTGATGATATCTTGCCCACTATGAAAATAATGGAAGAAGGGGGTATGGTCATACGAATACATATGTGAATGTGTGTGTATATGGTTACAGTTATATATGGATAGAAGGCATAGGTTGATTTTGTTGGGAAGGGAGAGTACTCAAGGGATGAAACTATGAGGTGAGAGAGGAAAGTGGCAAGAGGAGATGGGGAGAGACATGGTAGGGTAAACTATCTCATGTAGGGGAAGTGGTTGCAAAGGAGGGGGAGAATAAGGAAGGCTAAAAAGGCAAAACCACATTCACATTGAATTTGGTTCAGGGAGAAAATGACATACATACTAAATGGGATATCTCAACCTGCAGCAGGATAGGGGGAAGGGGGATGAGAGGAGGGATGATGGATGGGAGGGCATCCTTGGGGTGAGGGGAGGTTGGAAGTACCCACTATAGAAGAGGGACAGGATTATGTAGGGAATGGACCAGGTGGGGGGTGGGATGAGTGGGAGGGAATTATAAGCAGCCTTGTACAATATATCTACCATGATAATGTTTTGCATAGCTAGACATGTACAACATATACTTAATTACTTATATCCCAAGAAGGAATGGGTGACAAGGGAGGAAGGAAATGGATCTGAAATTCGAGGTCGTAACATTAAATGTTTCAAATATATATATAAATACTATTATTAATACTCTTTTGCCTATAATTGGGAGATAAGATGTGCAGGCATTGGGACACAAAGATTCATCTTCCTCTAATGGAAAAGTCGATGGGGGTATGGGAGAAGGTATGGGAGAGAGCAGATTGGAGGAAGCGATATCTTGTGGGACTGCTATTCTGGGAGGTTGGGTAGGGGAATAATGGGGGGAAAATGATTGTAACTCAAAATCTGGCAGAAATGAATGATGTAAAACAGAAGTTAATAAAGTATTTGTTTAAATTTAAAAAAAAAAGAATTATGGCTTATTACCGCATTGATCAGAATTCTAAAGTCTTTCAAAATTGTTCATTTTTACAAACATTTTTACAATGTTGTTATGATACAGACTGTTCTCTTCATTATTTGGCATTAGTCTATACAAGTTTTCATTCATTTCTCTGAAACTGTCCCTTTCATAATTTCTTACAGCATAATATCATTCCATTACATTCACAGACCACAATTTGTTTAGCTGTTCCCCAATCAAAGGGCACTTCCTTAGTTTCTAATTCTTTGACAATCCTAAAAGACCTGTTATATGTATCTTTTATATACGGATCCCATTCCTCTTTCTTTTTTCTCTTTGGGTATATAGGCCTAATAGGTTAGGTTGTTAACCTCAAAGGTTAACAAAGGGTAGGCAAGAGTTTTGATACCTTGGGGCAGAGTTCTACAATGATTTCCAGAATTTCTGGACCAACTCGCAGCTCCACCAACAGGGCATCAATGAACCAGTTGTTGCACAAAAACCTCCAACATCTGGCATTTTCCATTTTTTCTTTTTGTCAATTTTGCCAATCTGATGGACACAGAGAATTGAGAAGGATAAACTCAACTTATATTGGTTCTGTAGAGGGGGGACCTATATAGACACTTGTCTGTTCTAGGTAACCATACTGCCACAGAGAGATGGTGGACACAGTAAGGAATTCTGGATGGGACTTGGACAGGGAGGAGTTCCTGGATCAAGTGAGGGCCCAGCAAGGTAGAGAGTCACAAGATGGGTGACCTAACCTGGATGCTGAGACCAGAGACTATCCTTTACCTTTCATTGTATCTCCAGCCCTTAGCACAGCACCTGGCACATAGTAGTCACTTAAGAAATGTTTACTGACTAACTGGTGAATCATATGAACTGTACATTTTTGGAGACAAGAGTTAACTTTTGGATTCTTCCAAATGCATTCCCTTTTTGTGCATAGGGCAGGAAAGCAAGCTGGAAGAGAGGGTATTGGGAAGTAGGGCTCCCCAAAAAGGGAGGGTTACTTGGCTTTCCCACCATCCTGCATTCTTTCCTGTATAGGTTCAGGTCTTGAGACAGTACTGAAGTCTGGAGGGCCATGCAGGGAAGATGCTAAGGTTGCTAGGGAAGGCTGATACTGACCATAGGGGAAAATGGAGGTTTCTTGAATGAATCTGGGCTCAGATGAATTGTGTATTTGTTATTATTGTTGGATTAAGTAAAAGCCTGTCATACCTCTGATGTTTGCACGGCCTGAAGGCTCTTTTGGGACCTGAGCCTATTTCCTTTTTTTGTGAGACTAAGACCCAAGTCAAATTTGGATATTCCCAGGAGAAATCCTGGGTGGGGGCAGGAACCAAAAAGAATTTTGAAAGAAGGCCTCAAGATCGAACCTAGTTTGTATAAACCCAGTGCATTAATTTTGGGCTGTGAGTCACCTATAAAACCTTAACTTTTACCTCAAAACAAAGCCAGGTCAGTTCTATCTACTCCTTGCAAATATCTCCACTGAAAAATCTTGAATACAGTAACTTTTCCTTACTCCAAACAGCAAGCTGGTCATGCAGATTAACTGAATCTAACTTCAGTAAATTCAAATCACAAATAAAAGGAAAGAAGGACAAGTACTTATTAGGCCCCTACTATGTGTCCGGCACTATTTCAGCACTTGACAAACATTTCCTCATTTACTAAATGAGACAATAATTTGATAAAATATAAGTGAATGGAAGGAAACAGTATGATTGAGGAGAAGGTTGCTGGCTTTGGAGCTGGGGACCTGGGTTTTTTTTAAAGACTGGCATGGTGACTCCAGGCGAGTCATCTCTCCCCCAGGATCCTGGGTTTTTTAATCAATAAAATGTGTAGAATGGATCGCTAAGGCTTTCTGATAACTAAACCTCATGATCCCCTAAGTGCAGCCACTGCAAAGTGGCTGCAATTCATTACCATAGGTCGATCTTTTGGCGAGGAAAGATGGGGAGAGGAATTCCAAATCTGTGATTCAACTGGTATAGAGAACTCCCTTACCTAACATTCTCCAACTTTGTGGGGTCCCAAGAAATTCCACTAGGGTCACCCAGCCATGACATGTTTGAGGCAGGCCTTGAATTCAGGTCTTGTCCCCTCCAAGGCCAGTTCTCTAGCTGTTATGTCCACTGCTTGGCAGGGGTCCCTCATTTGCAAGGGGTATGTGACAGTTGTGTATTTTCACTGTTGTGTTCAAGAAGTTAAAATTCATTGCTAAGGAAGACACCTGCACGTGTACAGAACAAGATTATTTTTCTTGAAACCAAACACGACGGAGATATAATGTTAAGGGAAATTCACAGTGGCCTTACTTCCAACAGTATAAGTTCTCCTTTGTCCTTTCTTAGGCTATTTTTAAGTAGCATTAGAGCTAAACCGGACAGGAATGAGCAGTCTAGATGTCTTTCAGCACCACTTCTCTATAGTAACCATCCCAATAAATCCACAGATCAGCCAGCAGAGGGTACCGAGAGCACCTTAACCATCCTCTATCTTTAGACAAGCAAGGGAGCTCTGGGATGCATTCATGGCCTCTCTATTTCCTAAACCCCAAATCTTTCTCTGGATCAAACCATTTTCTTTTATGACATCAAGCAATTGCACTTTTATTATTATTGATAGTTTACTATGGAGATTAAGTGTAAAGGCTGGCCTGTGGCACAACAGAGAGCCAGGAGGCCCACCTGGATTCTGAATGGTACCCTCACCTCATCAACTCTGAGGGAGGGAACTGGTCAGCTGCAGACTATGGATCAGAGTGTGCCCCAAACTGCCCAATGATTGAGGTAGAAATGACCTCTTAACACAACCAGTAGTGCTTAGAATAGTTAGTTTTTAGAATACAGCACTCTGTGCTTCAGAGGTTTTGAAAGTGGTCATCAAACCTATGGCTATGGTGTTAAGAAGGAAGCATGATGTGTCCAGTTCATGCCACTAGGAGCCAGGAGCCCCAGGGTCTACTTCCAGTTTTGCCACTGACCAACCGTGTGACCTTGGGCAAGTTTGCACTAATTCAGCCTCTAGTTCTCCCACCTGGAAAACAAAGGAGCTGCAGTCCAGCTCTAAGAGTCTATGAATTCACAATGGCCAAGCTTGGTCTCAGGGAAGAGTTTTTAAGATAGACTTCTCTCCTTTTGTTTTAGATGTTGGGGGGAGGGGCCATCTCCAGTCGTCCTGATCTATATCTGGCCACTGGACTCAGATGGCTCTGGAGGACAAAGTGAGGCTGGTGACTGCACAGCCCTGCCTCACTTAAATCTGATTCACCTGCATGTCACGGCATCATCTCTCTGATGGCACAGACAACTTTGGAGGTGGTGGGGACCACAGGCATGGAATATTACATGTGCTGTCAGGAAGGTTCGATGTATGGGTTGAATTTGTTGAGTGTTTTTCTTTCTTTGTTTCTTTTTCTAAGGCAGGACTTACTGAATAAAGGGGATGGAGGGGTGTATTTAGAATGAATGTGGCATGAAAATGAAAGGCAGCAATGAAAGATCTATTAATCTAAACATTCTGAAAGACTGTCACCAAAAACACAGCGTTTAAATTGTTTCCCAAGACTTAAGCTAAACAATTTAAACATAACTTAGAGCAATAAAACTGCTGAAGGACAGCAGCTGAGCACGGCAGGAAGAGAAGCGGCCACGAAGTCTGGAGAAGCCTGAGTTCTAATCCTGGCTCCAATACTTCCTAAAAGAGTGACCCTGGATAATTCACTTCCCTTCTCTTAAATCCCTGCTTCTTCATCTGTAAAATGGGCACAATACCTGTACTACCAACCTCACAGGATTGCTGTGTGGAGATGCTTTGTAAGCTTTAAAGCACTAGATGAAATACAAGCTAAAACATATCGGAAAGTACAAATTCCCCTTAAATCTCACAGGTTGAAAGCAGTGCATCTCAGAAATCCAAGACAAATAAATCATTTAAAAACAGAGTTAAAAACAAAAAGCCCTGGGTAGTTAGAGAGTAGCACGGCACAATTAGCTGTTAATTCTCTACCTGGGAGATTCAGGAGCTTTGGGATGCTACAGGAAGCAGAGTGGCTGAGCAGGAAGAGCCCTGGCTGGGGGTGCGGGGTGGTTGGGGAGCTGAGGCTGTGGATTCAAATCCCTCCTCAGACAAGCACTAACCAGGTGACTTTGGGCCAGAAAGCCTCTCTGAGCCTCTGTTTCCTCCTCTACAAAATGAGGGGACTGGACTAGATGTCTCATAAATCCTTTCCAACTCAAGATTTATGCTCTGGTGATCCCATGACCAAAGTCTGAGTCTCAGTTTCCACATCTATAATATAAGAATAATAATATTTTTACTACTTTGTGAGTTCCAAAGACTTAAAAGAAAAGGTTCAAAATCCTTGGCCTCACCAGTGTTCAATTGCAGATAGTTTTATCAAGGGAAAAACCATCACAGGGGCTGCAGCACCAGCTGCTATCTGCTCCATGAGAACCCTTGGGCTCTGGCTTTGCTGCTCCCCTCTCCAGAGCTTAGCTCAGTGCTTGGCACACTGGGAGCACTTAATAAAAACTTCACTCAGTCATTCACTCATCCATTCAAATACAGACCTAGTAGGGGCTTGTGTACCTATCCTGGAGGATCAGGCCTGCTGGGATCAGAGAGGTTCATCACCAGACAGGCCACACAGTGATGGGTGTTTTGGTCCCAGCTTCACTAGGCTGTAAAGGCTTCAGGATATGGGCTGCTGGAGGGAGGCCGAGCCAAAGGAAGTAGGGATCCTTAAAATAGTAGAATCATGTTAGCCCTGAGCACCTCTCAGGGGGGTCTGGAAGAAAGGGTTTTATGAACTCCAAAGGGCTGTGTTTATGTATGCTATCATTTTTATATTTTGTGAGTGTAATTCCATTTAAAGATATAGCAAGAAAAACATTCACCTCAGGCTACCTTTGGAATCTGTGGGCAGAAAAAACCTTGACTAAAAGATGGTTTTTCTCTCAGTCCCAGACTCAGGCTCCTACAGGTCTGACAACAAAGGAGAAAGAGCTTCCGGTTGGTCTCTGGTATGCCCTGCTGACCAAGCTTAGACTGGCCATGGACGCCAGCTTTCTGGCCATTGTTTCCCCAGCCATGGGCCCCTTCATGGTTCTAAGTATTATTTCAAAGTGACTTCTAAAGTTTTGTAGATCTTGTCCAATGGCTCAGACCAGCAGTCTTGGCAGGTCTCTGGGAACAGTCTCTATATGACTCTGATTCACAAAATGGTGGAGTCTGAAGGGGCCTCACAGAGGGAGGGTCCCCTGGATTTCACTGCTAAAGGCTACACAGTCAGGGCATAAAACTTCTCCAGGGTGACATGACCTCTCAGCCTGTCCTGGTCTTTTGGATTCGTGGCCCAGGATTCTTTCCATGACACTGTTCTTGTCTGTGGTGGCCGAGTTCACCCAAAATCTGGCTGCTAGAGATCAGTAAAACGGGATCTTTTTCAGTTTGTGCTACATGCTATCAGATACAATCTGTGCAGGAAGACCACACTGTGCTGCAATGCCCCTTGTTAAATCACTGAGAGTATTGAAATCAATTTGAAAAGGAGAAAAAGCATCGTCAAGAAAGTATTTATTCTCTAGGGTTGAGCTCTAAAGGTCACCATGAGTGAAAGCTTCAGAGCATTTGAAAATGCCCTTTAAAAAATAAACAATTCTCTTATCTGACGCTCTTGTCTTTAAAAAATCTGCCTCATTTGTTGGCACATGCTGAAGAAACAAATATCATGGCCAATATGATATTTAAAAGGGAAAAGAGAAAAACAGAGCTGCATAAAACATCACTCTGTCCTGGGGGATTACTTAGAATAGAAAATACTGAAACTGAGAAAGACTTTGCAAGAATCAAGGAGAACCCAAGAGGGAAAACAGGCTGGTAACAAATAGAGTGGTCTGGACTTTCCCCTTCATTTTATTAAATGGCCAGTACTGGGCAGTAATGGAGACTCCACGGGGTCGAGACAAAAAGTTCTTCCACTTAAAAGTTCAGGATGGATGCCTGATTTTTGAAAGGATCTTAAAATATGGCAGGGCAGTCCCTAGGAGCCCAGAGTGAGCTCCCTAAGTGGCCTGCACCTGCATGGGGTGGGGCTGTGCGGTGACTCAGATGTGAATCAAGCAGAGAGGAAGGAGCTCCAGCAGAAGTAATGGGAGGGACTCAGCTGACACATCCTTCTAAGAGGGTCATCACACTTCAGCATGACCTGTTCTACCTGCCCTTCTTCCTTCCATCCTCCATCCCTCCCTTCCTTCCCTTCTCTCTTCCTTCCTCTCCTCCCTTCCTTCTCCCCCACTCTTCTTTCCCTCTGGGCAGCTCTATTACACAATATGGCTAACCCTTTACACCAACCCCACTACCTTCTGACCCCTCCAGGGCTTTGCCACAGTGGTCATCCTCTCTCATCCACCTTTTCCATCTGTCTATAAGGTGCTCAGGCCTTCTTCCCCTGACCCCATGTCATTCCCTTCACTCCTGTTCCTGTTGCCACAAGCCAACTTTCAACAGAAGGGAAGCTACCTTTAAACACTTGCCTGGAGCATAAATTAGTCAAGACAAGAATGATGTGTCCCCTCTGTGATGGCATCTGCACTCCAAGACAGGGCCTTGTATGAAGACACTGCAGATGATGCTGGAGATAATCACAGTACCCCAGGCCTCGGCCACTGGCACTGAGCTAAGTAGTTCCCGGCAGACAAGTTCTTTGGGACAAGCAAAGAGGAAGGAGGAAGACAGCATCAGAACTCTCACTCTCCAAACTCACCAGTGATGGATGCCCTGACCCATTCCTTGATCTTGGGTTACCTCTGGGCTCTATGTGACTCTGCCTTGACCCCATGCTTGGACTCTGGTGCTGAAAAAGCAGCTGTCCTGCTGAAGATAAAGAGCAAAGGCTCCTCCCCTGGGGCTGGAGCTAAAGGTCCAAGAACCTGGGGTTATTTTTCATGTCTCTGCTAGAGATGGGCCTCCTCTCATGAAATAGATGAGCTTCTGGAACACTGCACAGGCGTCAGATCAGATGACTAAACCAATCCACCATGGTCCCCCAGAACATCGTCTTGAAGGCAACCTGGCACAAATGCCCACTCAACTCTAGGCATGGCCCCAGACCCAGAACTGAACCCTGAGCAGATGACAGCTGCTGCTCTTTGGGAAACAAGCATCGTCAGGTAAGAAAAGAGTAATTAAGATTTCTTAGACAGTGGGCAGAGTCAAGATGGTGGAGTAGAAGCACCTCCACAAGGCTCCCGCCCCCCAACTCTGATTCATGTAAAAGGTGACTCTGAACAACCTCTGGAGCTACAGAGCCCACAAAACGACAGAGAAGCAAACCTCCTGCTGAGGACAGCCTGGCAGGGAGCGGCTAGCACAGGGCTCTGGGAGCCCAGCTGAGATTTTAGCCCCAGGGAGGCCACAACCAGCCACCAGCTGGAGGGACATCACATCACCAGCAGCTGTGGCATTTCCGAATTATCAACCCATAGATACTAAGGACAACCTGAGAGGTCAGTGCAGTGTGGACTTTGGGATCCAGTAATTGGGAGTGTGGTCAGCCTTTGCCCCTGGGGAGAGAAGCAGCAGAGGCACCATGGCCATGCAGCCCCCGCCATGTGACAGCTTCAGCTCCTGGCCTGCAGACTGTAGGGGGACCAAGTGACCAGTCTGAGGGGTAATCACTCTTGCTTTAACCTGCTTGGATCTGGATTGTGGTCTAGGGTGGAGGTCCTGGGGTGTGTGACCAGCTCGTTAGAGTGTGTGGAAGCTTCAGAGAGGGCAACCAACTAATGCCTTTGGCAGTTGAGAAAACCCCAGCATTTGGTATGAAGCTCCCCTGTCTGGTAGCAGAGTCCTACTGTGGCAAAAAGCCCAAAAGTCAAGTAACTGAGTGGCAATGTGAGCTGGCAAAGGAAGCAAAGCAAGCAGAGCAATCCAACTTTACACTCCTATTTTGGGGACAAAAAGGATCAAAGCATGGAATAGGAGGAACACATTGAAGTCAGAACTCCCGCACCAAAAGCTTCCAAGAAAAATATGAGCTGGTTACAGGCCACAGAGGACCTTAAAAAGGATTTTGAAAACCAAATAAGAGAAGTGGAGGAAAAGTTGGGAAGAGAAATGAGAAAGATACAGGAAAATTATGAAATGAGAGTCAACAACCTGACAGAAGAAAATAACACCTTAAAAAATAGACTAACTCAAATGGCAAATGAGGCTCAAAAAGCCAATGAGGAGAAGAATGCCTTAAAAATTCAAATTTGCCAGATGGAAAAAGAGTCTCATAAGCTCACTGAGGAGAATCATTCCTTCAGAGTTAGGTTGGAGGAAATGGAAGCTATAGTGACTTTATGAGAAATCAAGATATTATTAAACAGATCCAAACAAATGAAAAAATAGAAGGCAATGTGAAATATCTCACTGGAAAAACCAGTGACCTGGAAAATAGATCTAGGAGAGAGAATTTAAAAATTATTGGACTACCTGAAAGCCATGATCAAAAAAAGAACCTAGAAATCATCCTTCAAGAAATTCTCAAGGAAAACTTCCATGATGTTTTAGAACCAGAGGGCAAAATTAAGGTTGAAAGAATCCACCAATCATCTCCTGAAAAAGATCCCAAAAAGAAAACTTCTAGAAATATTATAGCCAGGTTCCGGAATTCCCAGATCAAGGAGAGAATATAACAAGCAGCCAGGAAGAAACAATTTGAATATTGTGGAAACACAATCAGGATAACACAGGATCTGGCAGCTTCTACACTGAGGGATCCAAGGGTTTAGAATATGATATTCCAGAGATCAAAGGAGCTGGAATTAAAACCAAGAATCACCTACCCAGCAAAACTGAGTATCATGTTTCAAGGCAAAATATGGTCATTCAGTGGAATAGAGGATTTTCAAGCATTCTTGATGAAAAAACCAGAATTGAATAGAAAATCTGACATTCAGATATAAGAAGCAAGAGAAGCATGAGAAGGTAAACAGGGAAAAGACATCATAAGGAACTTATCAAAGTTGAACTATTTACATCACTACATGGAAAAACGATAACTGTAACTGATGAAACTTTTCTCAGTATGAGAACAGTTGAAGGGAATAGATATACATACATACATACATACATACATACGTCTATATAGGAGGGTATATGGGTATATGAATACATATGTGACTATTTGTATATATGTGTGCAGGGCTAGAGGGCACAGGACCTATTTAATAGGAAGAGATGATACTTAAAAGGTGAAATTAAGAGGTGAGAGAGGAATATAATGAGAGGAGATGGGGAGAGACGGAATGGGGTAAACTATCTCATACAGAAGAGGCAAAGGGAAAATGGTTACAATGGAGGGGAAGAACAGGGAGGCAAAAAGGAATGGGCTAACCTTATTCTCACTGAATTTGGCTTAGGGAGTGAATGACATACACTTTAAATAGGGTATCTCACCCTACAGGAGAGTAGGGGGGGAAGGGGATGAGAGGGGGGATGATGGAAGGGAGGGTAGGCTGGGGGGGTAGGGAAGTTGGAAGCACCCATTTTTGAAAAGGGACAGGATCAAAGTATAAGTGGGAGGTGGGATAGGAGGAAGGGAAATATAATCAGTCTTTCACAATATATCCACTATAGAAATGTTTTGCATAGCTACACATGTAGAACCTACATTGAATTGCTTATCTTCCCAGTAAGGGTAGGTGACAAGGGAGGAAGGGAAAGAATCTGGAATTCAAAGTTTTAAAATCAAATGTTTAAAAAAATACATATATACACATTATTGTCAATATTATTTTACATGTAACTGGGAAATAAGATATACAGGCACTGGGGCATAGAGATCCACCATGCCCTACTGGAAAGCTGGAGAGGGTATGGAAGAAGATATGGGAGAGAGCAAACTGGAGAAGGGGATATCCAGTGGGATAGCTATTTTGGGGTGGTGGTTGGGGAAAAACAGGGAGGTAATTTATAACTCAAATCTTGCAGAAATGAATTATGTAAACTAGAAGTTAATAAAGCATTTGATTAAAAAAAAAGATTTCTTAGTCAAGTCTTCTTTTCTCAATGAAACGCTTAAACAAGGATGAAGGTGGCTGTGCTTGCAGCATACCTGTACAACTACCTCTATTGGCAGTCTAGGATCAGCCACAGTTCTGGCAAACCCCAGACCTTTTTGTCCTCCGGTTTTTGTCAGTCCTACCTTCCTGAATTGGTCATAATTTTATAGAGTGCTATGGCTTTGTCAGACCAAATAAATACCACATATTTTTTTTAAAAGAATGACAGAGGGTCAGCTAGGTGGCACAGTGAATAGAGCACCAGCCCTGGAGCCAAGAAGACCTGAGTTCAAGTCTCGCCTCAGACACTTAATTAACATAAAACTAGCCGTGTGACCTTGGGCAAGTCACTTAACCCCAATCACCCTACCTTCCCCTCTCCAAAAAGAAAAAAAAAAGAATGACAAATAAAGTAATATGAAAGTGAATATGAAAGAATTATAGAAACAGACATCAAGGGGTTCAAACAAAGACTATATAACATGCAGAATTTGGTTTACTTCTTATTGTTGTGTGAGATGGAACATGGGCGTATGCTGGGACTATTCACATTCCTTCAGATTGGCAGAAGACAGGACTGAAGTAAAGGCTGAGGAGGTGACTGGCTCTTAGCAGGGTTTCTTTGCTTTCCCAGGAGAGTTTCTCTTACCTGTTGTTTGAGGGCTTCTAAAGACTCAAATTCCAACTTGGCCAGCTTCACTTGGATCTCTTGTGGCTTGTCGGGGATGACAAAGGCCAGGACAAACTTCAGTGCCAGCAGGGCGTGCTGGAAATAAGAAGAAAAATGCATATGTGAAGATGCCCCAACATACCATAAACCTGAGGAAACGAAACAGGGAGCCAAAGCACTCTGCAGATCTCCAGCATTAATCCAGTCAGTCATGCCTAATCAGTGCTCTGTGAAGCAGCAAAGATCTATTAACAGGAGACTTTGTAGCTCTCTCCAGATATCTGAAAGGTGTCTATGTGAAACATGGATCAGATATTTCCTGCTTGTATCTCAAAGGGTATATAGGTAGTAGGGATGCATGGAAGAAACAGAGAGAAAAGGCTAGGTTTTGTCAATGAATGTATGGATGAAAAAACATTTATCAAGCAAGTACTACGTGCAAACACTCTACTAGGTGTCAGGGACAAAAAAACGCCACACAATTGGAATAGTTCCAGCCCTCAAGGAGCTTACATTCTGGAGTATAAGGACCTCCCCACCAAGCTGCCCCCAAGTGGAATGGGCTGCCTACGGAAGCAGCGTGTCCCTTTCACAACACATTCACACAGAGCCTGGATGTTAGGGATAACTGTTCAGGTATAGCTTGAACTAGAAGGCTTCAGAGGTCCCTGTCAGCTTGGGGGTCAGACCCCTTACATAGATATAGGACACTTTGATTTGGCATACTAAATAATTACTCCTTTACTTGGTTCCTTTAAAACCAAATTTGTGTACAAATGATGGAATATGTTGCTTCTTAATATTTTATCTAAAGATTAATCTTATTCAAAAAAGGTATCTGAGAGTTGTCCTTTCATCCTGATATTTGTTTATGCCTCTCCCAGATTCTCTCGGCCTCCCCTTCCCCACATAGCAGAGGCCTAGTCTTCCTCCAAAGCCTAGGTCTAACCCTCTCTTCTCTGTAAAGACTTTGCCTCACCCCTGCCATCCTGAAGCACTCTCTTTTCACTTTCTCCAATGCCCTCTAGGACTCTGCCGCTGTCACTGTCCATTCCTTAACAGATGCTTTCTAATAGCAGCTGCATCAATGGATTCCCATTCCAGGGAGCAATGACAACTTGATGGCCACATCATTGAGCTATAAGCTCCATGTAAGTCATCAGGGCACCATGGCGGCCACAAAATCTAAGACTGAATTAAGAGACATGGCGTCTAGAATTTAATTCAATTCAAAAAGCACTCATTAATCACCTGCCATGTGCCAGAAAGAGGGATGTGCCAGTCTTGCCTTGGTCAAACTATATTCAGAATATGGTATTTAGTGCCGGGTGCCATATTTTCTTCTTCTTCCCCCCAACTTGTCACTGATGGTTTTTGTTCTTTATACTAAATTCCAGTTGTAGGCTCCCTCCCTAGCACTCACATCATTAAATTATGACTTGTGAGAAAGAGAAAAATGGAAGCAAAGCTAAGACAATGAGTCTGGTGGAAACACAGGCATGGACCTCTTCTCCACCAACCCCCAAGTCATCCAGCATCATCACCCTAATTCCCAAGGCAGCTGGCCTCTCAGTGATGCTTAGCTACACTATCCCTGGTTCTCCTGCTTCTCTTGATTTCATTTCCCATCAGTCCTTAAGTCTTCCAGAGTTTCTCTGAACTCCTGATATTTCTGACAGCACGAGAATTTACTGCACCCAAATGTCACAGTTTGTTCAGTAATTACCCAAGTGCGCACTCACTGTTTTCAGTTTTTGTTATCTGGGTGGCCAGTTTCATAGAGCAGTGTTGCTAAGTAGCAGTGTAGGCTGAATAGGATCAAGGACTAAGAATGAAGGATTATCTGAAAGAACTAAGGATGCTTAGCCCGGAAAAATGAGGCCTCAGTGGGCAGGAGTGGACCCGACCACTGCCTTCAGTCCTGTGACGGGCTGCTGGGTGTTCTGTTTGGCTCCAGGGGAGGACCAGGAGCAATGGGGCGGGGATGAGGGGCAGGGAAGGAGAGCTTCTTTACCCCAAAGTGTAATGAGTAGCTTCAGAAGGCAGTGATGACTTCTTAGAGATGCTATAGAGAAGGCAGCTATTTAGGTCCGGGTGGAACCAGGCGGTCTTTGATGTGCCATCCGCCCCTTTTGTTATTCTGTGCCACGCCACGTTGAAATGTTCATTTTTTTCACCTGTACACATGTACCTTAAAACTTTCGCTGAGGGCAGGGACCATACCTTTTATGTTTTGTGTTGCCTGAAGGCGCCTACCACAATTTCTCACACATGCTTAATAAATGTTTGTTTACTGATTCTATAGAGTATGACTGATTCCATTCCACTACATAGAAACATGATGTCCCTTCCTCACCAACACACAGAAAACCCACCAAAGGGGACTTATATTCCACAGCACTGGTATTTTCACTGTGACCTATTGCACTCTAACATTTGAAAGGTCCAATAATCCTGAGTATTTTGCTTCCATGTGTGAAGCAAGACAAAGGGCTGCTTTTGCTACAGACTTGATTGTGCAGATGCCGAACCTTTCTAAGAGGCCCTTGTGATCCAGCACTGACACCCAGAAAAGCCCGAGAAGGAAAAGAACAAAGCTGGGTCTGATAACGTGGGAACCAAAAGTAGGGAGAGGCTAGAACAGAAGACTCTTTAAGTTAGGAATTCTCACTGAAAGGCGCATAAGAAGCAGGCAAGTCAGTAGAGGCATGAGGTCCACTAAGGAGAGATGGAGCGGTGAAATTACTGACAGAAAAGAGAGGACAGCTGAGCAAAAATCAGATGAATCCTTTGCTGCAATATTTACAAAGGAGGATGAGGGAGAAAAGCCAAATGGATTTCTCCTGGGAGAAAGATGAAATATTGGAGGAAATCAGATTCATGACAGGACAAGTAATTACAAAATTAGAGTCCTTGAAAAAAGGCAGAAGCCCAGAGCAAAACAGGCGCCTTCCTAGCTTGGGAAGCCAGGGGAAATCTGTCATGTGTATTAAATAAGGGATCTGGAGTACACAGGGAGGAAAAAACAGAACTTATGTTTGACAACCATTACTGAAAGAGGAACTGGAAAAATACAGATTTGGGTAACATAACAGGGAAACAACTGGAAGTGAAGGCATAATTGAATGAAGTCTAGTCAATTTGGATTTACAAGAACTCATATAAAATAGATCTGATCTAAATGCCCCAAAAACATAAAAAAAAAAAGACAAGGAGACCTTGATGTAATTTACAAGGAATATACAGGGGTTAATTAAGATAAGGCTACGTTCTTTCCAGGAACATATCTGGAGTTTTATATGACATTTATTCCAATGGAAGCATCAGACAAAGAATGAGGAGAGACCAATGTTTAATTTGCCATGAACGCATGACTTTTTACATGGATAAATCAAAGTAGACGGTGATGACCAAGATGGCTGCTGCCTAACCTTGTCCAGAGTCCTACTCTGAGGTCTCATCAGAGTAGGAGTGACCCTGGGTTCTTAAGGCTCTGCCAATGGACTTCAAGCCACAACAGGTCCTATTGACTGAAATGGAAAGGGCCCAGTGACCAATGGAGTCTGGCTAAACTCTAGAAGGATCATCACCAGAAGTCTGGTTATTCTGTGATAAAATATCTCTGATATAACAATTCATGAAATCATCTACTAGGTCATGAATGAACTGTGACTTATGTAGATAGAAGGAGTACTTACCATCTTTTGAAACCGTGAAGTAAATCCTACCTAAGACAAGAACATTTTAAGGACTAATAGAAATTTCTTTCTGGCAGCATCTGTAAAACAGGCTACTGAGAGACACACTGATTTTTCTGATAGCAAAAGTGCACATTTATTTGATAGATCACACTCTCAGCTTTACAATGTGCAAAATACACAAGGCTCATTTTAAAAAAGTAACACTACTGTGCATGGAACACCCTTCAGGAGCAGTATGGTGAGAGAGAGACACAGAACTTAAGAAGGAAGGAAGGAAGTTACTGAGGAGCCCAGAGGCCATAAAGTGGGGAGCATGTGAAATAAAGGATCAGGTATTACTGGGGAACTCTTAAAGAGAATTTCTAACAGCCCATGGTAGAACAGAAAAATTTTCAGAAAAACATAAAGGATAGCAGAGGGTGGGGTGTTTTAATTTTTCTTTGTTAAGGAAAGTTAAGATTAGCTTAATTCTGGCTGCATTTCCTTAACACAATTGCTGGCAGTATTGTGTTGTATTTTTTATTTAAGATGCTAGGAAGGTGGAGCTGTGAATTGATCTAACTCATACAAAAGAGTGGAATGACCCTAGAGATGTCACTTGGCATCAGGCCTGTGAGTGGCCACTGGCTCTTGATCAAAATGAGGAATTGAGAGACATTTAGGAAGACCTGTTTTAACTGACACAGAGAGAAGGGAGGACATAACGGATGGCCACAGCAATGTAAAGAAAAACAACACTCAGAGACTTCAAAACTTTGGTTCAGAAGAAGGTGCTGGTGTATGCAGGTGCTGAGGAAGGTATCCATCTCCAGGCAGGGTCAAGGCACTGACTTCATTTGCTCATCTATATATACTTATGTCTATACAATCTTCCCTCTGAACTCAAGTCGCCCCTCCCCCCACCCTCGGACCTTGGCTAACTTGCCTGGTCACCATGTGCTTTCTCTTGCTGGGACCCAGACCACTAAGGTACTTCCCAGGCATCATCTTCCAATCTGAATTCCAAGCCAGTAACACAGAGCTGAAATTCTGGAACATACCCTATTTATAAGAAGGAGAAGGGGGGAAACCCCAAAGTACTTAGTATTTATGGCATGCCAGGCATGTGGGACACAAATACAAAGAACACCCAAACTCTATGTAGTGACCTGGGAAACAACACGGCACAAAGCATTTTTACTATTTTGACTCATTAAGGAAAAGTCTTACAAAGGGGAAATGGGAATCTGCTCACATGTGAGGGGGAGAGAGGCCTATAGAGAGAATCGATATTCTGTGGGCGGTCATGGCAACTATTCAACATTCCTATTATTTAGGTCAAATTCTCAGGCTTGTTGCTTGGCCTTTTCTTTTTCCGATCTTGAGGGAGAGGAAATCGGGGTTAAAAATTCTGAAACCAGAGAAAGAACATACAGTTCCTGTGATTAAGTGACTTGGTGTGAGAGTAGGGAGGACAAGGGACCCAATTAGAGAGAATTAAAATGCACACATGGTGTATTTGTTTTTACGGCATAAAGCAGACTTCTCTTCTGCCATCTGCTTAATGGGTATGGAGAGAATGGTCCCTGCCTCTCTTGGTCTTGCTAACCCCTGCTAATCTCAGTGCTATCAAACTACTGGGGTCTCATGCCGAGCACTCCACTGGTGACCAGTACGATTGTATTTGGACAAAGCCGCTTCGAGGGGCACCATTGCAACAGAGGCGGCAGCTGTGTTTTGTAACAATGTGTCCCCAATCCTGTCTCTTCTAAAATAGAAAATGCAAATGAAGAGCGGAATTCTCAGAATTCTGAACAGCTAATTTGATTTCTACAGTGGCAAGACAGCAGCAGTGCCTCCTTCCATTCCCAGGCTAGCACCCACTGAATTGAAAAACACATGCAAAAGCATCCCCTGCTGATTAACAGGCCAATTACATGCCAAATGCCAATTAAGAATGAGTGATTAGTGGAATGGCAGAGAGAAAAACCTGTAAAGGAAAAGCCAGTAGTCCAGCCTGTCTATAGCACAGAGCATAAAAGGGCCAGTGTATCCAGGCAGACAGGTAACACAAGCTGCACCTCTGTCTGCATCACTGACATATTAAACCTGAGCCCTCCCCGTGATTGGCGATTAGGTGACATTCTGGGAGTGTCCTCTCAGTGGGTTCAGTTCATGGCCCAAGTATCTGGCTCGTGATTGGTCTGCCTGGGGCTGCTTTCTTTTTCCTTAGAAAGATCCAGGTGTGGCAGGCTAGGCCCAGGATGCCTTCAACCCTGGTTTGAGAAGCAGAATCCTCCTGGTCCACATGGAGCAGCTGTAAGAGGGCCCTGTTCTCATTCCAAGAGGGCTGGACGTCAGTGCCCCACATTCTCCTATTTGTTAGGAGGAGGACAAAAAGATGAGCTCTAATGGGGAGGCATCGGGGACATTCTTAGGAAACCCAAGGAAAACAGCAGAACAGATTATTGCCAAAAAAGTTTTCCTTTTTTACCCTCAAATATGCTCATTTTGGGAGAGAGTAGAGCCAGTATTAATAGGAAGAAATTCAACATTGAAAACATAAAGGAAGCACACCATTTCTTTGTTTCTCTCGTAACCTGATGCCTTCATAATTGAGTTATTTTATTTTATTAAGTACTCTGAGATATCACCTTACATCTATTAGATTGGCTAATATGAAAGAAAAGGAAAATTATGAATGTTAGAGAGGATGTGGGAAAATTGGAACACCAATGCGTTGCTAGTGGAGCTCAACCATTCTGGAGAGCGATCTGGAACTATGCCCAAAGGGCTACAAAACTGACCCAGCAATGCCACTAGTTGGTCTGTATCCCAGAGAGATTACAAAAAAGGGAAATGGACCCATATGTACAAAAATATTTATGGCAGCTCTTTTTGTGGTGGCTAAGAATTTGAAACTGAGGAGGTGCCCATGAACTGCGGAATGGCTGAACAAGTTGTGGCATATGCATGGAATGGAATGCTCTAAGGAATGGTGAGTAGGATGGTTTCAGAAAAGCCTGGGCAGACAAATGAACTGATGCAAAGTAAGTGAGCAGAACCAGATCCCTGCACATAGTAACGGCAACATCATGTGACAATCGGCTATAACTTAGCTCTTCTCAGCTAAGATATTTCTGATCCAAGATAATTCCAAAAGATGCATCCAGAGAAAGAACTCTGGAGTCTGAAAGCAGACTGAAGCAGACTATCTTTCACTTTCTTGTTGTGGGTTTTTCCTTTTGTTCTGTTTCTTCTTTCACAACATGACTAATGTGGAAATGTGCTTTACATGATTGCACATGTATAACCATAACAGACTGCTTGCCTTCTTGGGGGGGTAGGAGGAGAAAAATTTGGAACTCAAAATTTTATTTAAAAAGAATGTTAAAAATTGTCTTTATGTGTAATTGAAAAAATACTATTAAAAATTTAAAAGCTTCTATTACATAACAGAGGACACAAGGTGAACAAGAAACAAGCCTTCCCCTCCAGGAATTTATAATCCAGATAAACATGGAGAAATCTAACCCTGGTCTGAACGTGGCCAGTGCAGGAGGCCTTGGGAGGAGTCTAGAGAAGGGAGCTGCTACCTGCAGGATGGGCAGGGGGACAGCACCCCTGGAGAAAGCCCCACATTGCTGCCAAAGCAGCAAAGTTCAGGCAGAGTAGGGAATGGGAGGGCATGAAGTAGCAGGCAAAGATGAAGCAGGGAGGGTGAGTAGGGCCAGAAGACTCTGGAGGGAGGGTCTTGAGTGCCAGGCTCCCTTTAATAATAATAAACTCCCTTTATTTGGGAATCAATGGGAGCATGGGAGTGTAAAGATCAAAACAAGAAGATTCCTTAGGCAGATCAGTATGAGGAAAGGCCCAAAGCCTGTGCCAGGAGACTGACTGAGAGCCCATCTCATACCTAGGCTGGAAGGTGAGGGAGGGAGCGAGGCGTCACAGGCATAGAATGGATAGGACTTGGCCACTGATAAGATCTGAAAGGAGAGAGCTGGGAGGAGCAGAAAATATCCCCCTAACAGAAGAGAAGCAATCATCACAGCTGAAGGGGTCAGCAGGAGGCTGCTTTCAAGGCTCTGATTGTTGGCCTCTGGCCCCAGCAGGACCAGAGGCCACTCACTCCTTTGGCTCTGCTGAGGCCTCCAGAGCACATTGCCTGAAGGAGGCAAGCCCTGGGCCAGATGTGACAACAAAGAAAGGGGGCAACCTCTGGAGCAGGCTCACATTTAAGTGGGGTTTATTTTCTTTTGCTAACAATTATTTTTGATTGGGGTGACAAGTTGAAGAAACAACTAAAAAGCTTCATAGCCTGAAAGCATTTCTCAGATGCAGTTCTGGGGTGGATGGCGTATTCTGGGAAGGCTATTTTCTCTTATTAGACATTTACCTTCCTGACTTTCATTGTACCCCCGAGAGACCCAGCACTGCACTCAGAGAAGCCCCCACCAGGAGACACTATGGCTTTCTGCTATATTTGCTTTTTGGGTGGATTCATGGCCCCAGCTTTATACCGAACCGGGCACAGACCACAGCTTGGACATGCACCCACCAGCTCTCATCAGTGCTCCCAACTCCTGAGCTGTGACCCATTCCAGCAGAGTGCTGGACCACCTCTTCTTCCCAAAGATGAACAGAGATCAACAGGGCCTCAACCTGGGAATTCAAGCTATCTCAAGGACGATCCACAGGCTGGGCAGCCTATCCTGCATTGGCCCCTGAAGCAGAAGAATGAACCTGGGGAGATAGACAAACTCCCACAAATGAATACATGGGTAGTGTGGCTTTGAGGCCACATGTGGCCTTCCAGATCCTTAAGTGTAGCCTTTTGACTGGATTCAAATTTTACATAATTTAATAAAAGGATTTGTTCTGTAAAATTTGGATTCAGTCAAAGGGCTGCACTTAAGGATCTAGAAGGCCACAGGTGGCCTCAAGGCCACACACATTCCCCACCCCAGACACTGTGCTATACACTTTGATCCTCACAGCAACCTTGTGAGGTAGGTGCTAATAATATCCCCATTTTACAGAGAAGGAAACTGAGGCAGATAGAGGGAAAGTGACACACCCAGGGTCACACAGCTAGTGCCCAAGACAGGATCAGAACTCTGGTCTTCCTGACTACATGTTCAGCCTTCTATCCTCTAGGCCACCTAGCTGCCTCTAGGCGATAAGGGCCTGCCATAGATGGATGATCAGCAAAACCTGGCACCTCATCAGCTCTGGATAGGAAGGGCCAGGGATGCACACTCTGAAGTTTTGAATGAGGTGACCTGAAGGATGGCCATGTCCTCTGGAGGGTGCTGGGGGAGAGAAGACTTGGGACAGCCCTCTCCACCGCTGGAAGCTCCTGGTCCCTTTGTTTGCCCAAGGGACATTAGAACAGAGCCTGGCCCAGTCAGGTGTGGGCACAAGGGGGAGGAGCAGGGAGTACGGGGCTTGGTCGGGGCCTGGTGCATACAGCCTCCCTCTCCTGAGCAACAATAGCTCCTCTGGGGGCTGGGGCTTACTTTGGGCCTGTCCTCAGCAGCAGCATCCATTATGCTTCCAAAGAAGCCCAGACACAGGGTAGATCTACTGCAGCCACTTTAACAGAACTGGCTGGACTCACAGGGGACCCAGCCTTTTTTTGGGGGGGTGTTGTTCCTCAAATTCCTGCTTTGTCTCTTGTTTTACTGGACCCTCGACATTCCTCCAGCTGTGGTCCAGCCCTTGCAGAGCCAGTCCTCCTCTCCTTTTCTCTTCTACAAGGTCTGTGCAGTTCCCTGTTCTCTCATGAACCCCCCTTCATCCCAGACCTCATCCCCTCTCATTTTTTCTGTCCTCTCTTGGGCACAGAAGCCTACAGTCCTCCCAGGCTCCCTGCTCCTTCTCTCCCTGGGCCTCCTCCTGCAATGGACGTTCTCCACCCTGTGGATTCTGTGGCACTGCTCCAATGACCCTCCTTCCACCTGTGCCCTCCTGCCCAGTCTCTGTGGATTCATTGTCTCCCAGTGTCTGAAAGTGGGCATGGTACCAGGAGGGTCTTTGGCTCCTCTGGGTCCATTGTCTGAATTCAACCCTGAGATGACCTTCATTTTACCTCCTGACTGCTGGATAGCTCCGCCAAGACCTCATTAGCCTGTCACCCAGGTAATCATCATCTGGACCCACAAAACCTGCCCCTGCCCCAAACTTCAGATTTCTTTTGAAATCCTCCTCCTCCTTCTCCTCCTCCTCGGAGTCATTCCTGACTTCCTCCCCTCCCCTCTCTCTCTGCCATCCCATCTAATGACATGCCAATCCTACTGACTTGCTGCCTGCACTCCCAGGACCAGCCCTTCTCACCTCTCACACAGACCACTACAATGAGGCCAGATTGGCCATGGCCTCCGGTCTTTCTCCCTTTTCAATCCACTGCACAGGTTTGGCCAAGCTACTCCTCTACTCAAGAGCCTTTGATAGCTCCCTGTTGCTTCTATGGGGCACAGCCAGGGGTGCACAGAGCACACAGAGCCATAGTGCACAGGGCACCAGGTCTGGAGTTGGGAAGACTCCTTCCTGGGTTCAAATCTAGCCTCAGATACTTCCTAGTTATGTGACCCTGGGCAAGTCACTTCACCCATCTGCCTTGGTTTCCTCATTTATAAAATGAGCTGGAGAAGGAAATGGCAAACCACTCCAATATCTTTGCCAAGAAAACCCCAAATGGCATTGGACACAACTGGAAAATGGCTGAGCAACAACATGGCTTCTCTGCTGCAAGTTTCTCAGCCTGGCATCTGAGGCCCTCCTGGATATGGCTCCCACTTCCCCAACTAGCCTGACCTCACAAGACTCCCTATCAAGCACGGTGTTCCAGCCATGGTTAGGTATTGGCTACTCCTATCCTGTCACTCCCCCACCAAATATTTTATGGTGAAAGGGGCAGCCCAGGTCAGTGGTGCCAGACTCACAGAAACAGAGATCACAAAATGACTTAGAAAACCACATATGAATACATTTTGTTATGTTTTTATTTATTTTGTTAAATATTTCCCAGTGACATCTTACCACAGCTTTGGTGCCACGTGTGGTACCACATGTGGGCCAAGGGTGTGACAGCTCTGGTCTGGTCTACTCAGTTTGTAAATGAAGACCCCAAGCCCATGGAGACAAGGCAGCTCAATCCTATCATAAAAGGGAATCTTATTATTCTTGGTGGGGGGGGAGGGGAGAGCAGGGAGAACCAAGAACCCTCAAAAGAGAGAGGAAATGACCTTCAAAAAACAGGCACCTCCTGCCGTGAGGTAGGTGATCTTGAGGAGCTGGTGTGGGGTCACCAGAAGATCCAGAGCGAATGTGCAGTCATGTGTGTGTGCATGTGTGTGTGTCTGGTGTGTGTATTCTGCTGTTGCTGTTATGGAGGGATGTGAATTAGAGCTAGAACAAGCCTCACAAAATGATTTCATCTACAAAAAGGGAAAAGAGGCCCAGAGACTGGGCTTGCTCGACGGAGCCACTTGCCCAAAGCCAGCCAGTCAGTGGTGGAGCTGGGCATTGGTGTGTCCCCTTTATCCCTGGCCCTGACCACCTCTCCCAGGGCACTCTGTAACTGTTCCAATTAACAGAGCCTCAGTTAGCCACTGTTATGAACTCCTGCTTGTCCTTCAGACTCGGGGCCTTACATCATACAAACACTATGAGGGAAGCAGCTATTCCTTTGAAGAAATGAACTGATGGCCTGAAAATAGCTAAGCAGGGTCTCTGTTCGGCAGTTAAAGAGAAGAGGACCTCCCCTTACTCTGACATGGACCCATTCTTTATTTAACTAATTCTTCATCTTGGCTAATTCTGGCATTCTATCTCAACAAGATATTCTTCCAGAGGTTGTCATTTCAACTGCTGTAGCTTTAAGGGACCTGCCTCTGGCTCCTGACCTCCAGGATAAGGCCCCAGGCAGCTTCCCGGAAGGACAAGTCAGTTCCAGGAAACAAAAGCTTTCCATGTCACTTTCTCAAGCAGCTGATTCCCACAGTGACGGATGACACAAAGGCTTGGCTTGCTTCGGCCCTTAATCCATCAGCCCAGACAAAACGAGTCCGCAGAGGACCTGGAGTGGAGAGGCAGCCAGGGCAGCATAGCGGCAGGCCTCCATGAGGCCCTCCAGCTGGGCCACAAGGAGGGAGGCTCAGCTCCCAGGATTCTGTGCTTAACGCCTGTCTCCTGAAGCCAAACACCGCAGATATTTTCCATGAGCCGCGGCTTCACTGCAGGACTTCAATGAAGAGTCAAGTTTACATGGAACTGAATGTGCCCAGCCCTCAGAAAGAGGCCTGCTCTGTGTCACACGGCTCATGCACTTCCTGAAAAAGGCCTGACCCTGGCAAGAAAGGATCGGCCAGTGAAGCCCCAAACAGGCCGTCAGAGACCGGAGACACCTGAGCTGCTCTGGGGCAGGTCGTGGAGGCCTGGGCAAGAGAGTGACGTGAAGAAGAGGCCGCAGTCTGAGGCGAGGCTGGAATCCAGCACTCAGAGCTGACCCCCGAGCACTTCTGGCTGTGTCCTCTGACCCAGGCTGCCACTCTCTCAAGCCTCAGTGTCCTCCTCTGTGAAATGGAGGAGCCCGACTAGAGGATCTCTGATGCCCGCTCATCTACACATAAAGTGTCCAGGGAGGGGGCTGGACCAGACATCTCCCAGGTCCTGCCAACGAGGGGACCACGTCGCCTGGGGCCTTCCCTCAGCATGCAGGGCCACCTGGCCCTGGAATGTGTCTGCCATGCTGGTCCCTTCTCCGGCTCCAGCATGGGCATCCCCCCGTTTTTCAGTTCCCTTTCCTGTGCTGTCTTCCCCGTTACAATGGAAGCTCCTTGAGGGCAGGTACTGTGTATCCTCCGGGCTCAGCACAGGACCTGGCACACTCTAAGGGGTCAATAAGTGCTTGTGCCAATGGTCCTAGGACTTTAGGAGGACTCCTATCTCAGGCCCTGACTATGGCAACCTTCCTTGCAGTAAAAATGAAGTCACTATCAGTGCTGCCTCCATGTGTGAGGGCAGATGCTCAGTAAATGTCATCCATCAGGTGCCATTTCTACATCATGCCACTCTTGCTTTGTCGACAGGATGGCAGAAAGCAATGGGCAGCCGAAAGCAGAGGGGAGGGGAGATGTGGGGAGGCTTGAGGTCAAGTGTACCTGATGTTCTGGGGGCATCTCTGCTCTCCCCTGGAACACCCTCCCAGTTGTCCTGCTCTCTATCTGGCCATTGGGCCAAGATAGCTCCGGAGGATATAGTGAGGCTGGTGACTTTGCCCAGCTCTGCCTCACTTAAATCCAATTCACTTGCATGTCATGGCATCACCTCCCTGATGTCATGGTCCTCTTCAAGAATGAAGGACAAACACAAACCTTGCATTTGGAATTCACTGGATCATGACTTAGAGCTGGGAAGGACCTTCAAGGCTACTGAGCCCAAACCCCTTTATATTCAGAGGGATGACATACCTTGTCCAGGGTCACCCAGGATCTGAATCCTGTGTCCCTGCAAAGCCCCCCAGTGCTGCTGCCTTGGCACCTGTGTCCTGAGTATGCCAGCACCCTCTGCCCTCCCCTGGCACACTCTCCCCAAGCTCTCCAACAGGACTTCAGAGGTGGCCAGCTTTTTGTCTGCATTTCACCTCCCCCAGCTTCTGGGAGGAAGGAAACCGAGCAGCAGAAAGATGGGAAGCACACCAGGGGCAAATGTGGCCTGCAGAAAGACAGCGGAAAAGTCTGCTGCTCCTCACACAGATGGCAAGCCTTCTAGTGCTTAGAAATGACCCTTCCAAAAAGCCAAGACTCATCATCAGACTCCAGAAGAGTCTAGAGAGAGAATGGGCCAGCACCAGCCTGCCTTCCTTTACAAAGAAAATACATGTGTGCTCCCCTCTTCCCCTAGAATAACCAGATCAGCTGAACAAGGAAAGGGACTTGGTTGTAATTCAGATCTAACTCCCCCCACCACCACTACCCCACCCCCTAAGCTAAAAAAGCTGGAAATCAAAGGCCCTGATTTAAGTCTTGGCTTGGTCAGGGCAGCCTGTGTGACCTTTGGTAAGTCACTTGACCTCTGTGGGCCTCAGCTTCCTTATCTGTAAAATAAAAGTGTTGGATGAAATGCTTTCACCTCTGACATTCCCTACAACGCTATCATATCCTATTTAGAAACAATCGTTTATAAAATAAAGTAAACGGAACCAGCAACAACCAAACAGTCCAGAGTGAACACTGTGAAACAGTGGTGCCTGGGCCTGGCATCCTCCCCTGCCTCTCTGCAGAGGTGGGAAGTACGGGTGTGGAGCATTGCAGGGGTCAGCAGGCTTCCGATCCTCGGCTAGCTGTTCTGAACCGAGCTTTCCCCTCCTTGTAATGCCTTGCTCTAAGTACCACACCTTGACCTGGGGACAGCAGGGGAATAGCTGGAACACAGGCCATATAAAAACAAAAGGTAGCATTAGAAATTCTTTCCTAAACCACCTCTGTTCCCATAACTAAGAGTTCATGCTCAGTCCTACGGGGAGGGGGTAGGTGGATGTATATTTTCATACATTCTCCAGTGAGGAAAAAGTGGATTACAAAAATTACAAATTGGAAAATCAGAATGCTTCGAGAAAGACAGCACACACCTCATGTATAAGAGACGTCTGTTTTGGATTAAATTCACTATCGACTGTGTTTAGAACACATTAAATGCTAATTCTAATGCTGTTCTGTCAGGTTCCCTATGGTATTTAGATTTCAGAGCGGAGGGGAAGAGAATGTCCTTTTCAATGCATGTCAATGGAGCTGAATGCATAGAAAATCTGATCCCTGAAGTCATGGAAAGACGACACACTGGACTCTCATGCAGTCTGTGACCCATCTGAGACCTGCCCCTCACCGTGACGATCGGACCTTTTTAATCAGACCTTCATCCTCAAGGCCTATTTGCAGGACATTAAAAAAAATCAAATAGCAAACTGAGATCCAAGGGGCTTGCCACGCCATTCAGTCATCTGTGGGCCGAGGCAGTAATCTGCTACACGGCCGGGGAAGAGACCTCGGCACGCGCTCACGCATGCTTTCTGGGCTGCCGTCTGAGGCTGAACGCCACCAGCACCCTTTTGAAAACTGTCCTTCGGGCATCGCTTTCTGATGCTTATTTTCCATTTACAGATGATTTTCTGTGGAAAATGTCAAATTCCATCATCTGTTTATGAAAAATGTAAGTGCCTGGCTTAGTCACTGCTTTTAGAGGCGTCACTGTTGGGCCCTGGGACTGGTGGGGAGGGAGGGTCTTATGCAGGGAAGGATGGAACCCATCCCCAACATAGACATGGAATCCTGTTAAGTTAATTCAATTCAGTAATGCGCCCAGCACTATGTATGGAACAGTGGGGGGTTCAAAGATGAACCTTCTGCCACCTCTCCTTACAGGTAACCATCTGCTACTTCAATACACACCCTCCTATCTCACCGGGCCCCGAACCAAGCTCATGCCTTCTCCAGCCTGTGCTTTCTGCCACATTCTTCTGGAGGGCCAGGTGATAAATGGCAAACCAAGGAGCTCCAATCTGACCCTGGGGGTAATGGAGAGCTACTGAAACTCACTGAGAAGGGGAGTGGGTCAGACCTGAGTGTTAAAAAACACCTTGACCAGTGAGTAAGAACAGAGGGAGTGGAGGGAGACCTACAGCTGGGAGACTGGCCAGTAAGAAGGCTGCCATAGTAGCCAAGGGGAGAGCTGATGAGGGCCTGCTTGTGGCTTGTGGGGATGGAGAGATGTTGTGAAGGTGGAAATCATAAGACTGGGTAATGGAGAGTACACGTGGGGTGAATGAGAAGGAACAGTCCAGGATGGCAGTGGGGCTGGGAGGCCAGAGACCTGAGAAGATGGTGATGCCCTCAACAGTAATAAAGAAGCTGGGAAGAAGGGGAGAATGGGGGGAGAGATGATGAGTTCCGGTTTGGATATGGTAGGTTTGAATTGTCCCATCCATTTCAACATGTTCAAAAGGTAGTTGGTGATGTGGGACTGGAGCTCAAGAGAGAGATTAGGGTTACGAATCATTAGCAGAGATGACAAATGAACCACAGAAACTAATAAATCACCAACTGGTAGAGTGTGCCCAGGATGGGGCTTTCAGGGATGCCCCAGTGAACGGGTGTTTGATGGATGAAGAACCAGCCAAGGAGACTGAGCAAGAAGAGCCAGAAGCAAAGAAGAACCAGGAGAGCCACGTCACAAAAACCAAGCAGAGCCAGTGTGGAGAAGGAGAAGGCGTTGACTGACAGTGCCAAATGCTGTGGAGCTCAGGAAGGACCGGGATGGAGACAAGGCTCTTCAACTGGGAGGCCAGTGGAGAACTCTGAAGAGGAGAATTCAGCTGAGTAATGACTGGTATTGGAAGAAGCCTTAGAGGAGCAAAGAGGAGAGGATGACAAATTCCTTGAAGGTAAGCAGAACCAGGGCATGATCACACGCTCTCCTATAAAGGGGGTTTGCTCGTTTCATGTACTCAACCAAATCTGGCTTTCTCACTAGGAACTTAACAGTCATCGAGCTGAAGCATCGCTAGTACAAAAAGAACATGCCAATATAAAAGTTTTAGGCAACAAACATTTATTAAACACTCACTGTGTGCCAGGCACCAAGCTGGGTGAGGGGTATACAAACAAAGACTGTCTCCGCCCTCAAGGAGCTTGCATTCAGATGGGAGAAGACCCCACACAACAAGGATCTGGAAAGTTGGAGTTGGGGTGAAAACACCCACTTGCCCAAGTGTCAAAGTCTGAAAAGTCAAAAGCAGAGCAGGGAAGGGGAGGAAGTTTGGCCAGCTAGAGCCCTTCCCCCAAATGGAGGCCTTAGGAGGAACTCCCAACTCCAATGGGAGAATGGGGCCACCATGGCAAAAGCATGCTCCAAGGTGAGAGGGCCACAGGGGGCAGTGGATGTTCTAGGTTAAGACTGTAGATGAGACACTGTGAGAAAAGTCTGGAAAGTCAAGAGCAAGCCAGGAGAGGCAGTCAGGGATGGAGGCTTCTAATTTGGAACCCTACAATGATGATAGCGATGGCGGCCCCTTGCCCACTCTTGCCCTTGATTTTTTCACTTCCTACTTTGCATACAATGCTTCATTTCACAGCTCAGACTATACTATGCTATAGTGGTAGATGGAACTAGCTTAGAGATGCGAGAATTATGTAAAAGACAGGAATGAACTAGCCAGGCAAGCTTCAATGCACCATCTGTTCTAAAAGCCTACCTATGAACAATGCCCTGTAGGTCTCTGGAGCCTTCTGCTCTTTGTAAATAGTCAGTCTCCTAGCCCAGCAGTCTGTGACAATAATGTACCTCCCTGCACATTACCATTCTAAAATTCTGAAATACTTTGGCACTACTGCTTTTCTCGACTTGTGGATGGCATTTGATAGCAACCAGTATGACAGTTGCCAAAAGTCAAATTAGCTAATGCCAAATGAAATGAACACTAAAGCTTGGACCATGCTTTGAAGTACATTCTCAGAGAGAAATGGACAGAAGGCTATAGATGGAACTGAACTGAACGCTGTGACTGATGCCTACCTTCCGTTATGACGTACTCTTGGCCGACTGCTAATATTACAGACTAGAGGAGACCCTGACAGGTGCAGCTCATTGCAAAAATGTCCTCACAGAGAGGTTCTCCAACCAATTTGGCCATAGAATACTCTGAGTCTTGATAAAGTGACAAAAAAGTAGGTCTGTGGGCTACAAGTTTGGAACTGTCCTTGGAAAATGGAAAATCAAGGACATCAATCAGCAAAAAAACCCCAGCCCCCCCCAAGAAATGGGGTTGATTTCCATGCCCCCAATTGCTACACGTGAATCTGTTACATATTTAATATGTTAGAGGGAAGGGTCTCACTGCCATCAACATTTTTTCACATAATTTCATTCTTGATGCATGAACATTGAGCTCTTATGACATGCCAAGCACTATACCGCACACTGAACACAAACCAATACAATGGCCCCTGCTCTGAAGCCCCTTCGATGCTTCCTTGTAATGCTCAGGTGCCTGTGGGTTCCGAAGGCTATGCCTTCCCTTAATGCCAGAGCCTTCCCTCTGCTGACTGATCCTGTGGATGGCTAGTTGGCACGTGGCTGTTCCCGTATTGTCTCCCCTATCATTAGACTATGAGCTCCTTACAGCAGGAATTGGTTTTTGCCTTTCTTTGTACCCCCAACAATGAGCACATGCAGGGTCTTAATAAATGCTGCTGACCTGACTGGATGATGCCATCCCTGGCTATCTGGAGGAGCTCTGGGTAGGGGCCCAGCACCAGCAGGAGTCTGCCTTCGAAGGATCAGCCCAGCCATGCTCATCATCAGTAGACTGGCCAGGAAGGAAGGAGTTTTTCAGCCATGACAATCCATGAAACAAAAATAACAAAAATGGTCCCTAACCCCCTTCTGTTTCTACAAAAACAGGGAGAGAGTGCATAGAATCACAGCGTTTAGACCACCCACAATATTAACTTAACTTAGCATATACAAAGTTATGTAAAGTAATTTTAAGAGGGACAAGTCACTAACTGTTGGGGGGACCAGGAAAGGCTGCATGGCTTTTCTGGCACCAGAAATTGGAAGTGAGGGGTGCTAAGAGGTGAAGGTGAGCAGGGGAAGTATCTCAGACACTGGGGACCACCTTGCAAAGACACACAGGTGGGAGAGAGAATTTCTAGCACAAGAAACAGCAGCAGATATTTGGCACATGAAGAGGGGGAAGAGGAAGTAAGACAGGGAAGGTAACAGTTATTGGTTGCTTGTGGCACTTTAACTTCATACATGTCACACTGTAGTGCTCCAGGTATTATCAGGGGAAGTGGGGGCACAGAGAAGGGAAGAGTCTTACTTACGGGCACAGAGGCACTAAGTCTGAGGGGTGAGATCTGAACTCAGGTCTCCCTGCCTCCAGTCCAACACTGTCGATTCGGCCACCCTGGCTATCTGGAGGCCCCTACTCAGAGCTCCTCCAGATAGCCAGGACCCCTATTGTGTAGGGGCTTTAACGCCAGGATGAGGGTTTTATATTTTGGCCTAGAGACACAAAGGCACTAGTACAGATTTCTGAGCTGTCGGGCCTGTATTTTAGGAATGTCAGTTTGATGGTGAGAGAAGAGAGGCTGACAGGGGTCAGAGGCAGATAGTCACTGGCAGATGAACTGTGTGGCCACAATGACCCCAGAATGAACAAGAAAGGCACTGGTGTCCTCAGAACGAGCAGATCCAAGAGACCGTGGACCACACAAAGCAATGTGAGACAGCAGAAAAGTCACCATGGCTGAACGTGTATGGTGGCTCGACAGCAGGCCACAGAATGCTGAACGGGGCCACAGATTTCCACGAAAACAAAGAACTTTACAGGAGGGAATGGCTGTGTGAGCTTAGGCGAGTTTCTTAATGGCTCAGGATCCTAGGCAACTCTCAAAGACCACACGTGGAAAAGGAGGGGCCGGTCTGTAGTGGTAAGAGAGGTTTCCTCTTCAGGGAGTTCCCAAGACTACCAATAAAATCTCAGATATGGTCCCTATCCTTATCCCTGCCATCCTATGAGATAATCATAGAAGATGAGGGAAACTTGGTACTAGTGATTTTTTGGATACATTTTTATAAAGATCAAGTTTTTAAAAAATATCTTTGAATTTTAATATAGCCACTTAATAAAAATATCCACTTTTTCATAATGGAATCCCATTATTTAGATATCCCCTACCTAGAAAACATCGATGGCAGGAGCCCCAGCCTTTGGGGACCATTTGAATGACGGACTGACTGTGTGGACATGACAAGTGACTGAGCCAAGCAAAGACAGGGAATGTCTGAGACAGGCACCGAGCGGTGTGGCCACTTGGGAAGCTGCATCTTGGGTGGATTACGCACTGACAAAGAAAAGTGAGCCGAGCACAACAGAGAGGCCGAGTGTCTCCTGTCTCAAGGACAATCCTTGGGCCAACAGCGCCATGCTGCAGCGCTGCCTCCCTCAGCTCCACCCCAGGCAGGTCAAGACAGATTTCTATGAGGTCCCAGTCCTCTTTGGGAATGGAGGAGGAACAACAACGTGCAGACAGGAATTCTCACTTAAGCTGGTGTGCTTAGTTCAGAATAAAAACAGATGTTATTAAGTCACTCAGCTCTTCTGGGCCACAGCTTTTTCATCTATAAAAAATGAAGTTCTGAACAAGGATTTGTCCTCAGAGGAAGCCTGAGGGAGAGGTAAGAGGCAGCCCAAGAGTCAGGAAGGTCTGGCTACAAATTCTGCCTCTGACACGTGTCGTGTGGTCCTGGGCATGAGAGTCTGAGCATCACATCTCAGTGGCCCAGGGAACTCTGGGAATATCCGCTACAGATGAGCTGCCAGTGTGTATGGTTGAGTGTGCTCACATGGGAGTACCCTATCAAGGCGGTGAGGAGGCCTGCTGGTCCCGGAGTTAGGAATGTGACCTCAAACACTTAGTAGCTACATGACTGATCAAATGACTTACCCTCTTTTTGCCTCATTTTCCTCAGCTGTAAAGTGGGGACAACAACAGCACCTACCCCTGGGACTGTTGTGAGGACCATGTGAAATAACTGTAAAGCACTTAGCTCAGTGCCTGGCACATAGTAGGTGCTTAATAAATGCCTATGTCCTTCCTTTTGCTGGTAAAATCACAGGTCTAGGCTAAACAACTTTAAGTGACAGATGTTCATATATCAGAGTGCTTAGTTGGTTTGACAAAGTCTCAGGAAACACTTTCTGGGATCTGAAGTCTCTACTATAACCCCATACTTTAAATGAGAGATATACATGCAAACATGTACATATACATACACACACGTGTATATATGTACGTGCATTCTGTATGAATGAATGTGTGTCCAATCCCTTATTGTTGATATTGATGAAAAAGGTGGACAAATTAGAAACTGAATCCAGCACAAGGGATAAATCTGAGTAAAAATAAAACTCATTTCTTTTCCTACTTTCTACAAGCTCAAACCTAGGAAGTAGTTTCAAATTAAGCTAAGGCTAATACCTCACTTAACTGGAATACTCAAGAGATTCGTGTGTTAGATCAAATACATCGTCCACTTAATCGAAAGCTAAGTAGAAAACTCTTTTGACTTCAATTCCTTATGAAACTTTCTGAAGGGTATTAAGATATTTTCTTGCTTTAGTCAGTACAGCACACTGGACTTAACTACATTGCTCTTTGATGATGGAAAAATATTTTTTCCCCCTCAAAGCACTGGATTTCACACTAGAAGCTCTTGTTTCAAACCCAGGCTCTGATACTTAATCTCACTATGTCTTTTGGTTAAGGCCCTTCATCTCTAGGGCTTGGACCAGATGGGCTCTAACATTCTTTCCAGCTCTTAATACTTTTAAGATTTGTTCTTTTCTCTTAGAAGTTCAGAAAACCAATTTAAGAAGGCCTTAAGTTTCAGGTCCTGGTTGATTAGAGTCATTCTGTTATTTGGGTTTCCATTGTGCCAGCCTCGTTCTCCAAAGAGAGACATCCACTGGATTCCTGGAGCCCAAGGTGGCCTGGACACTGCCTTCTGTCTCAGTCTCCCAACAGCACCATCATTGGTCCTAAAAGTTTTTCTGTACAGCCTGTGACTGAATCACACCACTTCCATTTGTCTCACCCAATTATCACAATATTCCTGTGAGATCCTCACTCTATAGATGAGGAAATCGCGGTTAAGAGATGACGTTCAGAGGCTGGCCAAGAATATGCCAGAGAACCTCTCCAAGCCTTTCCACAACAGCATTCCTAGACATGGGGCCTGTGGGCAAGAGTAGCTACAGAACCCAAGGCTTATCTGCCCCCAAAGCTCAGGATCCTGGGGCTGGCCACACAGCCCTAAGCTGTCTGAAAACTACTACAGCACAGGTCATCCAACCTCTGCCCCTTAATGAGGGTGACAAGGATGACAACAGGCACAGAAACAAATGAATGCTATTCCATTCTTCCAAAGGGGATTCCTTCTAACCTTGTATCTTGGTCAAATCTGGCCACCCTGTTATAAGGTACAAGGCTAAGAACACAATGGTGCCAGAACATGGAACTTTTTTTTTTTTTGTGGGGGTGGCTACAATGTGATGAGGAGTCTTTTGTTTCCCTCTTTAGATCCTGGGCAGAGGAAAGATGAAAACGTTATCGATTTTTATGTGGAACATAAAGAGGCTTAAATATGATTGATCAGGAGTTGTGATGTTTGCTCTAAGTTTGGGCTTTCTTTTTCTAATTTTCTTTCTTTTCTCATATTAGGAAACTGTCTAGTCAATAGCTTAAGAGAATGTCTATGGCCTCAAAGGGATCCATCAAACTTCATCATCCAAAATCGAGAAACCAAATCAATAAAAGACTAGAAGAAGCAAAGTCAAGGCTCCAATACAGTACAAGAGCTGAGCTTTGTTCTCTTGGAGTAAATGGAAGTTTCTCGATGGATGATTAGTGCAAACAATATCTCCTTCGTTAAATTTGATAACCTGGAACATTTTAAAGTGGCCAGACAAGAAGTTTTCATTAAGAGAAGTAGATGTTAAGTTATTTGGCTTTTTAGAAAACACCCTAAAAATGGATCCTTGATGACTAAGTTAAAGAAACTAATAAAAGTGAACATTACATTCTATTAAGGAGATGGTGCTATTGTTTACTACCCAGATGCCAGCTATAACCTTAAGATCACCTTTAACATCTTCTTGGACATGGGTGGAATTTTCTTGACTGAAATACATGTTTGGGCCTTTCTTGTTTACAGAAATGTGTATCTGCACTAAAGATCAATCCGAGTTACTAAGGTGTTAAGTAAGGTAATTAGTTTGTTTAATTTAGCCATAAGGGCTGTTACCTATGTAACTTCACGCTGACCAACTCTTACTACTGATACTTACTATATAGCCAGCAGGCTCTAGGTCTTATGTCAGGGACGGCAGCTAACAAAGCTCTGGAGATATTGTTATAACAGGTCGGCTTTTGTAAGGTGAATTCCTGAAGCACAAATATCCATTCCAGCTAACTGAATGATGATCACTGGCCCAGAAAGGGGAAATGATTACCCAGCATCACACAGGGAGGGAGCACAGAGGCCAAGACTGGAGCCCAGGTCCTCTGCCCCAGAATCCTCTGCTTTCCTTCCTGCAGTGAGCTGCCTCTGAGCTAGAGATGACTTGGGAGCTTTTAGGGACTTCTGGGCTAGAAGAGATCCTGCTTATTTCAGTAGGTGATGGGGCCCATGCTTTCATCAGTCAGAGTGCGTCCACTACGCCCCATTCTCTCTCCTCCTGTGTAATTCTGTCATCTCTCCCAATAAGATGCTGCTTGGGCTGCTGGATGCTGCCCTGCTATCTCTGAAGATCTATGGCCTGTTAAATAGATTCTCTGGTGGTAGATTTTGGGAGAATTTCTAGTTAAATGCATAAAACTTGGAAAGGGTCCTGGAAAAAAAAATCTCTTGCCACCAGAAATGTTCAAAATCTCTACTGAGGAGTGGGATCCAATCCTCACCAAATTCATTATCCCAAATTAACCCTTCAGCTCTTTTAATCTATTTCATGCCTTCACTTGAAATGACCTGAAATGTGTTTCTCAAATTTGAAAGGCACAGTTTTTATTTCTCTCAAAGTAGAGATTGATCAGCCTGTTGGCCACTCTTCTGTGACAGATTTATGCTCAAGAAATTGGATTTTCCAAACTAATATCTTGCATAAAACTCTGATCAATTTAATACCATGGTTCTATTTCACAGAGAAAACAGTTTTAGAAAAACCAATCTATTTGTAATTTCCATACATCTATCATCAACTCTGGTTCAACAGACACACACTGTTTATGGCCCAAATCATATAGCCTAGATAGAGATCATAAGTTATTAAGACTTCTCTGGAGTCCTCTGTTAAACTACTTTTACCAGAATTTGAGTGGGTAGGAATGGTCTCATGATAGATGCAATCTCAAATGTTTAAGGAAATTTTTTTATATAACTTCAATTTCATTTTTACTTGTTTCCATTAACAAGCATTTATTTTCTCTTCTTTCCTCCTCCCTGTCTTCCTATTGAAAAAAAAAAAACTAAGAAAGGCAAGATACTCTACACAAATATGCACAGTCAAGCAAAACAAATTCTTGTGTGGGCCTTGTCCCTCTCTAGGAGGAGGTGGGCAGCATGGCGCACCACTGACCTTCCAGAACCATGGATGCTCATTGTGTTTAGAGGCGATCTCAGTCTTAAGCAAGCCTTTTAAAAATTCTGTATCTGAACATGAGTCCAAACGCTTGGATCAGCGCCCTTCCTGACTTTTGGCGGCACTGCCATGCATTCTCAGCCTGAGTTCAGCTGTCCTTGACCCTTCACACTCCTTGCTCCCCTCCTGGATCCCCAAGCTGCTGCTAAGTCTTTCTAGTCAGTTCCGCCTGGACAGCATGCTTCTCATCTGTTTCCACCTCTCCATCCACACAACCACAGCCCTGGTTCAAGCCCTCATCAGCTCTTACCTGGCCACAACAGCCAGCAGCAATTATAATGGAATTAAAATGATATTTGGTTGAATTCTTCATCATCTAAATACTCAGTCATAAATAACCCTTCCTAAGAGGTCAGTTTACCTAATGGAGGAGGCATTCTGTCCCAACCTGTCCTCCATGGCGCATGAGAACGTTCAGTGGCTCCATATCGCCTTTTGGATGCTACACAAACTCTTCCACTTGACTTTTAAAGACTTCCACAACCTGGCGCCATCCAACCTTTCCAGACAAATCCTACACTATGCCCCCCTCCCCCTCCCATACTCTACATTCCAGGTGAACCGTATGACTTGACACTCTACCTTGTGCTTCCTCTCTGAGACCCCTGCCCTCCTTGATCCACCTGCTGGAACCCTTCTTTCCCTGCAGTGTCTCCTCAGGTCATGCTTCCTACACAAGCCTTACTGATGCTTCCACACTCTCTGTTACCCTTCAAATCAGTTTATATTTACTCTCTATACCTTTTGTGTTTACTTATCTCTTTACATGTTTATCCCCTGCCCCTAGAAACCTAAACACCATGAAGATAGCGCCTGGCTTTGTATTTATGCCTAGAACATTATTCACACATGGTGGACATTTACACACTTGCTGAACTGGATGCCTGGCCTGCCAGAAAAACCCATTGTCTATGGTGATGACATAGACTTATTAACTTTTTGGTCGAAAGAAGCAAGTGCGTGTACATGGTCAAAGGAAACAGAAGCAGGTTTCCAAAGCATAAATGCACTCACTTTAAGACCCACCCATAAGAATTCTCCAAATCACTTATAACAAGAGAGATGTGAATGACAACAACACTGACGTTCTATCTCACACCTAACCATAAGCTTGGCAAAGCCAGAATGAGGAAACGTGGAGGGGCTGGGACTGGGTACCTTAATGCATTCCTGAGCTGCGGACAGGGTCAGCTGTTCTAGAAAACAATGACAGAACTACCAGACTTTGTGTAAACTCTGACCCAATATTATTAATACTATGTGGTACTAGGAAAAAGATAAGAGAGAGAGGCCTGATGTGCACCAAAGTATTCATAGCAGCATTCTTTGGAGTAGCAAGAAACAGAAGGGAAAGCACTGATGGATTTCTGTTGATAGATACTTCCTCACCCCCACGCACCCATGGATAGGTCCCTATTGATTAGGGAATGGTTAAACAAACTGTTATATTGAATTTAATGGAATGTTGGTGCATGGGAAAATGAAAAACTTAGGAAAATTTGTATGAACTGCAGTAGACAGAATGTGGGGTTTCAAGTCAGAAAGAAGAATCTGAATCTGGCCTCACACATTTACTGGCTGTGGGTCCCTGGGAAAGTGCCTTAACTCTGCCTCATTTTCCTATTTGTAAGATGAGGGTATTGGACTCAGTGACCTCTAATATCTCTTCTGGCCCTCAGTAAAGTCTATGACATAGGATTCTGAATGATGTAAGGAGAACCAAGACAAAAGTGTACACACTGATCGCAATAATGTCTAAGAAATAATATTACAAGACCTGAGAATTCTAATCCACGAACTGACCATTCCTGACTTCAGAGAGTGAATCATGACTCTTGCCTCTTGGCTTGTAGGTAACTGAACAGAGGTACAACATAAAATATATAATTTCAAGTCTGACCAAATATTGACTGTTTTACTTAACTGTTTATTACACTGGAGGGCAGCTACATGGCACAATGGATAGAGAACAGAAGCAGGGTCACAAAACCCTGGCTAAGTCACTTTACTGTTTGCCTCAGTTTCCTCATCTATAAAATGAGCTGAAGAAGGAAATAGCAAACTGTTCCAGGATCTCTACTGAGAACCCCAAATGGGGTTATGAAGAGTTGTACATGACTGAAATGACTGAATAATGACACTGTAAGGTGCTATTTGGGAGAGGAGAAAGGGTAATTGGGAAGCAATAGGGATGTAAAAAGATACATTTTTTAAATGATGCAGTTTACATGTTGAAAACAACTTCTTCAGCAATGGCTGTGGGAAGCCACAGAACAGCTCAGCAACACTCTGGCTGCCCGGAGAAGCTCATCCATCTTGGATGCCAGTTCCATGATGGCCGGCTTGCCCAGGTTCCTGGGTAATGGGTGATGCTCTCACACTTGAAGCAGGGCTGTGTGCTTGCTCTCAGCATTTAGCATGATGCTTTCAGTAACGCTGTCAGATGCCTTCAACAAGGATTAAAATGGCATCAAGGTCACTGACCCCACTGACAGTAAATAATTAACTTGAAAAGGCTACAAGCCAAGACTAAAATGGAGGGAGAGCGGGTGCATGACTTTCTGTTTACAGTTAATTGTGCACTCAATGAAACCTCTGAGGCTGAGCTGGATCAATTCTCTATCTGCTTGTGCTAATTTTGGCCTGATGATAAACGCCGAGAAAACAGGTTCTCCTCCAGCCACTATCATACCATCCACACACGGAACCACCAGTTACAGCAAATGGAGAGATTCTGAGTGTTGTGGATGAGTTCACTTATCTCGGTAGTTGTACACACAGATGATGAAGGTGACATGTGCACTGTCAGAGCTTGCTTAGCGTCTGGGAAGTTCCAAAGGAAAGCATGGGAGAGAAGAGGTATTAGGCAGCCTCTCACACTGAAGGTCCACACAGCTGCGGTGCTGACCTCCCTGCTGTATGCCTGTGAAACCTGCACCGTCTGCCAGCACCAGGCCAGGAAACAGAATTGCTTCCATCTGAACTGTCTTAGAAAGGTTCTGAAGATCATCTGGCAGGATAAGGTACAGACAGAGGTTCCTTCTTGAGCTGAACTGCCAAGCATTCAAACTTTACGGCAGAGAGTACAACTCCAATGGGCTGACCACCCTGTCTGAATACTAAAAGCATGTTTGCCTAAAAGACTGTTTTATGGGTAACTCACACAAGGCAAGCGCTCACACAGAGGTCAGAAGAATGATACAAGGACACTCTCAAGGTCTCTCTGAAGAAGTCTGGAATTGATTGTGAAATATGGGAGACACTGGCACAGGACCACTCGTCATGGTGTGCCTGCACTAAAGGAGGTGTGTGCTCTGTGAACAAAGTAGAATTCAGCAGGTCTAAGGAAATGATGCACAAATGTAGAGACGTCCCCACTTCAAACATCCACATGGACTATTTAATGTCCTTCCAAACTCACACTGTCTGATCAGTCACAGTCAGACCCACTGTGCCTTAACCCTGACATAGTGATGTAATCCGGGTCCTCTTTGAGTACAAAGGACAACAGCCAGCAGCAATTATAATGGAATTAAGATGATATTTGGTTGACAGTCTTTGTAATCTAAATAATCAATCATAAATAACCCTTTCTAAGAGTTTTAATGCTGTACATTATCCTTTTGTAAGAGCTGCTGCAAAGCCTAAGTCACATGAAAAACATCTGTGTGTCTTTTGCAATGAGATATTTCACACTGCCTTCTATTTTTACCTAATGGAGCAGGCATTCTGTAGTTAATTCACCAAGGCTGACCCATTAGGATCTAGTTCTTCTTACTATCAAGACTTTCTGCAGTGACCATACTGTCATTTATGCCCTAGACCTTTCCAGGCTAATCCTCAATCTCTTCCATAGTAAATGACACAGGACTTGGGAGATCTCAGCTGGCACAGGGGCTTGGGAACTGCCAAAGTTCTCTCACTGGCAGAACAGAAGAACCAAAGTCCAGCCTCCCTGTGGGGAGCTCTGTCACCTAGAGCTGTGCTAGGATGGGGTGACCCATGGGATGGACAAAGATGCCTGTCCCTTAAGCTTTCAGAGCTGAGGAGTATCTTTGCTTCACTCATGTCTGATGTCCAGGGTTCTCACTGTGACCAAGAATAGAGAACAGCTGCATGCCTGGACTTTGGAGAGGTCAGCTATGACTTGCCTATTGTCACAAGCTGCCACAACCTCACTTCAAAATCTGGACTTGGCAAAGGATAATGTAACAGATGTTGTAGCCATTGCCTCTTTGAAATGCTCCCATTTTAAATTAAATTAAATAGGATCACCCTAGAGTGTGAGGTACTGTGGTACCATAGATGAAAAGCTGCCCTCTGAACCAAGAAGGCCTGGGTTCAAGTCCTGCCTCTGAGCCACTCTGACCACATTACACTGGAACGAGTCACAGAGCCTCTCAGTGTATTAGACAACTCTCTAATATGATAAACTCCATAAAGCTGGAGAGTGGCACTCATCAACATTGGCAGAAGGTATTTCCTCATCCAGGAGGTACTCATTTTAATGAAATGACAGGTCTGATCCATCCCTATGCCATCCAAGAGTAAAAAGAACATGGCAGTCCTCTCACAGAAACACCTTCCCTGAGTTTTAATGCTGTACCTTATCCTTTTGTAAGAGCTGCTGCAAAGCCTAAGTCACATGAAAAACATTTGTGTGTCTTTTGCAATGAGATATTTCACACTGCCTTCTATTTTTTCATTTGTTTGGATCTGTTTAATAGTATCTTGATTTCTCATAAAGTCACTGGCTTCCATTTGCTCCAATCTAATTCTGAAGGAATGATTCTCCTCAGTGAGCTTTTGAGATTCTTTTTCCATATGGCAAATTTGACTTTTTAAGGCATTCTTCTCCTCATTGGCTTTTTCAGCCTCTTTTGCCATTTGAGTTAGTCTATTTTTAAGGTGTTATTTTCTTTATTCAGGTTGTTGACTCTCATGTTATAATTTTCTTGCATCATTTTCATTTCTCTTCCCAATTTTTCCTCCACTTCTCTTATTTGGTTTTCAAAATCCTTCTTATGCTCCTCTATGGCCTTTAAGCAGTTTATTCTTTTCTTGGAAGCTTCTGGTGCAGGAGTTCTGACTTCACTGTCTTCCTCCTGTTCCATGCTTTGACCCTTTTTGTCCCCAAAAAAGGAATCCAAAGTTGGATTGCTCTACTTGGTTTACTTCCTTTGCTTGCTCATGTTGCCACTCAATTACTTGGCTTTTGAGCTTTTCACCACAGTAGAACTCTGCTACTAGAGAGTGGAGCTTTGTCCCAAATTGCTGGGGTTTTCTCAGCTGCTGGAGCTATTAGTTGGCTGCCCTCTCAGAAGCCTCCACATGCTCTGGCACACTGGTCACACACCCCAGGACCTCCACCCTAGACAGTGATCCAGCCAAGCAGGTTAAAGCAAGAGCAATTACCACTCAGAATGGTTGCTTGGTCCCCCTACAATCTGCAGGCCAGGAGCTCTGAAGCAGCCACATGGCAGTGGCTGCACAGCCACCACTCCTCAGCTACTTCTCTCTCCAGGGGGCAAAGTCCAGACCGTACTCCCGAACTCCCAGGTCTCAAAGTCCACACTGCACTGACCTCTTACTTTGTCCTTAGCATCTATGGGTTGATAATTCTGGAAAGCACCATAGCTGCTGGTGATCTGAAGTCCCTCCAGCTGGCAGCTGGTTGTGGCCGCCCTGAAGCTAAAACCTTGGAGGCTCATGTGGGGCTGGGCTCAGCTCCCAGAATGCTGCGCTGGCCACTTCCTGCTAGCCTGCCTGGCTGTCTTCAGCAGGAGGTGAGCTTCTTTGTGTCAGTTTTTGGGTTCTGTAGCTCCCAAGTTTGTTTAGATTCATTCTTTTTATATGAACTGGAGGAGGTGGAAGCAGGAGCCCTGTGGAAGTCCTATTTCTCCTCAGCCATATTGACTCCACCCCCTGTGTGTCTTCTGCAAAACTACAAAAGACAATGTCTGTTATACAACCCAGTACCCTTTAAACTTTTTTTTTTTTTTGCTTTTTTGGAGGGGAAAGGCAGGGCAACTGGGGTTAAGTGACTTGCCCAAAGTCACATAGCTAGTAAGTGTTAAGTGTCTGAGGCTGGATTTGAACTCAGGTCCTCCTGATTCCAGGGCCAGCACTCTATTCACTGTGCCCCCTAGCTGCCCCTTAAACAAATTTTTGTTGCTCAGTCATTTCAGTCATGTTTGACTCTTTGTGATCCCATCTGGGTTTTTTTTTTAAGCTGAGATATTGGAGTGGTTTGTCACTTCCTTCTTCAGCTTATTTTACAGATGAGGAAACTGAGGCAAAAAGGGTGCAGGGACTTGCCCAGGGTCACACAGGTAGTAAGTGTCTGAGGCTGGATTTGAACTCAGGAAGATGAGTCTTCCTGACTCCAGGCCCAGTGCTCTATCCACTGATCCATCTAAGCTGCCCCTTAAAGAAGTCACCAACATGATAACTTCCTCCATGAATTTAGATTCAGAAAAAAAGCATGCTTCTCTTCTACAGAGGAATCTGAAAATTTTCTTCTGACAATTAAAATGATGTCATTCAATATGCTTCCCCTTTGGCACCAAATTCAGTCTCCAAGTCGAGGCGTGACCTCATTTCAGGTGTCCTCCCTTTGTTCCCTGCTGAAGGTCTGCCTGTTTTTATCACTAACTGTCCTATTTAATGTAGTAAGCTAACATTCTCCTTGAAGTAGGTGGGATATAAATTATAAATAAATAAAGTGATTCTGAAATTAGCAAATCCTTAATTTAATGCTATAGAACTAACTGCCAAATTAAGAAGCTCTAATAATTCCAAGTGAGTCACAAAACTTACTGACTCATCCCAAGGCCACAAAGAGAACAGGCTCTACAGTGACATCAGCACAATGCCTTGGCCCTTGGCATCAAGAGATTGCAAAAAGATGAGAAAGATGGCTGACATGAACAGCTTTATAGGAAAGCTTAAAGACTTCTTAGAAGAGACACAGGCCCCCTACCTTCCCACCTGGCCTATTACAATGGCTGGGGGTGGTCTCCTAGCCAAGTTCTGACCACACCATCTCTCTATGGCTCCCTGTTACCTCTAGGATCAAACAGGAAACCCTCTGTTTAGCACTCAGAACCCCCTCTAACCTGGCCCCCTCCTACCCTACCAGGCTCTCCCCGTCCCCTCCACTCTGGGACGGCGACACTGGCCTCCCGGCTGTTCTTGGAAGGAGACGGCCCCCTCTCTGACTCTGGGCCTTTCCTCTGGCCCTCCCTCATGCCTGAAATGTTCTCCTTTCTCCTTTCTGCCTCGTGGCTTCCTTCAGGCTCCAATTAAAACCCCACCTTCCCCAAGAAGCCTTTTCTAAGCCCTTTCAGTGTGGGGGCTCATCACCACCCATTCAGCCTGCCTCTAGCTCTCCTGTGTACACAGCTGTTTGCATGTTGTCTTCCCTGTTAGACAGTGAGCTCCTGGCAAGCTGGGCTTGTCTTCTGGCTTTCAGGTGGCTAGTCAGGTGTAGCAGCAGAGAGTGCTGGGCCTGGAATTAGGAAGACCCAAGTTCAAATCCAGTACAAATCACTTAACCTCTACTTGCCCCAGTTACCTCAACTGTAAAATACAAGCACCTACCTCCCAGAACAGATGATTTTTACAGTGCTTAGCAGGGTGCCTTGCATACAGCAGGCACTTAATAAATGCTTACTGTCCCATTGGTATGCTCTGCTTGGTCCAGGGTTCCAGTTATGTAAGCAGAAAGGCCACAGAACTGGCTGCAGGCAGAAATGTGTCAGTGCTATGGTGATGTCCCATAGGCACAGATCTGCCGTGTCACTCACTACTCAATAACATTCAGGGGCTCCCTATGGCTTCTAGGATCGAATACATAAGTGCCTCTAGCTTTTAAAGGTGACCACAATCAGGGCTTAGTCAATCCTTCTAGTACCATGATATGTCACTCCCCTTTCTTGCCATTTGCACTCCAACTCAACCATCCTTCTCCTGGCTCAGCACCCACCCTACTCTGAATCTCATCTCCTATTCCTGGAATGAAGCTCCTTACTCCACAAGAGCCTTTCCTGATACATACCCCACCCCCCACTCCCCACCTGCTTGGGTGCTCCCTCCCTCCTTAGCCTAGGTGTATTGAACTTCATGCTATTTATTTTGTATTTCTTCTCTATCAGAGGTGTCAAAAACCCAGCTAGAGTGCAGCCTGAACCATATTAAAATATAATTGAGAAATATTTAATAAAATAAATTAAAATATAATAAAACACAGATAGTATTACATATTACAATAATATCGCATATCCCTAAGTCAATATGTGACTTGCAGGCATCCTTATGTACAGACTAGTGACCCTGGTTCTTCTCTGAGTCGGATACCATGGCTTTACATGAAATTTGCGGATTCCTTATCTCCCCTGAGAGAAAGTAAGTCTTGTGATAGTAAAGATTTTTTCTTTTGTCTCTATATTCCCAGGACAGGGCTTGACACAGAATAGGAAATTGATAAATGCCTCTTAATTGACTGATTGATAGTCACTATGGTAAATCCATTCATTCATTCTTCAAACATTTGTTCTAAGATGTTGTTAAATTCACAAATTCAATCCCCTACAATTCTGAGAGTTTGGGAGAGATTTTTAGAGATTTCTTCCCCTCCCCCCCCTTATATAATTCTGCCCAAGGCTATCTCACTATTACTATATCTGGAGTTGATCTGAAATTACTCCTTTGAGTTTCTGGGTATTATTCTAAGATTAGGCAACCAAAGTCAGAGGTTTTTTAGTATTCCAATATGCCCAGGTGAATACTTCAAAAAGTTTTCTTCCCTTGTCTGTAAAAATCTTACAAGAGGGTCTGAATATGACTCAGCTGATGTGTGTGTCAGATGCTTTGGGCAGGCCCTGCTGTTCACTGGAGCCACAGGCCATTAAATCACCTGTTATCTTTGTCCTTTGAAATATGAATTGGCTGGTTAGGAGTTTCCTTCTTTAGAAATAGTCCAGCCCCAACTCAATACCCTCTCAGACAAAGAACATGGTGATTTACATATCTCTCACCCTCAGCAAGAAAGTCTTTTTGACATTCAAAAAGAATTGAGAAATAGCCCAGCTCCTCATCTTTCTAGTCCTAGACTGACAATAAATTTGAGGAAGAAGTTTATATGAAAATACATGTGTACCTAACTGATAACTGGTTTTAGTAATTACCATTCCACAAAGCCTAAAGATTACATTTAGGTCTAGCATTGATTTCATTATTCTGTTTTCTTAGTCTGATTGGATCCTAATGTAATAAGACGGCACAAACCTGCGGCCAAACTCTTCTAGGATTAAATAGATTTAGTCACTTAAAAGTGACTAAGAGAACTTCCCATCAGATTAGGACCATGTATATAACTTCAGGGCCTCCTTTCTCTAAACAAACAAAAATAAATACAACTGACCATACAGACCAAGTTCGAGGGGAAGGATTTGCCTTAAAGAACCAACTACTTATTAAATTAGCGTGCTTTAATACTTTTGATGCAGGCAGAGCCTGGCTCCCCATTCATCCACTGGCTCAGGAAGCATGATCACTCACCCTTATCTCCCAGCAGGTAAGAGCTCTCCTCTGCTCTTCTCTACCCTGGAAGTGGAACTGCCTTTGAAAAGCCCAAAAACCATCCAGCGGTTTTAAACTGAAAACATTAGTCACATTTTGCTTCCTTGAACCTTAGGCCTCTTTACTGGCTCATTTCTTTTTGTTTGTTTGCCTTTTTGGAGGGGGGAAGGCAGGGCAATTGGGGTTAAGTGACTTGCCCATGGTGACAGGGCCAGTGAGTGTTATGTATCTGCAGCCGAATTTGAACTCAGGTTCTCCTGACTCCAGGGCCAGTGCTCTATTCACTGAGTTGCCTGGCTACCCCTACTGGCTCATTTCAAAAAGAATCTGGCCCCAAATAACATTCTCTTTCACTGTCTAACACAGTCTAACACTTTCAAATAAATATGAGGTTCAAAGCACCCAGGCAGTCTGCATTGATCAAATCCAACTCTGGGTTTATAAAACCTCAAGACTTTAAATGCGTTTCCCTCGCGAGGTTCTATCTTTCCTCAGCATCCAAACTCATCGCTAGCATTGGCGTAAGAAAAATTGGCCTGGGGGTGGAGCTAAGACGATGGCATCCAGGCTGAGGCCCAGCTTAACTCTCCCAACATCACCCTCCAACCAGCTTTAATATAGCAACTCACCAAATTGTGGAGCAGTGGAAACAACTGAAGGTCAGAGGAAGACATTTTTCCATCTTAAGACAACCAAGAAGGCCTGCAGGAGAGGTCTCTAACACTGCGGTGGGCCAGAAGGTGGCAGGAGCACCCGCAGTGGGACAATTGGTCAGAAGGGGATTATGGGGAACCTCTGCTGGCGCTGGGAACAGATGGTATTGATTGGCAGATATTATCTATTACCTACATGGAGTTCTGGGCTGCACTTCCAGGGTGGAGAGGAACACTGGGGGTCAGTTACAAGGTGGCAAAGGACCTGGTCACAGTTTCAGGGTCAAGAGGAAGGAACAGTAATGCAAAGGAACAAGGACCCTTTTCTGGGTAAAACACAAGAACACAGACCAGGAGAGCAGTGACCATACCTCTCCCTGAATCACACTACCCTGGAAGCACTGAAAATAAGCAGGCCCCCAAAATTAGATCTGAAAATAGCAGCACAAAACAGCCTGAAGCTTGGCACAGTACCTCTGCACCCACAAGAGAGAAGAACCCATCTTTAACAAAAGTTCAAAACCAAGAAATAGACTGGAAAAACGAGCAAACAACGAAAAAAGAACCAACCATAAAAATACTAAGTTGTCAGGGCAGATGAAGACATAAACTGAGAAGACAACAATATAAAAATACAAGCAAAGCCTCAAAGAAAAATGCTAACTGGACCCAAACCCAAAAAGAATTACTGGAAGAGTTAAAGAAAGCAGTAAGAGTTGTGGAGAAAAATGGAAAAGAAACAAGTGAGGCAAAAACATTGTGAGACAATTAACGGCTTGGTAAAAGAAGCGAGCACGCGTGCACATACACACACACATGCACGTGCTCACACACACGCATGCACACGAACACACACACGCACTTGAAGAAAATGCTTTTGAAAACAGAATTGGCAAATGTTAAAGAAGCACAAGAAACCGGTAAAAAGCAGAACAGGCCAAGTGGAAAAAGAGGTTAAAAAAAATCTTGCTGGAGAAATAATTCCTTAAATTTAGACCTGAGCAAGCTGAAGCTAATGACTACATGAGACATTAAGAAAGAGTCAAACAAAGCCAAAAGAATGAAATAAAAATAAAAGAGGATGGGAAATATCTCACTAGAAAAACAACTGACCTGGAAATAGATCAAGGAGAAGAATTTTGGAGGGCAATTGGAGTTAAGTAACTTGCCCAAGGTCACACGGCTAGGTTTTGGTTTGTGTGTGTTAAGTGTCTGAGGCCGGATCCGAATTCAGGTCCTTCTGACTCCAGGGCCAACGCTCTACTCACTGCGCCACCTAGCCGCCCCAAGGAGAAGAATTATTAAACTATATGAAAGCCATGATCAAAGAAAGACCACAGATATAAAATTTCAAGGAATTATAACAGAAAACTACCCTAATGTCTTAGATAAAGAGGGTAAAAAAGAAAATGAAAGAATCTACTGATTACCTCCTGAAAGAGATTCCAACATGGAAACTCTCAGGAATATTATAGCCAAATTCCAGGGTGCCTAGGTCAAAAAGAAGATACTTCAAGCAATCAGAAAGAAACAATTTAAATACTGTGGAGCCACAATCAGGATCACACAAATTTAGCAGCTTTCACATTAAGGGCTTATAATTTGATATTCCAGAAGGTAAAGGAGCTAAGATTACAACCAAGGATCACATACCTGGTAAAAATGAATATAGTCCTTTGGGGATAAAAATGAATTTTTAATGAAATAGAAGCCTTTCAAGAATTCTTGATGAAAAGATCAGAGTTGAACAGAAAATTTAACATTCAAGCACAAGACTCAAGAGAAGCATAAAGAGGTAAACATGAGAAAAATCCTAAGGGACTCAATAAGGTTAAACCATTTACATTCCTAGATAGAGAGATGATGCATGTAACTCTTAAGAACTTCATCATTACTAGGGCAGTTAGAAGGAGTATGACAGAGGGCAATGGATATGATTTGATTATGTTGTAATAAAATCCCCAAAATATGAAGGGGTGAGAAAGAGAGATGCATTGGGAGATGAGGGAAGGGTAAATGGAATGTGGAAACTTTTCTCACATAAAAGAGGTGCACAAGAAAAAGCTTTTACAGTGGAGAAGGAAAGGGTGGGGGCAATGCTTTTGAATAGGACCAGAAAGGGATAAGAGATAGAGGTAAGGGAATGATAAAAGGGAAGGCAGATTAAGAGAGACAGCGGTTGGAAGCAAAATAGACTTTTGAGGAGGGGCAGGATTAAAAAAGAGAGAGAAGAAACAGAAGAAAATGGGACAGTGGGATACTTATAGTAATCATAAGTGTGAATGTGAATGGCATGAACTCATCCATAAAACAGAAGTGGATGGCAGAATGGATTAGAAATCAGAATCCAACAGTAAAAACAGTTGTTTTTAAGAGATACATTCCAAACAGAAAGACACACACAGAATTAAAATGAGGGGCTAGAGCGCAATCTAATATGCTTCAGCTAAACTAAAAAAAAGGCAGGTACAGCAATCATGGCCTCAGACAAAGCAAAAGCAAAAATAGACCTAATTAAAAGACATAAGCAGGGAAACCACATTATGCTAAAAAGTACCAAAGACAATGAGATAATATTAAAAAAATTTATGGCAAATTTTTCTGATAAAGCTTTCATTTCTCAAATATATACTAAGTAAAGACCTGAGTCAAATTTCTAATAATAAGAGCTATTCTCCAGTTGATAAATGGACAAAACAAACAGGTGTAAGGGACTTGCCCAGGGTCCCACAGCTAGGAAGTTTCTGAGACCAGATTTGAACTCAGATCTCCCTGGCCTGATGTTCCATTCACTATACTACCTGGCTGCCCCAAATGCCTGTACCAATACCTACTGCAATCTGCTTTTTCTATTGAAAAGGTGTCATTCTGATTTATTCAGCCTAAAAGGCACGTCAATGTCCAAGGGAAAATCTCTATAAAATGAACCTATTCAACATCAAGACAGAAAGAGAAAGAGCTCAAGAAGATGAAATTTACTAAGAACTTGTTGCATTGAAAAGTGAAATTTTGAGCAGCCCCATCAAGACCAAAAGAGAGAAGAATTGAGGTATGCCAAAGTCACTGGCAGCAAGGGAGAGGGCAGACAGACAGAGCTGAACCAATCCATTTTAACCTTGTGAGATCTTTTAAAGAAGTCAGAATCAGTATACTCTTTCAAGTTGACAGGGGAGAAAATGCAACCTCTGAAGAATCCAACCTGACCTTGAGCTTCTCTCACCAGTGAAACATCTACTGCCTTCCCAGGCCAAGGCTGTTTGGCCACCCCCAAGGGACAACTGAGAAAGAGGATGATGATGCTGACGATGCAGCAAGAGATGTGCGTGGGAAACATCCCAACTGATTTCAGTAGAGAGGAGTTTAAACACCACATTTTTGAGAACTGGATAGTTTTTCCTTAAGCACAGCAATTTCTAAGCCAGAAACATTTTTCACAAAATAGTATCATTTCTAAACTTCTGTGTGAGCTATAGCCCAAAGATGAAGGGCTTAGTATATCTATGGCCCAAATAATTATAAAGTATATCATTAGTACTGATTATCTAGGTTTCCATTCAACGTTTTGTGAACGGAGGATATGATCTCCAGTGACCATTCCACCGTGAGTGCTTTGAGTGTGTGTGTGCACATCAATGTACTCCTGTGATAACACACTCAGTAATGATTCTCAGTGTATGTTGTAGATAGAAAGCATGAAAAGCAGGCAGGAGCTTGTACTATTGGCGATCTCAGCGCCCGAGGACCCAACCTCTATCTTCACGCCAGTGACCCCAGTTTTAGGATCTAGCCCCTCTATTCCCCTCCCCCTGCCTCCAAGTGTCACTGATCTGCACCTGCATTTCCTGGAGCTGTCTCAAACCCAACGTGTCCAAAATGGAACAGACTGTCTTCTCCTCCAAATTCCTAACTCAGTTGAGGTGATCACCACCCTCCCAGTCACCAACCTCCTCAGTTCTCGTCACTCTCTCATGTTTGCATCTAATCAGCTGCCAGATGTTTCCAGTCCAGCTCTCACTGACTATCCCCCAGCTATCCTTTATTCTCCACTTTGCACATGTCACCTCAGACCTGAACAACTGAGATCCATCCTCCACAAAGCTGCCACAGTGACCATGGTGAAAGCACATATCTGATCAAGCGCCTTCCCTGCAATAGCTCCCTGCTGCTTAAAGGATGACATACAGCCTCCTAAGCTTGGCAGCTGAAGATCTTCCCAATGGGGCGCCAGCCTACCTTTCCAGGCTTACTGCACATTCATCCTCCACCTGGGCCAGGCTGGCCCACCTGCCATTGCCACACTGTTGGACAGGAGCTGCTCCTACCTCACACTCATCTCCTAGAAATTCTAAGTCACTCCTCTAAGCTCAGCTAATACACCGGCTTCTGAAAGAGGCCTTTTTGCTCACCCTCCTGCTTGGTGCTCTTTTTCTCTTCAAATCACCTATGTCTAATCTGTTTACACATGAAACGTCTCTTCACTGACCATCAGAAGGAAAATTCCCTGAGTGAAAAGGGCTGCTTCTCATTTTGGTCTTTGTGTTTCCAACGGCTTGTATACAGTAGACGTCTAATAAGTACTGTTGGGCTGCACATTATTGCATTATGCACACACTAAAAAGGTACATTGGCCCCTTCTCTTTTGTTATGGGATAAAGGTTTGATGTGAGCTTTTTTCTTTCTGAAGCAAGCCCTATTCGATCACTGTTACTACCATATAAGTATGAAGAAACGTCATTTGGTCTAAGAAGAGTCCCTTTATGTTTCAATTGGGATATAATTCCCAAATCAAGCACAGTTGAAGATAGTTCAGACTTGCCATTAGGGAGAAAAACACTTTCTGAATTTAAACCGAAGCTCTTGCTTTTTAAAAAGTTTATAATTCAACTAGTAAAGTTTGCTCTGCACAGAGATCTGGCTCCCAAGGTGACATTAAAGGAACAGGGCTTTTCCTCCTTATGAACCTGGCCTGTCTACATGTTTTCAATATATAAAGAACAAGATCTGAGAACCTGGTCACAATGCTGTCTTTCTCACCAAGGTGCCATTAAAGACACAATGCACAATGAAGCTTCGGAAAATTTGAGTCCAGCCTGTCTCTTAATGCTACCAAAAAGAGCTTGGATGGCTCAGCAGGAATACAACAGGCACATACTGGCCTCAACCAACAATGGAAGGAAAATCCCTAGGGCCAGGTCCCCCTGGCCAGAGCTTGGGTAACCTGGCTTCCACTAGGCCTATCTACCTTTGGGCAGGTCATTCAGGGGGATTAATTTCATCAGCTCACTCCAAACTCACCGACTGGTTTAAGAGACACCTGAAAACTCAGAGAGGAAGGCATCAGAATACTCAAATGTGTGGTGGTATTTTCACAATGACACATACTGAGCAGACTGTCACTGACATGGGAGAATAACAGGCGTGGCTCAGGCCTCCTCGGTGGATTCCCAGCTGTAGCGGTGTTGGTGGGAGGCAGGGATGATCATGTGTATTTTATAGATGAGGAAAAACACTGAGGAAGGCCCAAAGGGTACAAAGCCAGCAACTGGGGAAGATCTTCTATTCTCTTTTCACCGTTGTTTTCACCAGATCAGTGGCTCTTGAAATTTGTCATCCCGAACTTCTCCCCATAAAAATTCCCTCTGATCAGAAGGAGAGGTGATCATAGGGGAGGAATGGTGGAGCGATGGCCTCCACAAAGCTCTACTTAGAGTCCTCGTTCATTACTTATTCCCTCCTGTCACCATCCCAAATCTGAGAAACACCGCACTAATTCACTCTTCCCACAATGAGGCCACACCAGCCTGTTGGATTACATAAATCACTACAGGAATCTGAGTTCTCAAAACCAGCACGTCCAATTGTCCTTCACCTGCCTCTGCCACCCCCCAAAGGAACGCTCCTTCCCTGTCTATATTTCTGTTGCCTTTCTTACACACCATGACAACATGTTCTTCCCCGTCTGAGTCTCTGCCTCTACACTCTACTTCGGGGAGTTTTAAAGGTCATCACTTTGGATGGGCAAAGGGAAATGGTGCCCATTACTGGTACGTGGGCCATGGCTCAAGCACCTGCTAGAAATAGGAGATAACATTTCTGGTTCCTAGATCGTTACTCACAAGGCAGGACGGCTGCAGGTAATGTCAAACCTGACTCATTCTGACTCCCTAGGAAGGCCTCATGAGGACAAAAGATTGCTCCCGGACCAAACCACTTGAGTAAGGAGGGAGCAAGGCAATGACTGCCCTTTCCAGAACCTCAGGTTTATTAGTAGAAATGTTCTAAATTTCCTTCCTCTTCTGAGTCTCATTGCAGAGAACAGACCACAGAGATGGAATTTACATTGTATCTATACCCAAGAACTGTATTTCATCTAGTGGTATATTTAATATTGAGGAAAAGGATTTACTTCTCATGCAGGCTAAAGGACTTGAATATAGCTTTAGCAAACCTAAAAATGAATTTTCAAAACCCCCAAAGCAAAACTCCGGGCTGTCTTACTGTACTCATATTTTTGTGACATTATCTCTGGACTTCTTCTTAAGGATGATTAGATGTCTTGAGCCTATCAAAGCTGATTCTCCTTTAATAAGTCAAGTCACTAATGACTAATGTAATCTTTTAATGGATTTCAAAAGAGCATGATATGTTCTATTCACGTGTCAAAAAGACCCACCATACTATTAAGTGCCACATTCTAAGTCACGTCTGTGAACTCAGTCATAAAATGTGCTTACTCGTTTACCAAAATACTTTGTGAACTGGTGAGTCTTACTTTTGTTTTGTGAGAGGGAGACACAGAGACACAGAGAGACATAAAAAAGACAGAGAGAGAGAGAGAGAGAGAGAGAGAGAGAGAGAGAGAGAAAGAAAGAGAGAGAGAGAGGAGAAAGAGGGGGAGGGGAGGGGAGGGAAGGAGTGGGGTCCCTGGTCTTTGAAGGCTTTCTCGAGATCCCAGGTAGGCAGGAGGCATTCTCAAATTGCACTGTAAGAATCCCAGCAGATACTGCTTCTGCACACAAGCAGCAGTGCCAGGGACGCCCTAAAGAAGGCTCAACTGTTTAAGAGGAATTTAACAGAGGTATCTTGGACCTCTGTACCTCACAGCCTCCCATATCCTCCATAATCCTGAGAGGAGTCAGGAAGCCTGGGAGAAAGGAAACTCAGTAAACTGGTCTCAACTCATCCATCATTTCAGAAGGAAGTTGTCACTATCACTCCAGTACTGCCCATACTCTGCAATGTACAACCCTGGAGCTCAGATTCTCAAATTTTCCAGGACAAGTCCCATTTTTAGGAAAAGAAAACACACCTTTAACTAGGCTGAACTGAGTATGACTTTGTTAATCAAAACATATGTCCTCATGTAAGGTTGGCAGAGGTTGGTTACCTAACTGGAGTATATAAAGAAAGCAGGAGGGGTACTGGGAAGAACGATGGACTTGGATTAAAGAGGCTGAGATCTGACCGTGTCTCTGGCACTTACTGACATGTGTGAATATGGGAAAACCATTTAACCACCCTGAACCTCAGTTTCCTCATCTACAAAGCAGGAATAACAGGACTACTTCAGGAAAATTGTGAAGACCATTGAGACTGTATATAAAAAGGTTTTTCTAAATTTTAAGGTGCTATAAAAGCATCAGTAAAAAGGCATTTACAAGATCAAATGCTGGTTTAAGTATCGTGGACATAAATACAAAAAGCAAAGACAGTTCCTGCCTTGGAAGTGCTTACATTCTAAGGTACCAGACTGGGGAAGGAAGATCAGGGAGGGATATTTTGGTTTGGAAAGTTATGGATCTAGAGGAAAGTGTCAGAATACTAATGTGTTTCATTTTTTTCTATGAATAGATAAAATAAAACCATTTCACCGGATATGATTCTTATAATATTATGCACACATAAATCACTGGCTGGAAGTACCCTAAACCTGTACCTGAAATATTCATGTTTACAACCATTTACTTGTACAATAATCCTTAATCAATGTTCCTGTGAAATCAAATGAAAAAATAGGGGCTCCCTCTGCTGGCTAAAAAGACCTTTAAATTCTATTCACATTAAATGAAAAACAAGCATTATTTTCTTTATTTTAGAAACTCAATAGTCCCTTTCTTTCAAGGGAACCTACATACATACGGGAACCTCATTTGTTTGTGCTGGGATGTGGGGATTTAGAAGATACCATTCCCCAAAAGAGAAAACAGAGATTATCTTCAAGTACTATGCAAGTAAACAATAGACTTAGAAACAGTTCTCTTAGCTCCCAAATCACGGAAGAATTCTTAATTCTTCTGATACACTTCAAAGCCATATTATCACATCGAGATTCAAGAGAAATATTCCAACAGTTTTCTTTAACTTTTTTTTGCTTTTTCATGGCAATCACAATTTATGTGAGTAAGGATTTTCCATGTGAAATAACCGATCACTCACCAAGGGACCAGAAATATTATTCGCAAATAATATCTTAGTTTGATCTTTCTCTGAATTCTTGACATTTTTCTCTTGTAAAATAATCCCACAAAAGAAAAGAATAGTGAAGGAGATAAGAACAAGTTCTACTATAACCTATGACTTGCATAAAAATGGGCAGCTAGGTGGCACAATGGACAAAGCATCAGGAAGAGCTGAGTTCAAATCTGACCTCAGACACTAGCTGTGTGAGCCTGAGCAAGTCACTTCACCCTGTTTGCCTCAGTTTCCTCATCTGTAAAATGATCTGGAGAAAGAAATGTCAAACCCTCCAGTATCTCTGCAAAGAAAACCCCAAATGGGGTCATGGAGAGTTGGACATGACTGAAATGACTTCACAACCAAATGGGCTGAGGTGCTCAATCGCTCATTTATCAGAGCTGCCTTTTCAGCCCTTATCTCCCTGCTGACTCCATCCCTCAGAGCCCATCCAGAAGAGCTGGGTCTCTCTTTGTACCTTCTTCCACATCCACATCAAGTCGTTGGTCAAGTCTTGGTATTGTGCCTTGACAAGAACTCTTCCCTTCTCTACACTCACATAGCCATTCATTCCCTCTCATCTAAACTACGAGGGCCTTCTAACTGGGTGCTCTCCTCCCCAATCCACAATCATCTTCCTCAGGCACAAACCTAAAGTTATCCCTCCCTGCCCCAAATTATTCACTGGTTCTCCACTGCTTCAAAGGTAAAGTCACACAATCGAACAGACTCCGGGGCCTGGCATTTTTTTTTTTAAAGCAATTGGGGTTAAGTAACTTGCTCAAGGTTACACGGCTAGTCATTTGATTTATGCATGGGTGCTCATTTTCTGAGGCCGGATCTGATCTCGGGTCATCCAAACTCCAAGGCCGGCGCTCTTACTCACTGCGCCACCTAGCCTCCCCTTTAGGGCAATTGGGGTTAAGTAACTTGCCCAAGGTTACACGGCTAGGTTTTTGTTTGTGCGGATTAGGTGTTGGAGGCCGGCTCCGAACTCAGGTCCTTCTGATTCCAGGGCCGGCGCTCTATTCACTGCGCCACCTAGCCGCCCCAGGGGCCTGGCATTTTTTAAGGCCCTCAGGGTGGGCTCCTGCCTATTTCTCTATCCTCATTTCATGCTACCATCCCTTCATGGACTTTAATCCAAGTCAGATGTCATTGTTCTTCCCCCATCTTGTCCCATTCTTTCACATCTATTCATTCAAGAAGGTGGTACCCAGTGTCTGCAACACACTCCTCTGTCATACACTTGTCAGCTCAGGTACTGCTCTACTTACCTAGCCCCTCCCAAGCCCCAGCTAAACATGATCTCTTCCTTCTCCAGTTTTCCTAGAATACTTTTATTCCCTGCCCATTAAACTCTAAGGTCCTTGGAGGCAGGAGTTACAGTTTTTCATCTCTGAATCAACGTGCCTAGCACAGAGTGTAGACTTAATATTTATTGAATAGAACTGGGTTGTTGAACAGAGTTGCAATACAGGTATGGATTTTTTTGGAATAATTGTTTGTATGTAAAATTTTTCATTAACTAAAAGTCTGTTTACTTAGGCTTCTAGCACCACCTCCCACCAGGCCAACTAAATCAGAACTGCTCCCTTCCTCTTTCAAACCTCACTTTGTTTACATTTACTTAGACACCTGTCATGTTGTGTTTTGTATTACTGCATATATAATATTATTATACATATATATGTATTATTATACATATATATGGAGAGAGAGAGCGAGAGAGAGCGAGAGAGAGAGCAAGAGAGAGCGAGAGAGAGAGCGAGAGAGAGTGAGAGCGAGAGAGAGAGAGCGAGAGAGAGAGAGAGAGAGAGCGAGAGAGTGCGGTACTACTATGGTATGGTATGGTAGTATAGCTGCTACTGCTATATAGCACCATACTAGCATAGCTCCTACTATAGCGTGGTATCATGACACAATCATGACAGACAGCATGGGACACCAGACAGAGGGTTAGCCTCAGGGTCAGCATTCAAGTCCTGTCTCTGATATACAGGGGCTGTGTGACCCTGGCACATGTTAATAGACTTAAGGATCTTTTCTGAATTGTCTGCATGTGTATAGTCAGGACACAAATTGTCAGAGCAAAGATCAAAATCATTACCAACCTAGAAGAATAAAGATGAGAAAACATGGTGTGAAATTGAAACATTAACCTGACATATTCAAATAAGCTTCTGACACACAAACAAAGAGAAATGGATAAAAGTACGATCATTGACATGGACTAATATTTTCTCCTAAGGAAATTAATTGATGTAAATCAGTCACCATAATAAGGAGGTCAAAAGAACCTAGAAACCAATTCAATAAGGAAACATTTGATTTCCTCATCAAAGATTCAGTAGCTAAGGGCAACACCATTTTAGAATGTAAGCTCATTTTTCAAAAATCTTATAAAAGAGAATGGTGGGAGATGATGAAAAGTATGATATCATAAAACAGTAGGAAACAGAGGTGAAAAAGTTAACAAAAAGATTGACAGGATACCCAACTCAGAAAAGCCAACCTAAGGGTAGTTAAGGATGAAGCTGGAAGGAAGATCACAAATAACCCCCCCCACACACACCCAAACATGTGATAAAGATTTTCATAACAAACTGCTTTTTACTCTCAAAACAGTGGACTCAACATGCTTAGACTCTAACATCACAGTCTCCCACCTCTAGGCATTTTACCTGACTGTCCCCTATGCCTCCCTCCCATCTCCTCCTAGCTGGCGTCCCTGGCTTCCTCCAAACCTCAGCTAAAGTCCCTTCTTCAAGAAGCCTTTCCCAATCCACCCTAATCTTAACACCTTTCTCTGAAATTATCTCCAGTTTATCTTGCATATATCTCATATGTACATAGTTTTTGCATATTGTTTCCACCATTAGGCCGTGAGCTCATTGAGAGTGGGGAATGTTGTTGTTTGCCCTTCTCTGTAGCCCTCATCCTTGGCAGCATGTGTAGCACACAGTAGGTGCTTAATAAATGCTTGTGGTCTTGACTTGACTCCACACCTTTGCAGAGTGGGGGACCACAGCTGGGAACACCGCACATAAGAGATTTTTCCAATGTATTGATTGATTTTGCTGAATTTCTTTTTTCTTCTTTCTCTTTAAAATATTTGTTATTTGGCATGGCTCTCTGAGAGGACAGAAGGGGAAAATGTAGGCAATACAAAAACAAAAGTTAAGCCAATTTTAAAAAGCAATCTATGATTGGGGAATGCAATCTAGCCTCCTCTCTTCTCATTCAATTCTGGGTCCAGCTACACTATTCATCTGCTATGGATACCCAAGATGGTGTCTAATATCTAAGGATAAATATCAACCGATTTAACAGGCTCCCTGCTCCTCCGCTCTGGGGAATGTATTATTAAATTCTCTTCTGCGATTTCTGGTGGGTACAGAATTGTTTTGTTCAAATTTGTTTCCTTTCCTTTGTTCATGAAGGTCTTTCTCCTCATCACTTATAGAATTTGTCACTGGAATTAGTTAATTTAACCACTGTAATGCTGCTGCTGATAATAGCTGGCATTTGTGTAATGCCTTAAGGTTTGCAACGTGCTTTACAAATATTATGTCATTTGATCCTCACAACAACCATGAGAGGTGGGTGCTATTATTATTTTACAGATGAGGAAACTGAGACAGATGGCAGTGAAGTGATTTGCCCAGGGTCACTCTATGTGGTGCTAGTATATATCTGCAGCCAGACTGGAACTCAGATTTCCCTGACTTGAAGGGCATGTCTCTCTCCACTGCACTTACGTCGCTGCCTGGGATTTTAAAACATAGGGCTTTCCTCTGGAAGTGCTCTAAAGACTGGGCTTTGTTTTCTGCATTTAGAAGTGCTAGGCAGTTTTCTTGCAGATAGCGGTAAGGTTTTTTTTTTACTTATGTTCACCTGATAGATAGGGGAACTGAATGTGTTTAGTTTAGAGAGAAGATTTAAGGGGAACATAATGGCAGTTTGAAATTTCTGAAGGAGACTAGACCTGTTCTGCTTGGTCCTGGGAGGCAGAACTAGGAACAATGTATGGAAGTTAAAGATTTCAGTTCAGGGGGTGAAGCCAAGATAGCAGAGTAGAAACAGCGCGTCCAAGCCACTCTGCCCCCAGATTACCTCCAAACTAAGTAAAAGGGGACTCTGAACAACTTCTGGAGCCCCAGCACCCACAGAACGACACAGAGAAGCTAACCTCCCGCTGAGGACAGCCCACCAGCCCTGCAGGAAGGACCAGCGCAGTGCTCTGGGAACCGAGCCGCTCTCAGCGAGCAGTGCGCAGGGAGCCGAGCACAGGTCCAGTCCGCCTGAGTCGCTGTTTTAGCCCCAGGGCGGCAGGGCCAGCAGCCGGCTGGTGGGACCCCAGAACACCAGCAGCCATGGCGATTCCAGAATTATCAACATAGACATGCCTAGGACAAAGTGAGAGGTTAGTGTCCTATGGACTTTGGGACCAGTATTTGGGGAATGCGTCGGCTTCCTCCCCTGGGGGCTAGAAGCCAATGAGGAGACACACCATTTTGTAATTTTCAGTGGCAGCTCCAGCTCCTGGCCTGTGAACTGTAGGGAGATCCAGTGATCAGTCTTGGGGGGGTAATCGCTCTTGCTTTAACCTCCCTGGATCTGGATTGTGGTCTGGGGTGAAGGTCGTGGGTGGGTTTCCAGCTTGCCAGAAATGGAAGTTGCCCCCCACACGTTCGGGATGAAAATTCCTCTATCTGGCCTTAAAGCCATACTGTGGCAACAAGCCCAAAAGTCAAGTAATTAAGTGGCAACATGCCAAGGCAAAGGAAACAAATTAAACAGAAAAATGCAACCCTAGACTCCTACTTTGGAGGCAAAGAGGGTCGAAGCATAGGGGAAGAGGACTGTGAGGTCAGAAGTCCTGCTCCAAAAGCCCCAGGGGAAAACATGAGCAGATTGCAGGCCATAGAAGACCTTAAGAAGGACTTTAAAAATCAAATAAGAGAAGTGGAGGAAAAATTGGAAAGAGAAATGAGAAGGATGCAGGAAAAGTATGAAATGAGGGTCAACAGCCTGACTGAGGAAAATAACACCTAAAAAAATAGACTAACTCAAATGGCAAAGGAGGCCCAAAAGGGCAATGAGGAGAATGCCTTAAAAAGTCGAATTTGCCAGATGGAAAAAGAATCTCAAAAGTTCACTGAGGAGATTCATTCCTTCAGAGTTAGACTGGAACAAATGGAAGCTAATGACTTTATGAGAAATCAAGATGCTGTTAAGCAGATCCAAACAAATGAAAGATTAGAAGGCAATGTGAAATACCTCATGGGAAAAACCACTGACCTGGAAAATAGATCCAGGAGAGACAATTTAAAAATTATCGGACTACCTGAAAGCCATGATCAAAGAAAGAACCTAGAAATCACCCTTCAAGAAATTCTCAAGGAAAATTGCCCTGATGTTTTAGATCCAGAGGGCAAATAGAGGTTGAAAGAATCCACAGATCACCTCCTGAAAAAGATCCCAAAAAGAAAACTCCCAGGAATATTATAGCTAGGTTCCAGAATCCCCAGATCAAGGAGAAAATACTACAGGCAGCCAGGAAGAAACAATTTCAATATTGTGGAAACACAATCAGAATAGCCCAGGACCTGGCAGCTTCTACACTGAGGGATCGAAGGGCATGGAATATGATATTCCAGAGGGCAAAAGAGCTGGGACTGAACCCAAGGGTCACCTACCCAGCAAAACTGAGTATTTTGTTTCAGGGGAAAATATAGTCATTCAGTGCAATAGAGGACTTTCAAGCATTCTTGAGGAAAAAAACAGAATTGAATAAAAAATTTGACATCCAGACGCAAGAAGCAAGAGATGCCTGAGAAGGTAATCAGGGAAAAGAAATCATAAGGACCTTATCAAAGTTGAACTATTTACATTCCTATATGGAAAAACAATAACTGTGACTGATGATATCTTTCTCACTATGAAAATAATGGAAAAAGGGTGTATGGTCATATGAATACATATGTAAATGTGTGTATATGGTTATAGTTATATAGTATATATGGATATATATATATATATATATATATATATATATATATATATATATATATATATATAGTATAAATGGATAGAGGGCATAGGTTGAATTTGTTGGGAAGGGAGGATACTCAAGGGGTGAAATTATGAGATGAGAGAGGGAAGTGGCAAGAGGAGATGGGGAGAGACAGGGTAGGGTAAACTATCTCATGTAGAAGAAGCAAGGGGAAGTGGCTGCAGGGGAGGGGGAGAATAGGAAGGCAAAAAAGGCAAAACCACATTCTCATTGAATTTGGTTCAGGGAGAGAATGACATACATACTAAATGGGATATCTCAACCTGCAGCAGAATAGGGGGAAGGGGGATGAGAGGAGGGATGGTGGATGGGAGGGCATCCTTGGGGGGAGGGGAGGTTGGAAGTACCCACTATAGAAGAGGGACAGGATCAAGTAGGGAATGGACCAGGTGGGGGGTGGGATGAGTGGGAGAGAATTATAAGCAGCCTTGTACAATATATCTACTATGATAATGTTTTGCATAGCTAAACATGTACAACATATACTGAATTACTTATCTCCCCAGAGGGAATGGGTGACAAGGGAGGAAGGAAATGGATCTGAAATTCAAGGTCTTAAGATTAAATGTTTCAAATATATATAAATACTATTATTAATACTCTTTTTCTTGTAATTGAGAGATAAGATGTGTAGGCATTGGGACACAAAGAGTCACCTTCCTCTAATGGAAAAGTCGAAGGGGGTATGGGAGATGATATGGGAGAGAGCAGATTGGAGGAAGCAATATCTTGCGGGACTGCTATTCTGGGAGGGTGGGTAGGGGGAAAACGTGGGGGGGGGAATGATTGTAACTCAAAATCTGGTGGAAATAAATGATGTAAAACAGAAGTTAATAAAAAATAAATGGTTTGCAATAAAAAAAAGATTTCAGTTCAATATTAAGAAAAATATCCTAACCATCAAAGTTATCTAGAAGAAGACTGGGTACTCCATCACTGGAGAAACACAGGCTGAAAAGCTACTTGTCAAGAGGTTTTGGAGAAGATTCTTCACCAGGTATGGGATGAACTAGACTTAGGAACCTCTCCACTCTGAGATTCTGTGATTTGGAAAGCTCTCTTTTATCTGGACTCAGTACAGAACACCTTCTCTGACACTGGAAAAGTCCTTAGATAAAGATATATGTAGACAGATAGATAGATAGATAGATAGATAGATAGATAGATAGATAGATAGATAGATATAGATATAGTGTATGTGTATAATATATATATACACACGATATATATATTTTCCTGCTGCTCAATCAATTGTTGAGTAATTCCTGTAATGATATCTATCAAAAATCACATCTGATTTTAATATATGCATAAGAGACCTATAAGGATTTGTATTTTGTTCAACTAAGTCAAATGCTTTTTTGAACTCAAGAGACACACCCAAATGAAATACCTTCTCACTTTTTTTGCACCTCTTAGTCAACTGTAAGACTAAAAAGATGCAGTCTGTTGTAGAAAACATGTCTGTGAAAGCCTACCTGAATCTAATGCTTGATAAACCCAAAGATCTAAGTTTTGAGGCAAGAATTCACAATTTGACAAAAATTGCTGGGGAAACAGGAAAGCAGTTTGGCAGAAACTAGGCATAAACCAACATGTCACAACATATAACCAAGATATAGTCAAAATGGGTACATAATTGAGACATAAAGAATGATATAATCAAATTAGGAGAGCATGGAATAGAGAGTATCGCAGGAAGCAAAATAAAAAATTTTGATTATATGAAATTAAAATGTTGTTGCAGAAACAATATAGTCAAAATCAGAAGGAAAGCAAGAAACAGGGAAAGAATTTTTACAGGAAATTTCTCTGATAAAGGCCTCATTTCTTAAATACATAGGGAGCTGAACCATATTTATAAAACAGCTATTCCTCAATTGATAAATGGTCAAAGGCTATGAACAGGCAGTTTTCAGAAGAGGAAGTCAAAGCCATTAAGTCACACAACAATATTCTAAATCACTAATGGTTAGAGAAATGCAAATTAAAACAACTCTCAGGTACAAGCTCACACTTATCAGACTGGCCAACGTGTTGTTATTGTTGTTGTTTGTCCTTCATTCTTGAAGGAGACCTTGATATCAGGGAGATGATATGATAGAAAAAAGAATGACCTATGCTGGAGGGATGTGGAAAAACTGGAACATTAATGCACTGTTGGTGGAGTTGCAAACTGATCCAATCATTCTGAAGAGCAATTTGGAACTATGCCCAAAGGGTTATAGAATTGTGCATACCCTTTGACCTAGCAATACTAATACTAAAGAGATCAAAGGAAAAGGAAAAGGACTCATACGTACAACAATATTAATAGCAGCTCTTTCTGTGGTAGCAAAGAACTGGAAATTAAGGGGATGCCCATCAAGTGGGGAATGACTGAACAAATTATAGTATCGGATTGTGATGGAATACTATGGTGCTATAGGAAATGATGAAGGAGATGGCTTCAGAAAAACCTGGGAAGACATAAATGAACTGATACAAAGTGAGGAGAACACTACACATGGTAAAAGCAATATTGTAATGATGATCAACTGTGAAAGACCTGGTTACTTGAATCAATATAATGATCCAAGACAATTCTGAGGGACACACGATGAAAACTGCTATCTACTTCTAGAGAGAGAAATGATGAACTCTGACTGCTTTAACTGGTATCAAGTTGATTGGCTTCTCAATGAATGGGGGGGGGGGAGCAAGTGTCAGAAGAGAGAGAATTTGGAATTCAAAATTTAAGAAAAAGAATGGTAAAAATATTTTTTTTAAAAAGGAAGAAAAGAAAGCCTATCCAGTCACTTCTCATAGTTTCATCAAGAATACACTCAATGTATTTTATTGAGATTTTAATTTATTATTTTCACTAATTTAATCATTTATTATGGTTTTACAAAGATGACAAAGAAAAAACACAGGTTAGTAATAATCACTGTTGTCTTCTTTGGTGCCTTTAAAAAAACACCAACCCTATCTTTGATCCTTCTGTTTTTTCTTCTCTTCCCCTCCCCGAAATACCTTGAGAGTGATCTCTGAGTGCATGTAAAATCGCATCACCTCCAACACAACTCTTTTGTAGGATGTCCATCCACTACTCCCTCATTCTTAAAGTGCTGCTTCTGCTTTTTCACAGAATATATTCAATACCAAAGCAGTAGAATCTAAATGTGATGGTTCCACTATTGTCGAGGTGAGGACAAATACTACAGAAAACACTAGCTGATCTGTCCCATTTTATATCTGTTTGTTTTCCCCCTTTAGTTTTATTGACAAATGCTCTCAAGGCAGAACTCACACCAAGCTCACTGAAGCCTCACTCTCCCTTCATCTGATTTTCATGGATTTATAAGACTCTACTTCAATGGATGTACATTATGTCCTCAGTGTGAGTACTCCCTGTGACTTCTATAGAACGTAATCCTCCCATGCCTTCCTATCCTGTGGGATTCTTATCCTCATTCTTCCAGAAAGCCTCCACTGAGGACCAACCTGCAAGCCTTCCTCTGGGTCCTTTGCCATCATGTGGCTACCAGCGCAGTGCTCAGGCTGGCCATCTGTTATCCCTAGCTCTTGCTACATGACTGACCCATTTCCTTTTTTAGTCACACTTGTCATAAGTGAGAGAGAGCTCCAAAAGTAGAGCAATCTGGACCCATTTAATTTGGGGCGAACTTTTACAATCCTCAATAGTCCTTGAGAAGAGCGCTGCGTTTTAATACGGAAGGAAGGAATATGCTACGTTCTAGCTAAACTTCCATGAAAAATTTTACAGCTTCAGCTTTCCTTAAGGGGCAGACTTCAGTTTTCTGGAAGAATCATAGGCCCATGGACCATGAATCCAGATGCAGAAGGGATCTCAGAGACCATTAACTCCCCCTTCCCCATTTTACTGACAAGGAAACTCAGCTGCCCTGAAGTCACTGCTCAGGGTCTCACAGGTCCTGATCACGGTGGGATCTGAACCCAGGTCCTCTGACTCCAGAGACTTTCCTCTTTCTGCCACATGGCCGCTTTTATGGATGTGGCACAACTACACATACGTGACTTCTGTCTGCAGTAAAGTACTCGGGCAGTGTGACCACATCACAGAATCCAAACAACTTAGTCATCTTCTCAAGCTAAAGACACCAATTCTTTCTGAAAATTCTATCTTCTGCAAGATACCACCTTGCAATGATCTCCAAAACCCTGATACTCCCAAAATGAAACGCTCACCAACTTGCCCTATGCAAGGACGATGGAGCTGAAGGTGGCTGTGGGGGGAAGGCTGCGTAACAGACATCTTTGTGCTCTCACTACTTTGTCAAATGTGGTTACTATTATCATCATGCAACTTTTGTGGGGCCCCAAATATGTCCTAGAATGTGGGATTTTTATGTTAAGAGTGTAATATTCTTTTACTATTCAGTTTGTTTATAAAATGTCATATTACATATGTGGTGACTGAAAATCAGATTTCGTAAAATGTGCCCTAATGAATCTCTCCCTACGACATCATGAGCCATGTTAAAAATAAACTGCCATCTGCCCATAGATCTGGCTTTGGGAAGAAAGGGTAGGGTCTAGACACAAAGCAAAGAGCAAAGATGATCATCCTGATGAGGCAGCAAATGATGCCGGCAAATCTGAAGGCCATTTTCAAGCGTCATAGCAGAATCTCTAATGAGAAAAAAACAAAGCTGCCAGAGAAAAAGGTGTCAGAAATCAATCGCTTTTTGAGAGGTTGACATGACTCTTCGCAATCATATTCCTAAAAGTAGAAATTAGTAAAAGAGAAGGAAATGGGGCAAAAAGGGGCTGCAACTGAAAGGGGTGCTTCAAAGTCTCTTGAAGGACAGACACATCTCGCCTGCCTGTTTTTAAAAACAGATCCAATCATTAAAAATTCATGAAGACCTTGTCACAGGCAGATTAGTCACCTCCTAATGCACTGTGATCTCTCAGCAAATTACCAGTATGAGAAGGAAGCAAGCTTACAGTCAGAAAATGCACTTGATTCAATTGATTCCTTAGTTAAACCCAATCAAACTCCCACAAAACTCCCATGTTCATAATTCTGAATTACACTATTCATAACTTCAACACCGTATTAAGGAGAAAGAAAAGAATCCTAAAGGAGGATGCCATCATACTTTGTTACTGTAACCAGAGTTTGTAAAGGGTTAATTAGCTAGTGCTCTGATGCTAAACCCATTTCATATTTTAATTACAACCTTATAAGTAATCACAGTGTAGTTTGGTGAAGTTCAACTGGCCAGATGTATAAGCACCATCCAAAGATGTATGATCATTGTAATTGTTTTAAAGGAATTCTGTTTGTTTAAATGATACAAGAGGCAGTTAACTTTAAGATGCCCTGTCTATAACATAATAATAGCAAGAAATAAGGATCATTTTATGCCCTGAATAAAATTTCATTTCCCATTATGAACATTTAGCCCTCTTGCAATGTTTTGGTAAAACAAACTAAACAGCAAAAATCCATGAATCCATTAAGTCATTAATTTGACAGAGTCTGCAATACTTCAAAGAACAGTCTGAGCAGTCCCCAGCTCTGGAGTGACATTGGCAGCTCTATTAAGGCAAAGCCTGGAGTCTGTCTGTATTGATCCACATTAAATTTGTGCCTCTTCAAAATACAGCTCAGATTTCTGGCTGGAAAGGATTGCAGAAGACGCAAATACAAAACCCATCCATTGCTGCTGTCCACATGTGTGCTCTGAGGCACAGAGGGAGAGGCCCACCAGGAAAGGGGAGAAATGTTCTTTTGTTTCTGTGTTGATATCCACATGTTTTAGCGTCAACATCCTTCATCTCTGACAGCTCCCATCTCAGCATCTCACTTCTAGTTTCAAGGGTGAGCAGCCTTAACTGACTCTGAAACCAGAGCTGCTCATGGGTACAGGGAAAAAAGTGATTTGCAACCTAGCCAGGGAAAAACAGGAATGTTGTCCTGAATCCTAAAAACTCCCACAAAGTTTTCACTGATTATCCTTAGAGGAGGCCTGCCCCTTCAACAACTCTCAATTAAATGCCCCATCACAAAGGTTGTCTCTTGGCAGCAAGCCTGAAAATGGTGAAGTTGATCACATAAACTCTAGCCTATGGATGAAACTTGTTCAGTGGATGAAAAAATCCTTGGGCCCTTGGGCTCTACTCGGCTGAGCCTGCAGGAGGGTCAAGTGTCTGTGTCGAGGAGAGACTGGCTTCCATGCTGACTTGTACAAATCTCTCTTGCTCTTTTCCAGGTAAAGGCTTAGGCTATCCCACCCTTTATTCAATCAAGAGAGGATGAGGTTATACAAAATTCTGCCTCATCCAGACTGTTTCATGTGTGCATGTGTATTGTTTCCCCCAAGTTCCTCACGGGCATGAACTGCGTATTAAAATTTCTTACATAGGGCCTAGAACAGTGTTTGGCAGGGTGTAGAAACTCAATTTTATTGAGCCCTTGAGAATAGGCCAAAGGCAAACATAGCAATGAGTTCAGGCTCATGGTTTTCCCATGATGCACAGAAACAGACAATGTTCACCACCCCTGGCAATGTGCACTCTGACAATCCCACTCCTCACCATAAAGCCAGCCATTTAAAAATACGTCCCCTTCACCTTCCCTCCCTCCTCAAATGTATCAGAGGAGACTAAGCCTGAAAAGCCCTCGGTGATTAGGTGCTGTGTCCCTGTTGAGATCTGAAGCATAAGAGTCTTGAAATCCAAGCCTTACAATCGTCACCATGGTAACTTTAATTGCACTTCTATACTTGTGCTAATATACAATTGGTTTATTCAACTAACAGAGGCCTGGAATAAAAAAAGTTATAAATATTATTGTAATAGGTTCCCCCGAATGTAGCCGCTATTTTTATCTGATCGCTTCTCAGGCTGACACACAAAAGGCCCTGGCTACCGCCCGGTATCCCCAGGCGGAGTCAGAGAGCGAAGCTTTTGTCATGAAATGTTACTACGTAAATAAGAAGTTACAATATGCTTACTTATTCTCATTTTCCCCATACATTTACTTTGCCAAGACTAACTTCATTTGTGTTTATCGGAATGCTTTTTGTTTCCATCTTTCTGTGAGGGGAGATGATGCAAGGAAAAAAACAGGCACTATTTAAAATTTTAAATAACCAGGAAAGGGCAGGACGTTCTTCTTAAAATGTTATTTGATAATTCAGATCTCGGAGTTGGAGGGGCTTCTCTGTACAGGCAGCCTTGCTTTTGAGGCCCATCCCAAGCACACCCCGACTCCCCTTTTGAGTTCTCTTTCCTGCTGTTCACCCTGGTATAGTGACAGGAATACTGGATTTCAGGCTCAGGGACCTGGAGTCGAATCATGGCTTTGATGCTGTATGACATTAGGCCAGTCACTTAACTATCTTTGCCTCAAGTTCCTTACCTATAAAATGACAGGTGGAGGGGCGTGAGGGCCAGAAGGCCGATTTTCATGGCTCTGTGTCTGCTCACCATACACCTTTTGCCATCCCTTCCCTCCTTACCTAACCTGATTTGGATGGACACCTCTCGAGTGTTCTTTGGAATCTCCCCATACCTGTCCAGTTCCTCATCACCTCGGCTCCCCCTGGACTCCCAGGGCTTGCTGTCTACACCACTCGAATCACAGCTTGTAATCTCCTGTGTTACTTAACTCTCAGTTTGTCAGGGCTGGAGCCAAGATGGTGGAGGGGCAGGAAGAAGAACCGTAAGCCCACTTTCTCCCCAACTAAAACTCCTCAAGAGATCTAGGAAATAGACCAGACAAAATCCTGATGGGGAAATCCAAGAAAAGGTCACAGGGAGTCATTTTTCTAGTTTATGTCAGCATAGGGAGACAGACAGGGAGATCTGGACACTGGGAATGAAAGAGCATCTGCAGAGTGTGGGAATAAGCACCAACAGGCAGCTTTGTCAATCACTCCCTGCTTCCGGATCACAGATATAAGCTTGACCTTGACTGGCCAGGAATGGCATCCCAGAGAGAGCAGCTGTGGGGAGTCCCAGGTTGTGTACTAGGAGTAAGTCCAGAAGCCAGCAAAGAGGACCAGAAAGGAAGCTCTCTCCAAGGTGCTGGGATCCCCCTGCCCTTCCCCTTCCCCCTTATATTTCTCCAGACTCTAATCTCCATGTCTGAAGCTACCATGACCTCCCCAAGCCCAAACTTACAGCTGTGGGTGTGGATAGACCGGGCAACATGGAAGTCTTAGGGTCTGGGGAGGTTTATAGCACATCCTTTGAGGACACAATAGGTTCACTGGTCTTATTTGCTTAAACAAATTTCTATTGTACATTGTTTAGAAATACTAAAAGTGGAATTATTCTGAAGGATTTGCTCTTTCAGCAGTATATATACTGATATGTCTATGTTTATCACATCTGTGCTTATATTTTAATATGGTAAGAGTTTTAAATAAGATATGGGTACTTCCAACAAATACCATATGGCAGTCCACTGGGAGGTATTTATTGATGGAGCACAACCTAGCCAGCTAAACCATCACAGAAGGACAGAGTTAAACCTAACAGAGAAGCTAGCCCACAAAATGGTTTCCATATCCTCTCTAGCCAAAGGCAAAAGACAGAATCTAAGAAAGTTTCATTAACTTTAAAAGAGAAAGGAGAGATTCAATATGCTTGAAAAAAAGCAAATAAAATTTTATATCAATACCAAGAAAAAGGCTGAGAGATTTGGATTCCAGGAGCTGAGCAGGGTCTCAGTTCCAGTCTCTAGCAGAGAAATAAGCAGGGCAGGGATCCCAGACTAACGGGAAACCTTGAGTTCTGTCCTTCTGAAGAACAGAGAGCTTTTTGCTCTCTGAGAGGGGCTGAGCGTGGGAGCCTTCTAATGAAACTCCAAGTGAGCCAGCCCACAGGCCTGCTGCTCAGACCCAAGCCTAAGTCAGGAACTTTAGAGCTCAGACAGGGAGGCAACAGTCAGGTTTGCCCTAAAACAGTCCATTTGGGGAGCAGTAAAAGCTTATAGATCCCAGCTGTCCTAGAGAGCCTAGAATAGCACAGAACTCAATACCCAAGAAAGCAGCAGCAGGAGGAGCCTAGCTCTAACATCAATGGTGACCAGGATGCTCAAGACACAAACCCAAAGAGAATGACTCCAAAGCATTTATAAGCAAAGCCTCAAAGAAAAACACACCTTTAGGGAAAATTTAACCAAAATTCCTGGAGGATATAAATCAAGAGTTTTAAAGAGAATTTACAAATATTTCTCTAAATAAAATAAAATCACCAGAGGGAAAAAAATCGAAAAGAAATGGGAGCAACAGAAGAGAAAATTGGAAAGGGAATCAACAGCTTGGCACAAGAGGTTAAAAAAACCCATCTGCCCAAGCAATAAACTCCCTGAAAATTAGACTAGACCCAACAGAAACAAGATAAACATTATTAAAAGTGATTTGCCAGACTTAAAGAGCCATAGACATGTGAGCTATGAGATCCATCAAAATACATGGATGTGTGTGTGGGGGTAAAGCCAAGATGGTGGAGTAGAAGCAGGAAATTCTGTGAGCTCCCACCACAACCATCTCCAAAACCTATAAAATATGACTCTAAACAAATTTTAGAGCTACAGAACCCACAAAGTGACATAAAGAAACAAAGCTCCCATTAAAGGCAGCCCAGCAGGCTGACAGGAAGGGTCTATCTTTTCTCAGTATGAGGATAGTTGAAGGGAATATATATATGTATGTATAGGAAGGTATATGTGTGTATAAATGCATATGTGAGCATGTATAAATATGTACATGTATACATAGACAGAGGACACAGGATCAGTTGAATAGGAAGGGATGTTATCTAAAAAATAAAGAGGTGAGAGAAGAATATAATGAGAGAAGTAGATAGGGAGAGATAGAATAGGGTAAATTATCTCATATAAAAGAGGCAAGAGAACACTATTACAATGGAGAGTAAGAGCAGGAAGGTGAAAGGGAATGGGTCAACCTTAGTTTCCTTGAATTTAGCTTAAGGAGGGAATAACATACATACTCAATTAGGTATGTTACCCTGCAGGAATGTAGGGGGAAGGGGATAAGAGGGGGGATGATAGAAGGGAGGGCAGATGGGAGGGTAGTTAGAAGCACACACTTCTGAAAAGGGACAGGGTCAAAGGAGAAAACAGAATACATGGGGGGCGGGATAGGATGGAGGGAAATATAGTCAGTCTTTCACAATATATCTACTATGGAAAAGTTTTGCATAACTACACATGTACAACCAATATTGAATTGTTTATCTTCCCAGTAGGGGTGGGTGAGGAGGGAAGAAGGGAAAGAATCTGGAAACCAAAGTTTTAAAAATAAATGTTAAAAAAAATAAATATACAATTGTTTTTTTTAAAAACAATACATGAGGGGCGGCTAGGTGGCGCAGTGAGGGAGAGTGCCAGCCCCAGAGTCAGGATTACCTCAGACCAGTCCCAGCCTCAGAAAACGAACACCCACACATCAATAATGACTGGCTGTGTAACCTGTAGCAAATTACTTAACCCCAATTGCTTTAAAAAGAAAAATATATGAGTTTGTATCTTGTCTTATTACTGGTAGTTAAAGAAAAATAGCTGACCATACACAAAACTGTCCCAGAAACTGTAGAGTTATCAGGCAAACATTATTGAACAGGAAGCAAATGGCCCAGAGGAAGAAAAAAAATGAAGACAGAGACTAATGAAGGATCTGTCTGATGCTCTGACACAGGAAAGCCAAAGTGAGGACTCCCTAAAGTGAGTTTTCATATGACCCCGGCTGCTTCTTGCAGTTTCTGCACTAGTTAGTGGCAAGGATGCTGTTTAAGACCCTGTGAGTTAAATCAGGTCTCAAAATGAACAGTGAAAAGAGATGTTACAGGAAGATGAGAGTGCAAGGAAGGTATACCCTCGGGGTCTGTCTGCCAAGCTGAGGAAGAGGAAAACAGCTGAGGGCCAGCAGAAATGGGAACACAGGATGGACCAAGCTCAGGGCCTGGCTCTAATGATCAGATGACAGCCTGCTGCCTGCTGACACTGAAGATTTCCTTTCAGGAGGAGACCACAACCCTTCACTTTTGCTCCCAGAGGGCCATTTTTCTGGAGCCTGGGGAATAGCAGAACAGTGAAGGGGCCTTTCACTTTCCAGGGAAACAGCTCATGCTGTCCCTCACCTGGGCCTCTTCCAAAGCCTCGAGATGTCTATGCATGCTGATCTGTTGACATGTTGTCTCTGTACAAAAGAACATAAGCTCCTTGAGGGCAGATACTGTCTGAGTCCCCAGCACAGGGTCTCATGTAGAGGAAATGCTCACTCGATTCTGACACTGACCTCCCCACACTGACAGATCAGTGGAGCATCCTAGGAAGGGCATTCAGCCTGGAGGTGGAGGACATCACTTCTGCCATCCATCGATGAAGCAAGTGGGTTGGGCTCATGACTCTGCTGGCCCCACTGGTCACTGATGCCAAGCCTGTCCCGGCTCCAGGTTCAGCCTCCCACCCTGTGGGACTTCTCAGCTCTCTGCCCCACCCAACAGGATCAGTACAGTGTCATCTTTTAGCATTATGAGGGGAGAGCCTGGCCCACAGTGGGCAATTAATCAGATCTGACTGAGTGAACCCATTAGGAGTGCACCCTAAGGACTTCTGGGCAAAAGGAGCTTTACAAAGCCGCACAGAAGAGGGACTGCTCCAGGACCATGTTCTCTGAGAGCAGGAGTAGCAGCCTTCCTCCAGAACTTGTCAGGGAGCATTCCATCCACCCGGTGCCTCCTGCTTGTTGATGAAGGAATGAAAGAAAGAATGATTTACCAATGTGTTTCCTCTAGCACTGAGCACAGTGAAGGTCACCTAGAAAGGATTTAAAGGCTAATTGTTAAATGAATAATGAATATTCTCCTGGACTCCAGTGCCTTGTCCTTTAAGGTAAAAGCTGAAACAAATGATCATGTAGAAAAGAGAGAAATGCTTCTGAACAATGATCAGATTAAACATATATATGTGTCATAAATCAGAACACTGTGCAAATAAATGTAGTGTGTATTTAATAAATAAATGCAGCCTTATTCCATAAGTTTTACTCACCAAGAACAAAAAAACCGGAGCATAATTACATCAATGAAAAAGTATATGAATCTAGTAACTGCATGAAAGAATAAACACCAGGAAATAAATGTACACTATGTAAGCCATTACAACTCCAACAAATCCTAAGACTTGCTAAGAACACAAATTGTTTCCCATAGACATCAGACCAATGTTCTGGCTGGGCCAAGAAGGCCAACAGAATGTTGGCAACCATGAGGAAAGGCAATGGGAAAGGGATGGAAAGCTTCACTTACCCTTTTATGATATTACAATGTCTGCACCTAAGACTTTTGCCTACAGTGCTAGCTGGTTTCTGGCCTCCCAAGAAGCCAAATAATGACAGAAGAATGGAAGAGTTGCCCTATGAAAAAATACTTCACAAGAGATAGTCTTCTATGTAGAAGAATGCAGGCAGGAAGGAAATATGGTTGAAGACTTTAAAGTGATAAAGGATCGAGACAAGATGACTTGTCCACCAAGTCCTATCCTACTAGAATGGAGGGATTTTCCCAGAAATCTTGACAGAGCACGTCTGACAACATACAATTTTATACAGCAGGTAGTAAATTCACAGAATTCATTAATCTCAAGCGGTTATACAGGCTGGAAATAGGAATAGCTTTCAAAGGACATTCTGATTGCTCTGAAAAAAGTAGTGCAAATATTTAAATAAAGTCAGAGAAGTAACTGTAGCCGTGTGATAACTCCCATGTGGGAAGTGAGCCTTCCCTGGGCCCCAGCTCTTAGCAGTATGGCCTCCATCCACCCAGCTCTTATCAGTTCAGCCTCCATCCATCCACAGCCAGGACCTTATAAGCCTACTTGCAAACCTTCAAGTCTGCTGTCTGCTTTAGTTCCATTGATAAAATGAGATGGAAGATCTCAAATTCTGCCTCTGGCAATCATCACCCTAGTTCAGGCCATACCCTTCTAACTGCTCTCCTAGCCAAATCTCTCTCCACCCCAATCTGTTCTCCACTCAGCTATGAAGGCAGTTTTTCTAAAGCACAGGTTTGTCCGTCCCCCACCCCCATACACTCAATGAGATCCAGCACCTCTGGGTACCTCCAGGGTCAAACAGAAACACCTCCTTGTTTGGCATTTACAGCCCTTCGCAACTTAAAGCCCCCACAACTTTTCAGAGCTCTTTACCTTATTCTCCATCATGAACATCAGGAACACTGGCCTGTGTATAATTTCTTCATCATGATCCTCTCCCAAAATGCAGCTCAGGTGCAGCCCTCCCCATGAAACCCTTCCTGAGCCCCTGCAAATACTAAAGTCCTCCCTCTTGAACAGCTTTATGCTTGCTGGTCTTTACTCTATCTTTATTTTCTATTTACTTATGTAAGTATTTCCTGTCTCTGGCTGGGACATAAACTCTCTGAGAGCAGTCCTTGTTTCATTCTTTGTATCTGTGGCCCTACTGCCCCACCCAGTCTTGTGCATAGTAGGCTCCTGATATATGCACATTGACCGAATGATTTATTGTACCTGTTCACTCCCTATTTAGATTCAGCCCTCTTATTCACATATGATGGTAAAAGTCTCAGCCTTGATCATTTTAGAAACACATCTCCTGTCTCTGATCCAGCAGCCCCCACCTCCCCTTCTCCAATGATCATAGAATCCTGATCTACCTTGTTATCAGAAGATGACAGGAGATGAAAGTGAAAAGGATATAAAGGAAGAAATGAATGATAAAATGAGTACAAATCTAGAGAGACAAAGGATGGGAAGAACAGAAGAGACAGAACTACGCCTCAGGAGGGTTAGCCTGTTTAAGCAGAAATGACGTGCCGCCAGAAAAGCTGGGGATGGCTAACTGGTTCTTTTGGACTTGTTTGTGTATTTAAGCACAAACTTAGTTTAAAATATTATGAATTTTGACTATTTATGCCATTTTATATTTATCCAAAAATTGTTTAAAAAGCAGAAAACCCAAGATCCCAGAAAGAGCTGCATTTTTCACTTAGGAAAAGGTCACTTTTTACACACACTTCCTGTGGGGAAGGGTCCCAATTTCATGCATTTTGTTAAAGCTGGACCAAGGGATTTCCAGAGGCACACTGACTGATGAAAACTGAACAGGGACTCTGGTCCTCCTCCCAAAGCAAACTTAGACTTGTTTGCTCACAATTCTGACAAGTAGCTCTGAGCATCTGAATGGTGGGAAGAGAGAGAGTCACGCAAACGGGGGATAGACCGAGAGAGCAGAGGAAACAGTGTTTATGTTCTTTGGGATTCAGTCAACTTTCATGTACTGTAGTGATCATGCTGGGTGACAAGTTTTCATTTGATATAAATATATATGTTGTTTCTTTGGGGAAAAGAAATTATGACAGCAGTCAATTCATGAATGTCTTTCAAAGAAAATCTCAGGAGGCTAAGTGAAAAGAAAAAAAAAAGGCTAGAAAGCTACTTAAAAAAGAGGTAAAATCCAGGAGGGGAAGCTGGAGAAAATACGAAGAAAAAAGGGGGTTTGCAAAGATGAAACACTATGCAAAGGAATGTTCCAATTATAGCAATGCCTCATTTATCTCCCACAAGGAATGAGATTGTGAATTTCCCAACTAAATGAAGTTCATCCCTGTAAATAATAACCCTTTAAAATCTGAAGTTTTTCATGGTGCTCGAACTAAAATATGGCACGTGCTTCTTCACCTTAGTAAACAATCTACACACATACCTTAGCTTTCTCCTAATGCCTGGGGGTCATTATTAGGAACCCCAGCTATTTTACTGCATTGTGGGTGTAGCTGCATAGACATAAGACAGTGAAATGATCCGTGTGTATTGGCTGTAGGCGAGACTCTGACAACCAGGTTGCATGAAAAATCCTTGGACATGAGGCTGCTTTGGCTCTTCATATGGGGAAGAGAACACCTTACCTCCTTTTTTGTGGTCATGTGACATGGGTGATTTTTCTACAAGATTAACCAGGCTTCTTCTAAGCTTCAGAACAACTAAGCCATTGCTTACTCAAAATATCAAGATCATGAAGGTCCACAGCCCCAGACTGAATCCTGAACCAGGGGTGGGGAACCTGGGGCCTCAAGGCCACATGGAGCCTTCTAGGTCCGCAGGTGTGGCCTTCTGACTAAGTCTAAGTTTGCCAGAACAAATCAAAGGGCTGTACCTGAGGACCTAGAGGGCCATGTATGACCTTGAGGTCACATATTCCCCACCCCTGAACCCTTGCTAAAGGATCTGAAAAATGTGTGAAACTGGTCGCAATTATTTGGGGCAGGTCAGCCCATCCGTCTCTACTGATAGGAAAAAGACTTCAAAGGACGTGCTCAATTGACAGATGAGCGTAAGTGTCGTTTTCATACATAAGAGACTATTACAATGCAATGAGGTAAGAAAAAGCGAAATGCTGACCTACAGAATGAGGTTCTATAGACTAGGAAATGGATTTTCATATGGATTAAGAAAAAAGCATAAAGCCCTCTTTGTCTTCAAAGACCTTCCAATTTAGCTAAGCTATAAGAGAAACGTGAACATGATAAAAGAAAACAATTTCAGTCAGTAAGTAAGTGCCTGATAATTCCTGCTATAGGGTTTCAGAATGTCCAAATCTATCTGTCCATCTGACGCCCTTGCACCATCAATCCCACTACTGGAGAAATACCCCAAGATGGACCAAGTCAGAAACAAAGCTTCCATCTCTGCCAAGATGATCCCAATTGCTCTGACCCAAACAAAATGGAAACTAAGTAGATTTTAGTCATCGCTTGGGGAATGACCACTCAGAGTATGTATATGATTGTATTAAAGTATTACTGTGCCATCAGAAATGAAGAATGCAAGGAATTCATAGACTTAAATAAATTGATTCAGAGTAAAGGAAGCAGAATCAAGAAAAAAAGACGCAGTGACTGAAATAATATAAATGAAAACAACCCTAAAATGTGGAAGAGCTCAGATCAGTGCAATGGCCCATGCTGGGTCCAGGGGATGGAGAGATGGTGTTGTGTGAGTCCAGGCAACTCATGGAATGTCGTAGTGCTCCAGAAATCTCCTGAAAGCTCTCATCTGCAGGGAGGTCACCATCTGTAAGGAAGATTCCATATCTGGGCACTGTGGAATTCTACATCTTGGACCCACAGAAAAGAGTGGGACGTTTCTTTTTGTGGAACGTATCTCGTGGAGGGAGACCTGCTAATAACAGCAGCGATGGAAACTGGATGACCCTACTGGGTTGAATAGAAAATGTTCTGTTTACAAGTCTGTTTATAAGCCTTTTCCCAAAGCAATGATGTGATCGGAGGTTTGAGATGTTAGAGCTTTAGGAGTTCAAGGATTTTAAAATTAATGAGGCTGAGATTACTGAGTGAAACATTTCTAGAGGAAGTAGAACTTGACCTGCTTCTTGCAGAAAATCTAGAAACTAGACTTTGAGAAGAAGCAGGGGTGGGGTAAAGGAAGACTTCCATGTAAGGGGAGTAAAGCAAAGAGGCAATGGTGGGAATGAGGGTGACCAGAATAAAGAACATGACCAATAAAATGGCGGTTCATGTTGGTAAGGTCACAAGGTCACACATGGGCAATAAGGTCTAACTAAAATGAAGGATCTCATAGATGAAGGGCTGGTCGGCCAGACAAAGAAGCTTGGACTTGATCCAAGGGTTAGTGTGAAGTCACCACAGTATCCTGATTGGGGAAATGATCTGATAAAATACCAGGGGGAGGGGCTTCACAGGAAAAAGACCCCAAGACTGATCTCTTCGGAAAAGCCTTAAGGTCTTGCAGGTTTCTCTGAACTCCAGGGTTGGCTCTCCCTGCTTCCCCAGCTTGAAATGTCATTTGTCAAGCTCACAAGGGACTGAGGCCTTGGGAAAACTGACCCACACTGCCCAGGTTCACATGACTGATTGGGATCACAAAGCTACAGAAGCAGTTTATTACAGGAAATCTTGGTATCCATCAAGGGAGTTTACTTGGGAAGCCAAATCAAGACAAGTTTGATTACTGAGTATAGTTGTTCTGCAGCTTCAGCACCCTAACATCTGCAGGTAAGCTAGACTAATGGGGGCAGGGAACCTGTTTCTTTTACAATGCTCTAAGTGGCTCAGTTTTCTTTCTGAATTGGCTAAGAAGTTAGCATGGCTTCCAAAGTTTAAACTTGATCAGTTTTGTTTGTTCTAAGAGAAAAAATAGCTCTAAGGAAAATCAAAAGGAGGAACAAATGCTGATTTGCTTCAATCTAATGATGTCTCATAGGTATCAATAAATGATTCTATCAGAGACAGCATGACATACTGGACAAAGCAAATTCAGAAGTCCTAGATTCAAATCCTACCTCAGACACTTACTGACGGCAGTTTCATTTATTAAACAGTAATAATATCTCACTTACAGCATTGACCGAGTGCTTACTCTAGTCTAGGCATTGTAAAAAGAAAGCCAAAAATATGGTTCCTGACCTCATGGAGCTTACATTCAGATGAAGGCGACAACAGGCAAACAACTGTATAAATTTTACACACACACACACACACACACACACACACACACACACACTGAAGACTGAGAGCAAGAGACACTAGCACTGAGGGACCATAAAAGATCTTCCTGGGGAAGGCAAGTACTCTGCTAACCTAAAAGCTGCATATAAATGTGAGATATTATCCTCTGTTAATTTTGGGGGGGTTTCTAAGTATTTTTTCTGAGCAAAATTTGTCCCTCCTGCCTCTTGAGTCTTCTGAACCTCTGCTGATTTACTGACCTCCTCAGCTCCCCACCGCTCTTTGCCATGGTCAGCTGTCATGGAGCCAATATGGTCCTCACTCACTGAACAGATGGTGGGATGGGCTGCATCCTCCTTTGAGGATTATATGACACAGCTCTATTAATCTTGGTCTGCACTAGGCCTTTAAAACCACTGAAAGGTTTAGTCTGGCTCCAAAATGTGTCCTGGGCTGTGTGGCTACCCAAGACACTTAATCACTATCTGACTCGGTTTCCTCACCTGTGAAGTGGAGATAACAATAGTAACTACTTTCTAGGATAGTTGTGAGGATAAAATGAAATGATATGGGAAGAGATGTAGACACATATACAAATGTATGGACAACTTTGCAAACTTTACCAAGCTATATAATTGTTCATTGTTATTATTACACCTAACTTGTTTAGACATTTCCTAGAAGATTCTCTAGGGTACACAGAAAAACAGTGGAGAAAGCTGCTCAGCTTGTCATTTCCTACCCAAGGTCTGCACGCACTGCTGCCTCGGCCCGTCACCTCCACTTCACGGTAAATCCCTTAACAAAAGCAATCCTATCTTCCAGGCCTTCTGAGTCTCCCTCCATATGTAACCCAGCCCTAGACATATGACAGATAACTGAACAAACATCTCCTAGCTTAGCTTGGTATTACCTACAAAGAAGAGATAGCCAACTTGAAGGACATATTGTAAACTGAGAGTTCAAGTCCTATGTTCTAGATATGGGGGCAGTGGATGGAGGGCCAGGCCTGGAATCAGTGAGACCTGAGTTCAAATGTGCCTCAGACACTTACTACCTGGGTGATCCTGGGTAAGTCACTTAACTTTGGTCTAAGTTTCCTCATTGTGGGCCACTAGGTGGCACCGTAGTGCACAGAGTGCTGGGCCTGAAGTAAGGAAGACTCATCTCCCTGAGTTCAAATCTGGCCTCAGGAGTCACTTACCCCTGTTTGCCTCAGTCTCCTCATCTGCAAAATGAGTTGGAAAAGGAAATAACAAACTATTCCAGTATCTTTGCCAAGAAAACCCCAAATGGGATCACACAGAGAGTCACACACAATTGAAACAACTAGAAAACAACAACAGTTTTGTTCTCTGTGAGGAACAACAATAAGAAAATGGGGACCATGACAGCATCTACTTCCCAGGGCTATTGTGAGGATCAAATGGGACAGTGTTTGAAGGTGCCCAGCACAGCTTGGCCTGGCGCACAGTAGGTGTCACATAAATGCTAGCAACGTTCTAGAAGCTGCTAGCCATCACACAGCAGTGATGATGAGGGAGGCACTGCACCACTCTACTCCCACACTTTCAGTCTCTCGTTCTCCTAGCCGGCACTGCTTCCTTCTTAGGCACAGAAGATGCAGTCGGGCCCATCAGTGGGCCTTGGCACCAGGGGACCTGGGCATTCGCTCCAAAAAAGCCCTTTACTTTCTGGGTGATTTGTGGAAGGCCCCTTAAACTTCTCTGGGCCCCAGGGAAAGTTTGTAAAGTGAGGGGGCTGTACCTCTCCAGCTCCTTACACCGTCCTCCCCATCAAGTACCCTGTGACCCTCCAACGCCAGCCTCCTGGCTGTTCTTCACGCAAGACCTTCCATCTCCAGATGCCTCCATGGATTCTCTCTGTCCACCTCCATGTGAAGAATGCTCTCCCCCTCATCTCTGCCTTCTGGCTTCTCAGGATGCCTTCGAGTCGCAACTAGAACCCCACTTTTTACAGGAAGCTGTTCCTAGTTCCCCCAATGCAAGGGCCTTCCCTCTGGGATGATATCCAAGCAGGCATGCACAGATAACACACACACACACACAGGGCCTGGGCTCAAATCCTACCTGCGACATTTACTAGCTAGGTGAGTCTAGGCAAGACACCTCGCTTGTGTGAGGCTCCATTCACCATCTCACAATCACACCTGTGATGATCACTACCTCAGAGCGAGTTAAAAAGATCAAATGAGAAAACGGATGCCAAGTGACCTGACAGTCACGTCAGTTATTATTCTAATTGTTATTGCAAAAATCTAGTCTCAGATTTTGTCATCGTGAACGAACTAATTTTTTTGCTTCAAATGTACTTGACATGTTTGAGAACATAGTAATGACTTCTGTCTGAAAACGACAACATTCACTCTGCTGTGGGTGCTTTTATAATATACTTAGAAAGTATTAAGTAAAAACCAGTAAATGAAATCAGCAAACTTGGAGAAATCAAACAATCCAATGCTGCAGCTCTCCACAGTCTGCCAGCACCCCTTCACCAGGGATCTGACTAACATATGGGCTGTAACACTCTCTTTCCTGTTTTAGATTCCACTTTCCTAATTAGCTCCCTACCACAAAAGGGCCTCGGTCCCACAAGGCACACATCAATTCGGCGACCCCGGCTTTCAGCACCCAACACTCATATGTTATTAACCTTGCTAATTGGCCACTGGCGTCACAGGACCTGCTCTGGCCTCACAGACATTTGTTTGTGATGATTTGAATGATACCAGGCCCAGTCAGTCTCAGTGCAATAGTGTAGCTCCTGGAGCCCAGGCTGCATTAGGCATGGCAGCCTTAAAGGATGGATGAGCAGACTGGGGGGAAAATCTTCTATGCTGCCGTTGAAAGCTGTTGGGGACCAGCCTGATTTTTCTTTAATATTTTCAATCTACATGAAAAATTAAGACATGTTCATAGTTATGTTCCAACCCTAAGTTCTGGGACCTCTTCCTGGATTTGATCAGTGTCCCTCAACCTGAACCATAATGTCAACTGCTGAGATATCTTACTGGCCTTCCACTGCCTTCACCTCTAGGGGCTCGGGAGCAGAGGGCAGGGGCCAAAAGCTGAGGGATGGGAGTCAGAAGAATGTAGGGAGAGTAAAGGAGAGCTTTTGTAAGCTTCTAATTCCAAAGAAGTGGGACCCGAGGAGACAATGGACTAGAGGAATTCCTAAAGAAATCTTCCATCCCCATCCAGAGAAAGAACTAGAAAGAACTGAGTTTGAATCCTGATTGAAGCAAACTACTTGATCTTTTTCTTTTTCTTATTTGGTTTTATTTCCTCTTTACCATTTTTCATTCCATCTAGTACAATCCGCCTTTGTAACCTGACTAATGTCTAATGTGAAAGTATTTGTAGGGGCGGCTAGGTGGTGCAGTGAGTAAGAGCTCCGGCCTCGGAGTTGGGATGACCCGAGATCAAATCCGGCCTCAGAAAATGAGCACCCACACATAAATAATGACTAGCCGTGTAACCTTGAGCAAGTTACTTAACCCCAATTGCTTTAATATATATATATATATAAAATAAATAAATAAAAAAAGAAAGTATTTGTAGATCCTATACTGGATTGTATGCCGTCACGGGCAGGGAGGGGAGGGAGGGAAAGAAAATCTGATAGAAGGAATAATGGAATAATGGAATTGAATCTTGTAAACTAAAAGTAAACAAATTAATAAAGACAAAAAAAAAAGAAATCTTCTACCCCACTATTCACTAACAAGGTTTGGAATAATTTCTGACTCACTATTGACTGATAGCAGCTGAAAATAACACAAGATGATAAAGTTTATGCAAGAGCAATATACATATTCATGGATCCTGAGCCAGAAGGGGCCTCAGAAGTCCAAGGGATGCAATTCCACATACATTTACTAAGTATCTAATGTCTAACATTTTTCATAACTATTATAATATATTCAGACGCATGGATATGTATTCACACATATATAACAGATCTCTAGGAAAGGTAAGCAAGTTTTGTCCAAACTTTTATGTAAAGATGTTGCAAAGACAGCTTTCTGTACAAAGTCTGATGCTGCCCCATAAGACCAACAATAATATCCCACTGTGATAAGGGCCAGAGGAAGAGTTCAAACCCAGGCCTTCTGACCCCAAGCCCACTCCTCAATCCACTTGGCCTCAAGGTGTGGGAATCCCATTTAACACCACAATGACACACAATTGAGGACATTACCTAGCTGGTAAAGAGCCACAAGAGCATGACTAATTTGGGGAGAACTGACTGGATTGGGGTTCCCATAGATCTGGAACCCATGTTTTGACTCAGATCTGGCAGGAAAATCAGAGGACCCGAGGATAGCTGACTTCACATAACACACTGACAGACAGGATTGGATCCTTGGTGGGGTGGGGGGGGGAGAGGAGCCTCTGCATTCATTCAGTGCCCCAAAGGCCTTCCAAGCCCCAGAAGTGGCAGATCTCTCAGCCTGAACTGTAGCAGCAGCCGGATGCTCTCTGAATGAGGAGAGGAGGCTTCTACTCTACTCCTTCAATCCAGCCCTCTGGAAAGGGGAGCCAACCCACAGCTCCAGAGCTGGACAACAGAAAGGAGCTGGGCCACGCTGTGGGGGATCCTAAGGCCACTGACTCAAGCCTGAAGAGAACCTTGAAGGCAATCTCACTGAAGCCCTCAGAGGCTCCAAGAGGGTAGGGGCCCTGTCCCACAGTCAGGAAGTGGCAGAGCCCATGGTCCTCCCCTCCAGTCTGATGCCTCCCAGCAGCAGTTCTATATCTCTTCTGTTCTCTGTAGCCAAACTCCTCAAAAAGCCATCTACAACAGACACCTGCACTTTCTTCCGTTTCCCTCTTCTGAACCCCTTGCAGTCTGGCTTCCAATCTGCTCTCTGTGATCCAATGACCTTTTCTTAGTCCTGCTTGTCCCCTGCATCCTCTGACGCTGTGGATCCCTCTCTCCTCCCCGACACTCTTGTCTCTAGTTTTGGGGGCACAACTCTCTCCTGGCTCTCCTGTTAGCCGTCTGATCGCTCCTCCTCTGTATCTCACACCACACCTTTCTAACGTGTGTCTCTCAGGGTTCCATTCTGGTGCGTCTTCTCTTCTCCCTCTACATCACTTCCCGTGCTGATCTCATTGGCTTTCATGACCATCTCTACGCTAAAGCTTCTCAAATGGGCCTTTCCTGCCCCAAATTCCCTGACGGCCTTCAATACTGCCTCTCCAACTGCCTTCCAGATAAATCAAACCAGACGTCCAGCAGACTCTGAAACTCAATGTGTCCAAAACTTGACTTGCTACTTTTCTTCCTAAACTGTCCCCCCTTCCCCCCTTCCCTGTCACTGTAGAGGGACTCAAATCTTCCCAGTTCCTCAGGCTCACACCCCAGCAGTCAACCTGGACTCCTCATGATCTCTCGCTGCTCATGTCCAAGTTGCTGTCAAGGCCTATGGACCTCACCCCTGCAGCGTTTCTCCAATACGCCCCCTTCTTCTCTCTGACACTCCCCTGGCGCCAGACCCTCATCAGCTGACATCTGGAGTACTACAATAGCTGCTGGTAGGTCTACCTGCCTCAAGGCTCTCCCCACTCCCATCCATCCTCTATTTAGCCACTAAAGCCAAATCACTAACCCAAAGTCTAACCATGTTACACCCTCCACAGATTTTGTAGCAAACTGGGGAGGGGGAAATGAGTTCAATGGTAAGGAAATTAATACAAATTAAATATAATGTAAACTAAACAGACAGAGATCATGACTATATCCTCAGCAAAACAGAACAGATTGAGAAATCATCTGGCAAGGCAGAAATGCACTCAAATGGTTTGTGAATCACACTCTTCAAAAGGGAGATTTTACAAGGCACCCCATAACCTGATTACAGCCCCAGTGGAAACACAAGAACAAACAAGATGTCATCCACTGGGGATCTTAATTATTTTAAATTACATTTCCATTTACTTTGCTAACAGAGGCGACTTTAAGGGAAATTTAGTAACATGAAAGATGAATAACTTAAAAAATATATCAGCCAGGATGACATTTCATGATGTTTGTGTTTGTAGTTTTAAATATCTTCTCAGAAAATCACAGTTTTAAATCCCATGATATTTTTTCTTTCTTATAAAAACTGGGATGTTTCCTTTGGTGGTTCTCTTAAAAATGAATTAATGTCATTTCAATGGATTTCACTTTTATCCTTTCAAATATAAAAAAATAAAACCAACATCTTTTAACCTAGAGAAGTCTAAGTCAATCTAATATAACCTATGTCATACCGTCTTATACACACACACACACATACACACACACACACATGCACCTTCATTATTCCTTTTTATCCTAGGAAAAAGCTAACAGGAGGAGGTATATTCATTTTTACATACTCAATCACTGGGTAACAGAACAGGGAGAACTGGACCTCAGTTCTTCATCCAATGTATTCCTTCATCAGACAATATATATATATATATATTTTGCTTTTTGGAGGGCAATTGGGGTTAAGCAACTTGCCCAAGGTCACATGGCTAGTTTTTGTGTTAAGTGTCTGAGGCTGGATTTGAACTCAGGTCCTCCTGACTCCAGGGCCAGTGCTCTATTCACTGTGCCACCTAGCTGCCCCAACAACATTGTTTTTTATGAAATGTGGAACGAGAACAATGATGGCATTCCTAGCACTATATGCTCCCCCCAAGTTGTGGGTCTAAGATTCCAAGGACCTTGGTGGAGAGAGACACAAAAATGGGCTTATAGTTACTGTCATCAGTGAGGATAACCAGACATCTTCAGAAATCAGAGACCCTGCTAAGCTCACGGAGGAGGCAAGGGAAGGTTTGGGCAAAGTGGAGAGGATTAAACACATGCATGAGGAAGATTGCTTTGGCAAAACCTAGGAGGGATGTAGGGAGAGACTTGAGGAAGGCGCCTTCTAAAATAGGAAGGAAACACAATATTTTAATGCTGATCTATTTCTGGTTAATATTTTGGTTAAATTTCAATTGTCCTTCCTCCTTTTTCCTTACCAAAATATTATTTCTCAACTCATCAAGTAATTATGAAAAACAGTGGGCCAGACTCTGAGGATCAGGCTAGCTGAATGAGGGAGACCTAAAGACGTCAGTCTCCTCTCTATTGCTGACCTTCACAATCACCTCTAAATAAATGTTGCTTTTTCTATTCTTGTAGAATTGAAAGGATATTAGTATAGAGTTTCTTTGTGGGGAAAATGTTCTGTAAATAGCAAGTAGTATTGTGTCATCATTATCATAAGTTTCTTTTTTTTCCCTCCAAGCTTTCCCTTCAGTAACTCTAACAAGTTTGCTCCTAATATTCCACAACAAGCCACATCACCCTACAACATGGCAACTCACCAGGAAACAAAAACATCACCCAGTGACAAGGTAATCGGCATCTTGGTTTACAATGTGTGAATCTCAGAAGCAAGAGAACCAATCATTAGATAAAAATAGATCAGTGTTCAGCCAGGATGGCTTCAAGCACCCTCGTGGAGCTGGCTCAATGAACAGAGATAAAAATAAAAGGCAGACACAGAAGAGAAGGCTCTTTCCACTGTTTTAACTACAAAATGTTGAGAACTACTAGTTTGAAACATTCCCTTGTCCCTAAGGGGAAAAAAAGGCTCCTTAATGACTACAGTTATAGTAAACATCATAAAAATGGTTAATGATCCTTTCATGGTTCCAACTATCAACTTTTGGAGATGATAAAAAGGAAAGCTCCCTTTCTACCCTTAAAGCCATCTCCTCCAGAACCTTGAGTCATCTCGCTCTTTTTAAATACATTTTTATTTATGTCTTTTGTTTTCACATCACCAAAATTTCTTCCAGTCTCCTCTGCCCAAGAGTCAACCTATAGGATAAATCCTATTTTTAAGGGAAAAATAAAGGCAGAGAATACAATTAGCACATAAAAAACACATGAAAATGTGCTCAGTATTTTACATCCCCCTTTATGAAAGGCTGAGGTAGACGGTGTCTTTTTCTGTCTCTCTCTGGGGCCAAGCATAACCTTTGTGATTCTGCAGCATTCACACCTGACTGCTCTTCCCATTTACATGATTATAGTCATTGTATGTACTGTTTTCCTGGTTCTGCTCACTTCATTCTGTATCAGTTCATGTAAATGTTTCCATACTTCTCTGTAATCTTCACATTTGCTGTTTCTTATAATGTAACACATTTCCTCTAATTCAACACAGCACTATCCATCACATTCATACACCATCATGTGTCTAGTTGCTACTCAATCGATGGGCATATAATTGGTTCCTATTTCTGTGCTGCCACAAAAAGTGCTGCTGCTAACATCCTGGGGGCCTTATCAATGGCCTCCTTGGGCCAGACGCTTAGTGATATCTTCCTCTCCACTGTCTCCATGACCGCTCGGGCCTCCCCTGGCCTTCCAAACAAACAAAACCCCTTTCCTTGACACTAACCCTTAAGCTATCATCCTACATCCACTGCCTGGCCATCTTCTCCAAAGAGCCTTGTTCATCATCACTAGCCAGGAATGTACAGACTCCTCCTTTACATCCAGCCCTGTTTTTTTCCCCTATCCATGTGCTTTCCCTCTATTATATTGCAATGTTACTGTTTTCATTCTATACTCTTGTACACAGGAGACAGTTAATATGCAGCTCCCTTTGGGGGAAGGAGAGGAGTCTTTTGTTTTTAAGATTTGCTTTTCTCTGAATACTTTTCTCAAGATTTAATTTGGCAGTATCTTGTGATTCAAATGCACTGGTAAAGAGAGATATTCTCAATGGCATTTATTATTCTCATTATGATTTTGGCTAGCCATTATATTCTCTTAGTTCAAAGAGATTAATAAATACTGTCTATTAACTGATGTGATAAATCCTAGTCGTTCCTGGTAACTTCTGAGCAAAAGATGTGTTTGTAACAATAACTGTAGACAAACAGGAGTTAAGGTTAGGGTTAGGAACCAAGTCCCCTGTGGGCAGACCTTTGTCCAGCTGATTCCAGACAGGGCCACCTTCTCTGGCCACTGAGAAGATAAACAGGCACCAGATAAACAGTCCAAGCCTTTCCTAGATCACCTTTGGTTTATTTAACTTGTTCGTGTCTCCATACCGACCTGCATTCAGAATGGAGCATGCCAAGGACTAGGTATGGGCCCATGGGCCTTTACCTGATGTGGGGGAGGGGAAGGAAAGAAAGTTTATTAAAATGTTTAACATAGATTAGCAACCCTTTAGTGTTCCATCCTGATGCCTTATCGTATTTGAAACAGGAACTACAGAATAAGCAATTTGATAAATGAGTCCAAAGGTTTCTTAATTCCCCTATAGTTTTTCTGTAAGGTCCTCATGTCCATCTTAGATGCAAAGCAAGCCTATGGTGCTTTTTCCTTTTTTTTTTAATCAGGCATAGTTCAATTTATTTGTTTACAAAAATAACATCTATGTGGTTGCCACAGCAGCTGCCTGGGTCCTCTGGACAGACACTCGAGTGTGAGTCTTCACAAGATGGTTGGTGAATTCCTGATAAGGAGACTTAGTGAACATAGTCTCCTTCCACAGGTCTGGGGTTAGATAGCTGTATGTTTTGGAGATGGCATCAAAGGTAGATTTAGTGAAGTTGCCCGGAGTGGCAGTACAGCCTCTTGCAGAAGTGTAGCAGTCATCAATTCCAGCCATCATCAGGAGCTTTTTAGGCACAGGAGCTGAGACAATGCCAGTTCCTCTAGAGGCGGGGATTAGGCGCACCAGAACCGACCCACATCGCCTAGTGACCTTGCAGGGTACTGTGTGAGGCTTGCCAATCTTGTTCCCCCAGTAGCCACATCTCACAGGAACGATGGACAGCTTGGCCAGAATGATAGCACCACGAATAGCTGTGGCCACTTCCCTGGAGCACTTGACACCCAGACCAAAATGGCCATTGTAGTCACCAATGGCCACAAAAGCCTTGAACCTGGTACATTGTCCAGCTCTAGTTTGTTTCTGAACAGGCATGATCTTCAAAACCTCATCTTTCGATGAAGATCCCAGGAAGAAATCTATGATCTCAGATTCCTTGATAGGAAGCGAGAAAAGATAGATCTCTTCCAAAGACTTGATCTTCATGTCCTTGACTAACCGGCCCAGCTTAGTGACAGGAACCCACTCCTTGTCTTCAGCCTTTCCTCCCTGGGCCCTGCGGCCTCGGCCACGGCCTCAACCACAGCCCCAGCCTTGGCCACGGCCTCGACCACAGCCCCGACCACAGCCCCAGCCTCGACCTCGGCCCCCACTGCTGAAGCCACTGCGGAAGCCTCCCCAGCTTCCAACGCCGGGGCCCCAGGGGCCTCCCCCACTTCCTGCAGCACCAGTGTCATCCGCCATTTGGTGTTCAACAGAAGTAGAACCTGCTTTTTCCTTTTTAACTTGTAATTGTGAGTTGCAGAGAAGAGAGTGCTCTGTATCAGTGGATGTAATTTCCTCATCAGGGAGTTTCCTATATTAATGAAATCACAGGGCCAGTCCCTCATCCCCTAATGTATACAGAAGAATATCCTCCTTACACCTCCAGAACCTAAGAGTCAGTAAAAAAGCCCAATAATTCACTACAGCAAATGCAGCTGAAGAAATATTACCTGGTCTGGCTACTGGGGGCAAATCTGAAGCTGAACAAAGCCAGAAGCCTTATTATCCTGGGCTTACGTTCTAGCCAAAGGACACAGCCAGGGACCTTCAGTACAAAATAACAGATGGCCATTGAGTGAGCATTCAGTAATCGCCTACTATGTGCTGGGCACCTGGAGAAGGCCTGGAGATGCAAAGACAAAAACAAGTGGTTCCTTCTCTCAAAGAGCAACCTCCTAGTGCTAAATGCATCAGAGAGGCACATATGGGCACAAAGGTGGAAAGGCCAGCAGAGATTGAGAGGGATTAAGGCGGGTTCAGGGGGAATGTGCTTCCTGCTCCAGACCCAGAAGGACCTCAGGGGCCACCTAGTCCAAGGCCCTCATTTTACAAAGGAAATTGAGGCTCATGGGAATGAAGGGCCTTGCCCAGGTCACATGGGCAGTATTAAAATCAGGGTTTGAACCTGGTCCTCAGACTCATGTATTTTTCTACTCTTCCTATGCTGCTTCCCTTTAGACCATGAAAAATGGAAGGAATTCAGTAAGAAAAGAGAGGAAGGAAGAACACATCAGGAAAGAGCCAGCATGAACAAAGGCATGGAAGAGGGAAAGCCCAGGGCACATCTGGAGGGCAGAGCAGTCCAGTTTGGCTGGAAGGTAGAGCTAAGGAGGGACCAAGAATAGTAAATGACACACCCTCCTCAACGGGCACACAAATCTCTCCAAAATCTGGCTCCAACACACCTGCAAGAAGGCTGGAGCCTACTACCCACCAAGGAGAATTGGCAAAAAGGATATGAACAAAGGAATGGCCATCTCACCCCAAAAGGAGGCAAGCTCTCAGGCATGTACCAAGGGTAGGGACCATAGGCTGCCCTGGCTTACATCCACAAGGGGTCTCAAAAGAAGGTAGGGGAATCCTGTGGAAGACATGGATAAAAGTTACTTAGGAGGAGAAAGTGAGGCTGGGTAGCGGTGGGTTTTCTTAGAAGATGCGTGCATCTTCAGATCACAGATCCCTCCAATTGTTAAGATTCCTGTGACTGTTACTAGTGAGGAGCTTATGGGAATAAAAAGGAGAATCACAAAGTGAAAAGTTAAAAAGTACCCTTCCTTGGCTTCTGAAGGCTGCCTCCTGAGGCATTCGATAACCATCCCATTCTCGGGACATGGAGACAAGAACAGCAACCACAAAGAGCTCCCTGCTTTTCTGACCGCAGCCAGACAACGTGGGCCAGAAAGAAGTAAGTAGTGGGAACAGAGATACTGACCTTTCCTGAGTTTCTACCCCAAGTGGGGGGGGAAACAAGCTAAGAAGTCCAAGGATCAGTGGTGACTCGGTGGACCAACATCTTGATGGGAAGTTCCAAGTTTCTGACACCAAAGTCCTTGGATAACATTTTGTCAGTCAAGACATGACAGTCAAGAAGAGGCCTGACCATGAGCTCTGCTGCTGCACCCCAAGGACTCTGGGACTTTAGCATCTTCTGGCCCATGAACCTTTCCTCTTTGCGTCTCCACGCTTAGCACAGGGCTTTGCACATACTCAATGCTACTTTCTTTCAATAGACACTCTATATGGGATAATAAGAGTGAGGCAACAGTAGAGGAAGATACTGAAAAGAAACAGTGTCAGAGGCTTGTTTTGGGGGAAGCACACAGAGAAGGGGAGGAGGGGTCATTCTGTCAGAATTTGCACTTGTCCAACAAAGGGTGTCCCAAAGGGAGAACCTTTCAGGAAGGACCCAAGAAAAGGGAAAGAGCCAAATTATAAAATCTCAAATGGGAACACTGACACCCCAAACTAATTAGAAATAGAAGTCTGTCATATTACCCTTGACTCTAAAATGCTTCCAGATGGGGGCTTGGGGGAGTGGTGATAGAATATAAAACCTTTCACCTCCTGATCACTCATTGAAATTCGAACCATTAATATTTGACAGCTGCTTAGATGTCAATCTTCTGAGGACTGGGAGTTTCAGAAAATGTCCCACAAAAAAATAAAAAAATAAATCCACAAGCTGCAAGCAGTGACCTCTGGAGAATTCAGTCAACGGATCAAGAAGTGAAAAATTCCTAAGAAGGATCTGCTCTTTCTGGGAAAGTCCCAGCGTTGGGGAGAGATGGAAAGGGATCTGACCCAAAGCACTGAAGGCTTTTTGGATGTCCTGCTCTGGAAACAGACTGAAGGACTGACTAAACCAACCTCAGGAGGCTCCTGCTTCTTCCCCTGTTGGGTCCATTCACACCCTCTCCTTTTGGATTAAGAGGCACATCTTTATAAAGCAGTGGCTAAACCTTCATTCTGCTCATGGTTTCTTTAAGCAGAACTCATTAAAATGGATTTCTGGCTCTTGGTGCTCTTCTCTGTATTATTTTTAATGCATCCACATTCTTTCTTTTAAAAAAGCTTTCCTGATCAGTTTTAGCCTTGACATCACAGTCCTCTCAGGGTATAAATCCCCACACGCCAGAATTGAGCCATCTCTTGAAACAGAGAACAAGAGCAAAGCACTAACAATCAATGCACCAACTGTGTGGACAGCAGGCACCACTTTCTGTCCCTATGGTCTCAGCTTCCCTTGCAGAAGCAGGGGGGCCTCTAGGCCAAGACTGGCTATTACAATTCCTTTTAGTCTTTTTGTTTGCGTTATTGTAGTCACTGCTGAGGCCATTCTTTGGGCTCTGCGTATCTTAACTTTGTATCAGTTCATACAAACCCCTCCACGTTTCTCTGAATTCTTCATATGGGTCACTTCTTATACACAATATGTCTACACGTTCCTATGCCATAGTTCTGTCCATTGATAGACACCCAATCTATGCAGTCCTAAAGCACTGCCATGAGAGTGTGTGCTGTGATGGGGAGAGGGTGGGAAGTGAGTCAGGTTGAACCTGCCTCTGTCACTGCCTGTGTGATTGTGGACAAGTCTCTTCCCAGCTTGGAGCTCAGAGAGCAGGTTAAATGAGATGTTCTCCAAGATCCCCTCGCTAAGGTTTAAACTGAGGCTGCTCTAAGTCTGTACACATGGGGCCTCCCCCTTTGTTTCTGGGTCAGGTGGCATGAACAGCTCAGTCACTTTCCCTCAAAAATCCAAATTATTTTCCAGAATAGCTGGGCCAATTCATGGTGTCACCAGCGCCCAACACGAAAACCTGAGAGCTGTTTCCTCATCATAAAATAGGGGTGATCTCACCTCCCAGAGTCGTTGTGAGGATCAAATGAGACGGAGGTGTGACAGAATTCCGGTCACTATTATTTCAGAGTCACAGAACTGGAGAGCTGGAAGGCCCTGGGAAGCCCCACAATCCTGCTCCTACACCATCTCTTGCACCCCCTCTCAGAACCATTGGGATTCAGGTGGAAATGGTCCTGGCACAAGTCACTAACCTGCTATTATTCTTCTGTATTGAATAGTCTACAAACCATTGCACAAGAAGATGAAATCATTGCTTTCTGTGGTCCAATAAGAGGATTAGGGTGGAAGTTGACTCCACGGGCTCCCTGAGGGCATTCTTGGTGCCACAAGGATGCTATGGGGCTCGTTCTCTCTCCCGCAGGAGTTGGAGCCATCCTCCCCTGCTCTTCTTTATCACTGCACAGAGCTCGGAGGTTAGGAATGTCTGGTAGGGTATGTTTTGGTAGTCAGGTGACTGTGCCTAACAACTCCTGCCCTGCTGAATTAGGTCCTGGATTATCAGCTGGTGCTCTAACTAAAACAGCAACCCCTCGATTTCAGGCCTCCATCACCTCTAAGCCCACTGTACCAGCTATTTCACTGTCCCCCCTCCAGTACTCTACAGTACTCCACACTGCTGCCAAAGTGATGGTCTTGGACCATAGCACTTCCCTGCTCAAGAAACTCCGATGACTCCTATTGCCCCTAGAATCAAACGCAGACGCTCCACTGGCACAGACACCCTCTACCTCCCTTCACCTTCACATCCATGATTCCTTTCCCCTCACTTCACCATCTCCCCCCATATATGACATCCATCTCCTGCATCACCAGCCTCAGCCAGGACAGCCGCTCTGCCATCATGACTTCTGCCTTTTGCAAAGCTCAGTCCAAGCACCCTCTCCCACATGAGACATTCCAGCTGCCAGCGTCTCACTCACTGGCGCTCCACCCCTGCCCAAGCTACCACCATGGCTATGTATGTATTTGGTATCTATTATTTAAAGTGCAGTGTCTGGTGCTGAATGAAATGCTGTTAGTTGTCTCACCAGGCCATGGGAACACCATGAGGGGGAGGACAGTTTCTTTTCTGTCTCTGTATACCTGCCACCTAGCACAGGGCCTGGTATGCAGTAGGCACTTGATAACTGCTGTTAGACTGATGTGCTACCTAAATTCCCAGGATGCATTTCACTCTTACCACTTTTACTTATGTTCCAAAGCACTTTAAGCATTTTTTAGACTCACTTTCAAAGAACATAACTATTTAGCTCAAAATCAATTTTACTTTCCTAAATAAAATGAAAGCAATACTATCATTTTCTCAATCAAATCACAACATGAACACCTTAGAGACAATACAACTGAATGTTATGCAGAACAAACCTCTTCAAATGATGAGGTTTTAAGTGTAACCCTCCAAGTCTAATTGCCAAAGCACAGACATCCATCCAGCTGCTGTCCAGCTGTTAGAGTTCAAAACCAAAGCAAATCAAGAATCCCATCTAAGAAAGACAGCCCAGCAGGACGATGGGAGAATTCCTCAGGAAATGGAGGAGGAAGGAAAGCAGAAGTTCTAGATACGCATTCACACATTACCAGTAAAAAGGAACAATGGGCCTCATCTGGAAGGGAAGAGGCTTCAACATGAAATACTTAAGAAAACGTGTCTGACTGACCTGTCAGTGAAACAGAGGACATTCACCTGAGATGTTAAGGGTGTGAAACAGCCCTTCGTGAATGCCTTTCCAGAACTGAGGCTTTACAAACCCAACTCACCAACTGCCAGCTTTGGGCCTGGCTTCCCTGGCCATGATTGACAAGCCCTTTCCTCCTTGGAGGGGGTGCTGGGATTCTTGGCAGCTGTCTACAGCTACTGCCCCCCACTCTGACAAACACAGCAAGACTAAATGTTACCGACTGGTCTGTGCACAGTGCACTCCAACCACCTCGCGGACTGAAATCCCTCACCAATGTTGTCCAATCCATAGCATGGTCAGCAGCGGTAGCAATCAGACCCTACCCAGCATTCAACTTTGACTGACCCTGTGATCCTGGGGAGATTCCACACAGTTGTCAAGAACAATCCCTAGTTTTCACACTAAGTGCTAAATGCTAAGGCCACACCATGGATTTGCCCTTCTATGGGGTGTCAAGGAAAGACCGCAGAGATGGCAGAACCAGAAGGAAAGGAGGCCCACCTCAGCAAAAAGCCAACATGATGCTCTGAAGTGCCTAACTTGGTGTTATGATAGAAAAGGGGGCTTTTAGGAGGCAAATTAGGGCCATTTCTGATTTAATTTAAATCCTTAGGAAATTATGTGGAGAATCTAGTATGCCCACCTTAACCTGGGCTATGCCCAGAAAGGGCTAATGTGTTTGGGTAGAATCCAAACCTGGTTTTCACACTCTCAATCCACTTCACACCAATCGAATGGGCAAAAAGTTTCTAAGTGAACATGCTTGCAGGGTTGTGAAAAAAAAAAAACAGGCCTAGTCATCAAATACTATTAATGGCATCACACATTTGTGGAGAGCAATAAAGACGTACTTTTCTCAGAGATGTGTTTATTGGGATGAATCAGGGCAGCTTCTCAAAGTCTTCTCTATAGATAAGGAAGCAAGGAAAACTGATGGACAGTTGGACAACAGCTCATCTGAACAGCAGTCTGAGAAAATTCCATTTCTTCTCAATGAAAAGAAGTAAGCCTAAATCCAGAATACCTTCTTTAATTGGGTAAGGGAGAACATTTTCTTCACAGACAAAAATCAAGAGAATTCTACATACAAGTAGCAAAGCATTTCCCGAGCAGTCTGATTTGATTTGATTTCCTTTGGGCTTCCAATCATCTGCCAGAGTGACTAAAGTCCGTCAAGAAGTCAAATACAGAACCTCAAATCTGACTAAGTTTGACATTTTCATTCTGTAGCTATCAAACACTCAAAGAGATGTTCCCTGTTTTGCCCAAAACACTAGCACAGATCACTTAATTTTTGTAATGAGTTTTTGCAATGATAAGATGGAGAAAAGTGTGGCAGAATGCAGAGAGCCAGCCTCAGGGCCTTGGGAGCCCTGGGTTCAAGGTCTGCCTCTAGCTGGGTGACCCTAGTCCCTCTGTCAAGACTGGAGGGTACAGAGAAGGTGCCAACCTGAATCAGTAAAGGGAATTTCCTCATCTGGGAGTTCCCAATGCCATTGTAGATGAAGTCTCTATCCCTGGTCTAAAACTGGCATAATCAATCACCTGGAATAATTCAGTAATTAAAAGCAGCTAATGAATATGACTTCCTGCATTTCACTGACATGTCAGACATGTTTTCTTAAATACTTAATAGAAACCTCCTCTGTACAATTCATACCCACTGTTATTGGGGTGGGGGCAGGGGATCGTAATTTGTGAATAAGTATTTAGAATTTCTCCTTTCCCCCTACTCATTTCCTGACAATTCTTCCCATCATCACACTGTGTTGTTCATCTGATGCAAAGATGATATCCCAGATTTGCCTTGGTTAAAGTCTCTGCCCTGGAATGGAAATGATCCTGAGCTCTGGACAGCTGTACCAATAGAGTTCAAGCTCAAGCAGCTGAAATAATTCCAAGTATTGGCCTTGGTTCAGATGTGCGGCATCCAAGGATCTGTCTAGTTTAAGCCCAGTAAGACTCATCCCTTATCACAGGATAAGGAACCTTTGAGCGTGGGGGCTCCAGAAAGCCCTCTCAAGTTGCCAAGAGGGTTGTGGTCTGCACTGGTAAGAATACACACATGGAGAAAATAATAGGTTCTTGAAGTTGGAAAAAAAATCTATATAATATCACTTTGATCAACAGTAAGTTTAAAAACCCATAACCATACACTGCTGTCATCATTTCAGAGTTTTCCCTTTGTATCTCCATGGACTGCCAATGCCATGCCAACACAGGATCAAGGGGCCACACATTTACTTCCGAACCAGATTAAACACTTCAAGTCAGTTACCCCTGTGAGTTATGTGCATAAGCCCTAGGAAGCAGTCCTTTATACTGTGCCAAGAGGGAGAAAAGGCATCTGGTACAGGGAGAATTTAAAGTGAAGGAGAACTACAAAATCTTTTAATTTGGGTTATTTTGTTAGAAAACCAAGCATGTCTTGGATATACTAATACACATTTGTCTAAGAACAGGTAAAGAGGGTTTGGGGAGAGAGTCAATTGGATATTATAGTTATGCAGAAGGATCTAGGTAGGTTTTGTTTTTCTTTAAGCTAGGAGAAAAAAACGATAGGCAAAGGCAGGCCTGGACAGCGGCAAGCAGAGGCCTGATCAACTGGGGGGGGCAAGTCGTCCCACCAACCACAAGGGCCACTACCAGGCCTACCACCAAAGGCGTGGGACTGGAAAGAGCAAGGTAAGAATCAAATGCAGGGTCCTAGTCAGGGACAGCAAATACTCCTGGGACTCCACAGCCTAGAAATTTATAAAACCCCTATCTGTACCTCCAAGGACCAGGATGGCAGAGTGAACCCCGGCTGTTCCAACCCCCCGCCAAAAAACATAGTAACTATTGCCCCAGGGCAAAACCCTAAAGAGGAAGGGAGTGGCTAGGGCCCTGCCTCAAAATGGGTAGAAAGCAGACCCACAAATACAAAGACTCTGGAGTCCTACTATACTCAGGGGGAAGAACTAAATGCAGAGGAAAACAACGTTGACTCCACACCCACAGCTGAAGCATCCGCAGGGATTCTGTCCCAAGCACAGAAAGCTTTCCTAGATGAGCTCAAAAGGAACTTTGAAAACCAAATGAGAGAGATAGAAGACAAAATGAATAATTCTTTTAAAATCAAAATTGCAAAATCAGAAAAACATTATAATGAAGAAAACAGCTCCTTCAAAAGAAAAGTGGGTGATATGAAAAAGGAGCTCCAAAAACTAATGGAGGAAAATAATTTGCTAAAAACTAGAATCAACCAAATTGAAGTGAATAACTCTATGAGGAACAAAGAATTAGTCAAAGAAAATATCAAGAATGAAAAATTAGAAAAAGAGATAAAATATCTCAATAGAAAAATAACTGACCTAGAAAACAGATCCAGGAGAGATAACCTGAGAATCATAGGCCTACTGGAAAATCATGATCAAAAAATGAGCCTGAACAACATCCTCCAAGAGCTCATCAAGGAAAACTGCCCTGAGATACTAGAACCAGAGGGTAAAATAGAAATTGAGAGAATCCACTGGACACCCCCTGAAAGAGATCCCAAACTGAAAAGACCTCAAAATGTTGTGGCCAAACTCCAGAACTACCAGGTAAATGATAAAATACTACAAGCAGCCAGAAAGAAACAATGCAAATATCGAGGAACCACAGTGAGGATCTCACAGGATCTGGCAGCCTTTACACTGAAAGATCAGAGGCAGTGGAATACGATTTTTCACAAGGCAAAAAAGCTCAGGTTACAACCAACCCAGTGAGACTGAACATATTCTTCCAGGCAAAGAGATGGTCATTCAATGATATAACAGATTTGCAGGCCTTCTTGATGAAAAAGCCGGTGCTCAGTGGAAAAATTCAACCTCCAATTACCTGACACAAGAGAGACTTAGAAAGGTAAACAAGGAAAACACACACACACACACACACACACACACACACACACACACACACACCCTTTTATTTAATAAAAGCAAACTGTGTATAGACAAGTAGAGGGTATGAGTATATATTACACAAAATGACGATAAAAAAATCTTATTAAGGGCTGCAAAGGGACTGCAATGGAAGAAGAGGAATGAATGAAGTGGAAAAGGGTACATTATGCCACAAAAAAGAGGCATAAAAACCATATAGCAGAGGGAAATAAAGGAAGGAGATGAGTATTATATGAGACCTAGCTATCACCCTTTGCAGATGATATGATGATATACTTAGAGAATCCTAGAGAATCAAGTAAAAAACCACTTGAGACAATAAATAAATTTGGCAAAGTTGCAGAATATAAAATAAACCCACATAAATCCTCGGCATTCCTGTATATCTCTAATGAAACTCAACAGCAAGAGATAGAAAGAGAAATCCCATTTAAAGTTACTGTAGACATTATAAAATATTTGGGATTCTACCTGCCAAAACAAACCCAAGATCTATATGAACACAACTACAAAACACTTAACACACAAATAAAGTCAGATGTAACTAATTGGAAAGATATCAATTGCTCGTGGCTAGGTCAAGCTAATATAATAAAAATGACAATTTTACCTAAATTAAATTATATATTTAGTGCCATACCAATCAGTTTACCAAAAAACTACTTTATAGAGCTAGAAAAAATAGTAACAAAATTCGTTTGGAAGAACAAAAGGTCCAGAATATCAAGGGAATTAATGAAAAGAAATGCTAGGGATGGTGGACTAGCTATACCAGATTTTAATCTGTATTATAAAGCAGCAGTCATCAAAACTACTTGGTACTGGCTGAGGAACAGAGCAGTGGATCAATGGAACAGACTGGGCACACGAGATTTCAGCAGTCAATGACTACAGTAATTTACTGTTTGATAAACCCAAAGACCCCAGCTTTTGGGATAAGAACTCAACATTTGACAAAAACTGCTGGGAAAACTAGAATATAGTATGGCAGAAACTGGTCATAGGCCATTATCTAACACCATATACCAAAATCAAGTCTAAATAGGTGCATGATCTAGGTATAAAGGCTGATACTGTAAGCAAACTAGGAAAGCAAGGAATAGTTTACCTGTCAGATTTGTGGAGAGGGAAAGACTTTATAACCAAATAAGAAATAGAGAGCATTATAAAATGCAAAATGGGTAATTTTGATTACATGAAATTGAAAAGTACAAACAAAGCCAGTGTAACAAGGATTAGGAGGGAAATGGAAAATTGGGAAAGAATTTTTACAACCTATGTTACTGATAAAGGACTCATTTCTAAAATATACAGAGAATTGAGTCAAATCTATAAGAATACAAGGCATTCCCCAATTGATAAATGGTCAAAGGATATGAACAGACAGTTTTCAGAGGAAGAAATTAAAGATATTTATAAGCATATGAAAAAATGCTCTAAGTCACTATTGATTAGAGAAATGCAAATCAAAACAATTTGGAGGTACCACATCTCACCAGTCAGATTAGCTCAGATGACAAAACAGGAAAATGACAAATGTTAGAGAGGGTGTGGCCAAATTGGAACACTAATGCATTGCTGGCGGAATTGTGAATTGATCAAATCTCTCTGGAGAGCAATCTGGAATTATGCCCAAAGGGCTATAAATAATTTCATACCCTTTGACCCAGAAATACCACTTCTAGGGTTGTATCCCAAAGAGATCATAGAAAAGGGAGAAAGACCCAAATGTACAAAAATATTTATAGCAGCTCTTTTTGTGGTGGCAAAGATTTGGAAATTAAAGGGGTGCCCATCCATTGGGGAAAGGCTAAACAAGTTGTGGTATATGAATGTAATGGAATATTATTGTGCTATAAGAAACAAGGAGCAGATGAACTTCATATTTACCTGGAGAGGCTTATACGAACTGATGCTGAGTGAAATGAGTAGAGCCAGCAGAAATTTGTACACAATTACAGACACAACATATGTGTGACGACCAACTTTGATAGATTGGACTCTTCTCAGCAATCCAGGGTTCTAAGTCAACCCCAAAAGACTCATGATGGAGAGAGATGTCTACATCCAGAGAAAGAACAGAGTTTGAATCCAGATTGAAACAAACTACCTGCTCCTTTTCAGTTTCTTGTTTGGTTTTGTTTCCTCTTTCCCATTGTTCATTCCATCTGATACCATCCTTCTTTATAACCTGACTAATGCCTAATGTGAAAGTATTTGCAGATCCTATACTTGATTGTATGCGGGAGCGGGGAGGGGGGGAAGCGGAGGGGGGAAGGGAGAGAAAATTTGAAACTCAAAGAATTATGGAAATGAATCTTGTATGCTAAAAGTAAACAAATTAATAAAGACCAAAAAATTAAAAAAAAAAAAAAAAGAAAGAAAAACGACAAAGAGAAACACAGTTGGGTCCTTTCAAGTACAGGCATTAAAAGCCGTCAGTTATCTGATTATTTTTAAGGTTAATTTATATCTTTCAGATACAGAGGGAGGGACAGTAGCTCTCACAATAACACGAAAATCCTAAAATACAGGTATTACCCTAATCCCAGGAAAGATTAGTTGCAAAAGGCTGTATTATATTTACAAACACCTGTGGATATGTTTAGGAGACAATTGTCATTACTGCTTTGTATGAGTTTAGTTTTATAAATGACAATCAATTTCTAACTACAGAATTCATCTAGAAAAACATTCTCATTTCTTGTCAAATGAAAGGGCACCTCTTGACATGTTTTTAATCAAGCCACAGAAATGCCAACTTCGGCATTATCTCGCCCGTGTCATTAGCCTTTTGTTTCCTAGCATCTGACTGCCCATTTATGGTTGAACATACGATTTTTAAATGAATTCTGGAACGCCTCATTGTGTAGAAGGATAAGAGTAAACAGTACCGGGGCGGCTAGGGGGTGCAGTGACTACAGCACTGGCCCTGGAGTCAGGAGGACCTGAGTTCAAATCCAACCTCAGACACCGGACAAACTTACTAGTTGTGTGATTTTGGACAAGTCACTTAACCCCAATTGCCCTGCCTTCCCCCACTCCAAAAAGACCAAAAAAAAAGAGTGAACAGAACCACTGGTTAAAAAAATAAGATCAAACATACCCACTAAGAGAGTGTAAACAGACACAAAATCAGTTTTCCCAGATGAGCCAATTCTATTGTGTGGAACGGGAGTAAGGAAGGCTGTCTTCAGAACATACTGGGTGACGCCACCGGCCTGTACGTGGGCACCCATGCTCTGAGGTATCAGGTCCCATACTTCTAGGGTCTTAACAGAACCCGCCAGAACCACAACAGAGTCTGCTCTGAGCCGGCTACTGCTTTGAAAAGCTGCCAAAGCCCAGAAGGTCCAGGCTCCTAGGACTTAGAAGGAGTGGACTGGACTGGATGGCCCAGTCCTTAGAAATCATGTAGTCTGATGACAAAAAGAAGGCTCAAAGAGTCTAAATGACTTGCCCAAAGTCACACAGATAGTGCACAGCAGAGCTGAGAGTTAGACCTGGGTTTTCTGACTCCAAATCAGTGCTCTGTGCCACAGCCATGATGAGCCCTTTCAGGGAGATCACAGCTCTAGGTGGTCAGCAGGATAAGGGGATGGGAGAAAGCAGAACTAACTCACTAAGAGGCCCTTGACATCTGGGGCTGACCTATACTTGAAGTGGATCTTTATACAGCTCATGATGAGCTCTAGAACCACCTAGGGACAGGACATATTCCCAGGGCATGGGGTGGAGACACCTTTTAACATGCCAGTATCTGGCAGGTTGTCAGGGTTACAGACAATGCTAACCAACTGGGAGTCCCACTGCTGGGACACTCAACATTGTACTTTCACAGTAACAAATTGGATTAACCCAATTTCTTCCTTAGGGAGAGTCAAACTTGGTCCATCAAATGGGATCAATAAATAGAATTTATCTCTAATGTCAATAAGTTAATTAACATTTATTGAGTGCCTCCTGTGTGCCAAGCACTGTTACCTGCTTGGGACACAAAGAAAGGCCAAAGATAGTCCTTGTCCTTAAGGAGTTCAGAGTCTAAGGGACCAGGCCTTTAGGAACATCCTATGTAACAAACAATAAAGAAACTCTAAAAAACAGTTTACACGATAACCTATTCAGTGAGGTCTGAGTGGCTTAAAATTCACCCTCCAAATGGAGTGATAAAGCAGTGTCAGTTGCAGGGGACACACAGGTGACACTCCTGGGGCATTGGCCTAGTGTCCACGGCTGCCTATTCTCTTCACCATGTGACTGAAAAAAAAGGCAGACTGCTGAAGCCTTTGGTCCTCCCAGCTGAGGTCAGCACGGTCATCATGGGTAAAAAAAAGTCAGAATTCACAACTGCACTAAGTTACAGGCATTGAGCTGGTTGGAGGCAAAAGGCATAAGCTCAATGATGAAAAGCACAAGGTGACAGACAAATGGGCAGAACACCACAGGAGCAGCACGGCCAGGAAGGCCTTGCTGGAATCTGGAGGAAGGCAGCCCAGGCACTCAAGCCCCAATCCTCCTAGACCTGAATGCAGAGCACAGTCTTCACTCTTGGCCCTACACAAGACGTAGACACACCAAGTGCAGTTAGGAACATTATCAAAAGATTAAAGAATTTAAAACCTGCCCAGGGAGGAGGCAAGGGACAGCTCAAAGAATACAAAGAGCTTTTCTATGTGTGGGTAAGCCATTTTGGCCAGGGTTATCTGCATACCTTGGGAGATGTGAGGAAGCATTTCCTGATGGAAGACTGTACAAGAGCTACTCAGGGGAAACTGAGCCATGGCATTCTCTGGTGGTCTTTAAAAATAAGATAGGCTAGCTGTGTGACTTTGGGCAAGTCACTTAACCCCAATTGCTTCACCTTCTCCCCTCTAGAAAATTAAAATAAATAAAAATAGGATAGGGTCTTGCTAATGTGATGCAATCTGGGGTGTGACTTACACCACGGACCAGGCTCAAAGCCAGAAGGAGGACTTAACAAAGCAGTGGAGGCTCCACGTTTCACTGCCAAGATCTCATCCATCCTCTTCTCCATAACAGCCTCAGTCATGCCCACCATCTCGTACCCCCGCACTTCTCTAACAACAACATCAGGTGTCCTTTCCCTGGATTTACCCAGTTTTTAATATGATGTGGCCCTTTGTTCATTGCCCTCACTTTTCTATGAATCTTCTAGTCTCATGGGCATTTCCTGGCATAGGGTTTTACAGCGGCACTCCCCTCACAAGACACCAGGAGGAATGCAGCTGTATGAATGAGCAGCTGATGCTCCTGTGCCCTCTGCTGGTACAGTAACCTCCCTCAGAGGCAAGTTACTTCATAGGAACAGAGCCCCGAGGCCCCCAAGAAGAGGCTCCCCAGGAGCCAGGCTCAAGAGCTGGCAAGAGAGCATCCACTCCGGCTCCTTCCAGGTGTGATGCTCAGCCTCCTGGCATTATCAAAGACAAAAAAATTACTGTTTAGTTTTTAACTAAATTTGTGTGATTTATTTATTAAATGCAGAACAAAAATGAAATTATAATTCCCATATTAAAAATCTAAGCAACTGCATTTAATCTGTGGTGGAACTTGTTGTCCAAATTAACTAATTTCAACTGTGTTTTAAAAACAAAAAAAATGCCAGATTCCCCCAAGTACAACTTGGAAATTCCTGACACCATCATCTCCTCTGCTGCCCTAGGTTTCACGATAAACTGTTTAATGTGGGCAGAAAAACACTTTGATTTAACCAAGTCTGTGATCTCATCCGCAGAGGGAACTCCTCATAAGGAAATACACCCTGTGAAACATGACAGCCCCCTCCTCTGCAACTCATGATCTTAAAGGGTTGTGGAAAGCCCTGAGAGGCCAAGCTACCCCCAAGACTAGCAGCATCACCCAGACAGCATATGAGAGAAGGAGAGACAGGTTTTGAAACCAAATCTTTCTAAGCGTCTCCCAGTTGTGACCGACCATCTCTCCCCTAGGGCAGCCTGCCTCTCAGTGTCTCTGGCAGTAAATGCCCCTTTACCAAATTACTTCAACAAAGAACTATATTATTTCCATTTCAGAATTCTTGGTCAAATCTAAGATATTCAAAGCTATTTTTTTCATCAAGCAAATTAAATAAAATTAAACCAAATTCTTTCCTCTAGGAAGAATGGCATCATTTTGCTTGCAAATTAATACATTATTATCTTTCTTTTCAAATTAAGACTGGCTGCAAAGAAGAAAGAAAATCTCGTTTATTCTTACTATCCTTTGTGAGCAGCTACAGGAATTTACATACACAGCAGGCTCAGAATTAAGCCCACAACGTAGGAGCTGACTAGACCCTTGTTTACAAATCAATTTAAAGAAAACAAAACAGAACCCCGACGTCCAGCCATCACAAACCCTCCCCTTTCCTAGGCAGGGTGCCCTTCTCACCCCAGTGACCCCTCTGTTCAGCTGCCAGTCACAGGGCTGACATCAATACAAGATGCCCACAAAGAAAAGTGAAATGAGACGTAGCAGTGCCAGGGCAATTTTAATCATGTAAAAGGGGCCTTTCAGATGGTTGCTCTTGCCAGCAAAGAAAACAATACTCTGCTTCTCTAAGTAAGAGTAAAAACCCTTCCAGTGATCGATACTGAAGCTATCTCCTCTTTATTTAAACTACAGAGATTTAATTATCCCCAATCCCTTTCTAGGGCCCAAAACATCTATGACAACCATTATCCTCGTGCCATGTCCCTTTCGATTAGTTTATAATCGATGTTAAATTAGCTTAGAATAATGAAAACGGGCTACATTACAAAGAGCCGACGAGAGATCGGACCTGGCTCATTGAACAGCCCAATCTGATCATGGGAGGCAGGACGGTATTACTGTTTGTAGAAAAACGCTCAGAGACTACCTTTGAGGGGATAAATGGGTGATTTATTGTTCTCAGCTTGCTGTCTAACTACTAAGTCTCTCTTCACGTGGTAGAAACTGTTCAGGTTTTTGACCCTGGATGTGTTGGCAAATACCGCAAGTGGCTTTCCAATCTACAAATGCAAGATTAATAGCTTCAAATATCAAGATACAAAATAAGCCCACAAAACATTTTAGAAATATAAATGGCAGGACTCAGAAATGGGTATTTCTATTGAAAGGGAAGTTTGATTCAGAATACTGACAAAACACCTAAGATATTTGGGGAGCCAATCTACCAAAGCCTATTTGGTACTTGTGTAGATTATAACTAAAATTATATTCCCTAAAGAAAAAAAAAGAACAATTTAAATAATCAGAGGGCTATTTGGTATTCATGGTTAGGCCATTTCAATATGACCAAAATGACAGGAGCTCTTTAACTTGCAGGTTTAGTGGTATGCCAAATTACTAAGGGGATAGATACTTTATAGAGCTAGGCAAAATAATGAAAAATGTATTTGGAAAAACAAAAAAATCAGAGTATCAAGGGATGAGAAAAAGTAGAAATGAAGAGGGAAAAAGCACTTTTGAACCTGAAACTATATTATTAAACAATAATCATCAAAATTCAGGTACTGACAGAGAAGTAGATCAATGGAACAGAGTAGACAAGGAAGAATCAGAAGTGACTAAAAATCAGTGTATGATACAGCCCCAAATACAATGGGGAATGCTGATGTCATCAAAACAAATAATATCAATAGAATATTTTCAAAGAAAGATCAAACTCAATTCCCATTACTGGTTTTTTAAATATCATTCTTTTGGGCTGGGGAGGGGAAAGGCTTCTGGGAGACATATTTTTAAAAATCATGTCGCAATAGCAAGAAAGCTGGGAATTACTGAGTTAGAGAGTAAAATACAGTTATTAATTTGATGCATTCCATATGCTCCAGTAGATTTCTTTTAATCTGAAAAGAAAGGGGCACACACACAAACCAGTATGTATTCAACCTGCAAATTCATCTGCATTCAGGTGGCTGCAGTTCGCAAGGAAAAATGGGGCTTACGAGAAGAAAATCAAGCTTACAAGACATTTCACAAAAACTGACTTAATTTAAAGGTTACTACATTTTGTTAGCTTTGGAGGAAACTGTGTGTGGGGAAGACATTGGTATGCTATAGGCTTGCCCTTTGGCCTAACATTAGGACTAAATGCAACATGACAAGAAGAATACAGACAAATGCAGCAACCCCAGTTTTCAACTAATGTATGTAAAGGTTACTTTTTCTATGTCTCTCATCATGAATCTCCACACGTGTGCATGTGTACCGTCATCCAGGAATTTTTGCAATTTTCATCTGTCCAAACTGACCTTAGAATAATGTTCTGTGTACATGCCTGGCTCATGAGGGACTGTTTTTGTTTCCATCCTCCTGCCTGCCCTTCAGCATACACCAGACTTACTCCATGATGCCCTGCCTCCAGGTGAACCTTTGTGGGCTCATCTTGTTCCTGGAGGCTCTGTCTAGCTGAATAGATTTAATGGGATTCAATTCAACAACCATTTATTGAGCACCTCCTACTAATGAGAAACACACATGTCCAGTGATCAGGGACAGACAGACAGAGTTGTGTGTCGCCCCCACCCCTTCCCTCCCTCCAAAAAAAGAAACTCACAGAATCATGGAAAATCAAGGCTGGAAGGGACCTCAAGGGCCACTTAGTCCAATTCATACCTGAACAAGGATTCCCTTTACAAGGCCCCAATAGGGGTCATCTACCCCTTGAACTTGAACATCCAGGCTCCAGAGTATCTAGAGCTCATTGGGGGACCACTGAGGAGTTTTTAAAAGAGACATAATTTGATCAGTGTTCTAAAATTGAGAGATAAATCAGTCTGCCAGCAGCATATACCATGGGCTAGAGAGAGGAGGCCCTGGATGTAAATAGGCTATTTAGCAGTATGTTTCAAGAATCCCCACAGGCCAGCACTAAGGACAACTGTATAGTTTCAAGACTGAGTGACTAGAAGAAAGGTGAGGCCCCTAAAGAGAAACAGGGAACCTGGCAAGAAGGCAGGTTTGGGGGAGATGAAGTGGTTTTGAAGTGTCCGTGAGAGGTCCTGGTGTAGACTTCAAGCAGGCTATGGGAAATGGCTATCTGGAAATCCCAACAGGGATGAAAATGGAGGCTAAGTGAAAGAGGAATGAAAGAGAAGGCCAAAGGGCAGAGCACAGAAAGGGGTCACAGAACCTCATGAAAGCCAAACTGAGGGGCAGAAGCAAAGGGGGAGACCGAGAGATCAGATGAGGCAGAAGGAGAATCAGGAGGTCAGAGAGGCTGGAGAGAATGGGTGAATTAAAAGCATATATGAGGCACCTTCTCTGTGCCAGCCACGGAAGGAGAGACTATCAAGTTGAGGGCAGCAGCAGCAAGTGCATCACAGGATGCAGGTCAGGAAAACAGAGCTAAGCAAAGGAGCCGGGATTATGGGGAAGAAGGGGCAGGGGCCCTCCTGGGAAGAGCAGCTTCACTCAGCAGCATGGCAGAGCCAGGGGTGAGCCGGTGGGGAAAATGGGGAAACTCTTCCATACATAGGGGAAAAGGGGAAAGGAGGAGGAAATGAGGCCAGTGGCTCCACATGGGGTCAAGGAAAGGTCAGGGTTTGAGGATACGGGACACCTGAGCATGTGTGTAGAGTCAGGAAGGGAACCTTTGAGGTGGGAAATATTGAAGACTGAAGCTAGAGAAAGGGGATGATGAACCCAGGGAAGGAACAGGGAGAGAGAAGGGAGAGCCCTTGAAGGAGTGGGCACGTGGGAATGTAGGAAGGGCCATGGCATCCTTGGAGATGGAGCAACGGGAAAGGACTGAGCAGAGGCTCAAGGCAGCTCTTGGGTGTCCAAGAGAGGAATCCAGGGACCTTGAAACAATGTGGCACACTGAATAGCACACTTGACTTGAAGTCAGGGGAGACCTGAGTTGAAATCTTACCTTTGACACTGTAACAGCAACCACACTGGCATCCCCAGGATAGCTGCTAGCACAGGTTCTTAGACCTGCTTTACTAGGAAAGCGAGCTGCTCAAGGGGTCACCAGTTTTTTTAATTACATTCACCAATTCAGGGGAAAAGTCAGCACCCTGAGCTTCAGAGAAAATACAAAGAAAATAGAGAAAAAACAACAGAGAAATAAAGACCAACAGACAGGGCTTCTGTCTGAGAAATTAGCACAGTTCAAGAAACATATCCAACTGTCTGACCAAGGCAGCAGTTACCCAAGAGAGAAGCACCAACATCTGGGATTTTCAAAGCTGGAAGGCTCCTTAATGGCTACCCAGAGTCTCATAGTAAAATGATGGGGGAAGAAGGGGCAGGTAGGTGTGTGTGTGTGTGTGTGTGTGTGTGTGTGTGTGTGTGTGCGCGCGCGCGCGTCAGCATGCTCACCCTTCTTCAGGGTCAGAGGGCATTACAACCCTCCTGACTCAGTGCCTAATTAGAAATTAGCAAAAGGTGTGAACGCCTTCCTGCAAGCAAGCGCCCCCTAAGCAAGCTTCCCTTAATGGGCTCCATGTGAGGCCTGTTAATGGGTGGGGAAGATCTTACATACCATTAACATTACAGACACAGGCCACATGGCTGTGGACCTGAGTTTGTTCATCTGTAAAAAGCAGGACTGGTCCCCAAGGTCCTTTCTGGCTCTAAATCTGTGATCTTCTCTAAGACTTCCATTCTTAAGCTTAAAACTAGTTCTGTCTTTAAGAGGATCACAACACTGAAAAGAAGTCATTGTGTTTAGAAAATCTTCATGAAGCCATGAATGAAGCAGCCGTTGGTTTTTGTTTCCTCTCCCTGACCCAGCCACGGGGCTGGTGATAACTCTAAGTTATTATTAGGATGGGGAGATGTATGCTTCCCCTGGTGAGAGCTATTATTATTGCCAGACTTAGCAAAAATCGAGACCATCTGCTAAATAGTCATTACTCACAGGGAGTCTGCCTTTGCTAACTCTCTGAGGTAACAATGATTCCCAAATGAAAACATGAGCAAACCAGCGGCTTTCTCCTAGCCTGTCATTTACCCAAGGTTCAAGAATCTTTCTTCCCCTGAAAAGGTCAGGCCTGGCTGGAGAAATACCATAAATACCTGGCCATAAAGCTTAAATTCAAACAGCATTAAGTCTTCTTAATGATTTCTCCCCCCACACCCCAAAAGCAAAAACAGAATGACGTCACATACAGCTTGGCTGTCCCCGGGCTGCCCTAGAAGTGTCCTTGCCAAACATACAGGGAAACAAAATGAAATAAACGCTATTCCTAGGAAACTGTATTCCAGGTCCAGTTGTGAGAGGACATCTTCCTAATCTCTGCACACTGTGGGCAGGACACGGCAGGAAACACTTGGGCCCTTAGGGACAGGGGCTGTCTAGCTGTCCTCCTTGTATCTGCAGCAATGAGCCCAGAGTCCATGCTCCCTCCAGCCATCTGTCTGTCCATTCATCCTTCCTTCCTTCCATCCATCCCTCCCTCCATCCCTCCTTCCATAGGAGAGCCCAAAGACAAGGCTTAGGATTCTAGGCCAGATAACTGCTAGCTGTGTGACCCTACACTAATCACCTGAACTCTCATGCCTCCATTTCCTCACTCATACCTGCATTCCCTACCTCGTGAGGTTTCCAGGAGAAAATTACTTTGTCAGCCTGAGAAATACAGAACCCCTAAATCTCTTCTTGAGGCTTTCCCAATGTCCAAAGAGAACCCAGGGCTCTGGCAGGCTATGCCAACAGTGGGACATAAACTCTGCCAGGTCTAAACCACAGACTCCCATGACAGTACTGGAGGCCTTAACTATACATCACATCTGAAGAGGCCCATCAGCAGAAGGGGCGGCTCCATGGCACAGTGCACAGAGCACTGGATCTGGAGTCAGGAATACCTGAGGTCAGACCTGTCTCTGATATCCCCTAGCTCTGAGGCTCTGGGCAAGGCCCTTAATGTCTGCTTGCCTCAGTCTCCTCACCTGTCTCCTGGGGCTGAGGACCAGATGAGAAGATGTGTAAATCGCTTACCTCAGCAGGCACCGGCAGGCATCCACTGCAGAAAGCTGGCTGTTATGACTAGGGCAGCAGCAGCTTCCGCATCCATCTCCTTGCCTCAGCCTCTGTCCAGGCTGCCCAGCCCCCACCGTCTGTCCGAGCACTTTCCTTCAGCTAGATCTGACCCTGTGACTGCCCTACAGTCACTTCCAGGGCTCATTACCTCTCTTAGGAGAAAACAGGAATTCCTCAGTTTCTCTCTTAAAACTCTACACAAGCCGACTCCCTCCCATCCTTCCAGTGGCCCCACTGCGCTCTGTGATCCAGCCAAAACGGGCCTTCTCTCTGTTCCTCACAGCATGCCGCCTCCCATCTCCAGGCCTTTGCACTGGCCACTTCCCACATCGAGAACGCAACCTCTTCTTCCCTAGGCCTCGGAGAGGCCGCTCTCCCATTCAGGAGCAGCTCAGTCCATTTCTGGATGCCAAATCCTCAAACATCCGCAGCAGTTGTTTTTTTGTGGGTAACAAAGAACTGGACAGACACAAAGTGATGCCCATCGATTGTGGAATGGCTACCCACACCTCGGGACAGGAACATGGGGTGACGACTATGCTCTAGGGACTGATGAACGTGATGACTTTGAAGAACCCTGGAAAGAGCAGAATGAGCCGGCACAGAGCCAAAAAGACCAGACGTGGTGACCACAAACATCAACGGAGCCCTCCCCACCCTCAAAGCAAAGGAAGAGTGGAAAGGCTGCAAAATCTTAACAAACAAGCCTGGCTTAACAGAAATGAGGTGGAAGGGGGAGAGGGGATCCACAAGTGGGACACGCTGCACACGTCTTCAGACTCTTTCCGTGTACTGGTCAATTGTGCTGATTTTTCCCTCCTCTTTTTTTTAAGAAACAGATGCTTGTCATGTAGCTGGCTCTCTGAGAATGGGAGCAGGACCTACAAGGAGATGTGAACGAAAACAATGGCTTTGCACTAAGAGAAACAGTTCAGGAGACATCTCCCAGAAGCCTTTCCTGATCCCTCCCAGCTCAAGGGACTGAAACACCCTCCTTTTTGATCCAAAGCACCTGGTTAAGCATCAGCTGTATCTGAAGCCCTTAAAAGGCCCCTGCACACTTCTACGAGGTGGACGGGCTTCTCAGACTTCTCAGAGCAGGACGGGCTCTGAGGAGCTCCCATTTGTCCATCGGAACATGGTTAAGAGGCTGATCTGAGGGCATTCCTGACTCTGCAGCACTCCAATGCCTAACACTGAGGCCCATTTAGTGTCATCAAAATGTCCCATCTTCAGTCCCAGTGACTGATGTGGCAGTCACTGAGCTACTGCCACTGAAATCGGCCTCATCTGTAAAGGCTTAGATACCAACCAGAAGAAAGAGAGGTTGCAGGGATGAGGCGGAACCCTCCCAGCAGCTAACGCTCCTGATTACAGCTTCAAACCTTTGGCCTTTACATTTTTTTTTTTCAGAATCTGAAGCATCATGGGAACGTCAAAGTCAGAAAGGCCGGGGGCTCACTTTGAGAAGGGTTGTGTGACTTGACCAGATGAGACTCTGGGCAGCCCTTGAGAGCCCCCCGGCTTTGAAAACCCAGATGTTGATGCTTTCCTCTCTGGTGACTGTGATTTGGTATGGATGTAAAGGCTGGACAGTTTGGAAGCCTGTCTGCTTGATCTGTTTGTTTCTCCCTCTTAGAACAAGCCAAGGATCTTGAAGAAGAACTGGAAAGGACCCTTCGTTCTTATGAAAGCCAGATTGCTGCTCATGAGAAAAATGCTCATGATAATTGGTTGTCAGCCCAGGCTGCTGAAAGACATCTCAATGACTTAAAAAATAAAATGTACACAACAGACAAAAGTTAACTGAAACAGAATTTGGATGTGACCACTTAGGAAAAGATTCTTATGCCCTTGATGTTCCAAATAGAGCATTCCCCCTATGGACCCTCACCAATGGGTCGGCCTTCACCAGAAATGAGAGCTTTTCTCTCCCCTCCACCTTTGTTGGAGGGTCCACTCAGACTTTCACCTTTGCTTCCAGGGGGAAGAGAAAGAGGTTCAAGAGGACCAGGGCATCCTTTGGAGTATCAGAATGCCAATAAGAGAGGAGAATTATCTGATCCCCACAGAGCACCTTCAGATACTGGATCTCTTTCACCTCCATGGGATAGAGATCATAGAATGATGATTCCTCATTCAGATGAGGTGGCATCCTCAGAAATGGAATCCAGCAGGAATGATACCAAAGATGATTTTGTTCATTTAAATATGCCTGACCCATCTCTCGCACCTCAAAGTGAAGTAGCTGGCCCAGGCTGGCCCACCACCTCTTCCTTTAGTTCGAGGTCCTTTGTTGCCAGTGGATCCAAGAGGGTCAAAAATGAGAAGAGGATCTCCCATTACATCCCCTCCTCCATGAAGTATGTATGGACCACCAAGGGGCGACTTTCCAGCAAGCAATTTCCCTGGCCCACCACATCCTCAATTATCAGTGAGAAGCCTCACTATCTTCCTGCAAGAGATGGATTTTTACCCCCACCTCCATATCCTGAAATTAGAAATGAGCAATTATCAGGGTTGATTCAGCCTTCAAATAAGCCTGCTGCTGATCATTGAGAGCCACAGCAAGAAACTTGACAATTTTTTTTGTTTCACCAAAAGTAATTTATGATATATTTTTTAATCATCTCTCATTTTAAGTTTAAGTAACTGCTGTTATGATATATTTTTAATCATCTCTCATTTTAAGTTTAAGTAACTGGTTTTACTGTTCCCCAGATTGAAGTCTGATGAAATAATAATTTTTAGTGTAAGGTTTTGTAAATAAAGATGATTTAATTGAGTCTTATGAATAAAAAAAAAGTCAGAAAGGCCAAGCCTAAACAAAACAGGAAGTCTGTCTCCAGCAGCCTCCCATATCCTACATGGGCTCCTTCCCCAGGACAGCAGGTGACCCTGGGACCCCTCCCCAGACCCTGCTCTAGCTTGGCTCTCCTCCCACCTCTCTGATCACAAATTTTCAGCATCCTTTGTTGGATCACCATCCATGCTTATCCCTAAGCATGCATGTTTCCATGGCTCTATCCTAGGTTCATATCCTAGCAAATGCATTTGACACCTGGTATGACTGGAGACAGAAATAGTAGCTGACAAGTATTTTTATGATGCTCTAAGCTTTAAAATACGCCTTAACTGTATTAACTCCTGGTCCTACAAGCACCACACCTTGCCAACATTATTATCTTCGGGCAGAGTTAAGGAGACTGACTCAGGAGAAGAGGTGACAAAGGCTGTGTAGGGAGGAGTCGTGGGGAGGATCACTGAGGGCCCCTCCCAACTCTGGGTCCAGCCCTGTTTCTACGCCATGTCATCTGTTAACAAGCGATGCTCACAGTGGCTGCTTCACAGATATTTGCTCACCGGGACTGATGTTTAAAGACTACTTCTGTCCTCATGAGGAAAGAGTAAGGGGACTTTGGTCCTGAGCTGCTGCTACTCCCATCTTAAGACACAGGAAATTCCAGGTGTGTGATCATTAAGCGTCAAAGGATTGATGTGTACAGCTCTCGCATGGGCCACATCTCTAACAAGGTCATCTCACCTACCAACACTTACAACATAAGAGTGCAACATTACTAAACCTCTATTATTGGCAAGCTTCCTCTTAAAGCATTTACAGTACTGTTCATGTGTAAAGAATCTTCCCTGAGAAAGCTTAAAATTGTGTTTTGGGATGCTTGGGCAAGAGACGCTTGCCCTTCCTGAATCTTTTGGTCGCTGCCACTGTTCATTCAAAGAGTGGCTTAGCTCAGATTTTAAAGACCTTAAAAAAATTCCCAAGAAAATCAGACTTAGGAGTCCATTTTGGTCATCTATGACTTCATGAAAACCATAGAATGTCAGAGTTAGAGGACTAAGAGATCCTCTGGTTCCACCTCATCATATTACAGATAAAGGCCATTCTGTGAGCCACCTGGACTTGAACCCAAGGCATCTGAACTTTTAGCCCCAGGGCTCCTCGCAGCATGTTCTGGACACCTATGGTTTCCTGAGGCTGGGGATCACGGCTCAGAAAACCCCAGACACCCTTACATTTATGGTTTAGCATGAACCGCCTGATGGAAATGCACCTTGATCTCCTTTATTACAGCCCAAGAAGGCTCAAAAAGCATCAAACTGCGCTTGCTTTGTACCAGTCACTCAACAAATTCTGTGAGCCCTCAAAGCGCATTAAAAATCTCCCGCGACTTCAAAAGGAGCGTTCACTGCATCAGAACATAAAAGGGCTCTGTGCTCGGCTCCTCGGCGACTCCCAGCTGCTGTGAAATGCCTTTGAGAATTATACAACACCTCCGTAATTTCCTCTGATCGGTGACAGGACACTCACTGCAGACAGATGCTTTCCTTGTATGCAGAAGGAGAGCCATGTGCCCAAGAAACAAAGGAAAATCAAGCCCAGCCTTTCTCTTCCAACAATGCGGACTCCCTTAATGAGTCCTTATTTCAGGAGCTCAAAACAAGCCGTGAAAATATCCAATGCGGAAATTCCTCATATTAAAGTCAAATGTGGAAGTTAATTACATTTTTGATTCAATCACATCCAGCGAGTATTTTACCCTTGATTAATTCAAATTTGAAAAGACAAATGACTTTCATTTTTCCAATGTGTTCTAGCCCATGAGCAATGGATTTTTTCATGTTTTAGCCCCTTAGATTTAGACTGAATATATACTTGAATAACTAACACAGTATCTACCTCAGGCAGCCAAGGAGAAGTCATAGATAGATAGATATCTGTCTATGTATCTGTCTATCTATCTATCTATCTATCTATCTATCTATCTATCTATCCATCTCACTCCTAAATAGTCTTTAGGATGGTGTAACAAGGTAGCATGGCATGGTATCAGAAAAAGCCCTGCTCCAAGCAGCTGCTGGCTATGTGATCCTAGACATGTATCTAATGCCTCTGGGCCTCGTTTTCCTACACTAACACACTAACACTCAAGATGGTTGAGCTGAAAGAAGGAACACAAATGAAGGTCCCCGACTATCTTATGTGGAACAGGAAGCATCTTAACTTGGCCAAGCAGAGTAAAGGAGCCAAGACACTGGAAGTAAGTGGAGAAGAGACTGGATGGGCACCTGGTGCTGAGCCACAAAGGGCTCTGCAGACTGAAAGGAGAAATGCGGGTTTGCTGTGACAGGCACCAGGGAGATGCTGATGATTCAAGAGTGGTAAAGGGGAGATGTAATATGGACAGGCATTCCCTGATCTCCTGGCACCTGTACAATGGTTTAAAGCATGAAGAAAGGAGCATAGAGGAGACTAAGGCCATGATCTCAGCACAGTGTCTAGAAGGGTGGTAAAAATGTACCTTTAGGAAATGTGGCAGAGAAAGAACCGGCAGAAGCTGAGGGACATAACAAAAGGAAATACATGTTCAGGAATGGGTTTGACCAGCAGAATCTCGGTGGGAAAAGGCCCTTAGAAGCCTGCCAGTGTAGTCTATGCCTAAAAAAAGAATACTCCTTACAACATACACATAAGTAGTCATCCTTTTCTCAAAGACCTCCCAGTGGTGGGAGATCCCACTTCCTCTGATCCCATTTTGAGCGAACCCCAATTGTTAGGAAGCTTCTTTCTAACATCAAACTGAAATCCACCTCCTCTGCAATTTCTGCCCTTGCTTACCTCTGGGCCAAAGCAGACAAGTCCAAACACCTGAAGAAAGCTAGTCTGTCCCTTCTCTGTCTTCTTTCCTCCAGACTGAATAAAACCTCCTTTTCCTTCGGCGAATCCTGCTATAGTATAATCTCCAAGTTTTCCACCCTCCTGGCTATCCTCTTCTGGACACTCTCCAGTTGATCAAGTCTTTCCTAAAATGTATGTAGTATCCAGATTTGGTGCCAATACCCCAGAAGGAATAGGACCAGGGCAGAGGTCAATGAGGTTATCATTCCCCTGTAGCCTGAGACTACATTCAATTAGGGACTGCCATCTAAAATTGTTGCCTCCCACTGACCTTGTTGTCCAGGAAACTCTCTAAATATGTTTCGAGGAGCTACTGGCCCCCATTCTGTACTTATGAAAAAAAAAATTTGAACTTTGGATGTAACACTTAGAATGAAGCTCGGAAGGAGAGCTGGCAGAGCTGGAGAGGGAGGGGAAATAATGGCCTACTCAGTTTTCAAACTATTATGCCTCAAGCATCACTGGGTCATCTGAGTAAAATTTAACCCAAAGAGAACAACTAATACTCAGACAAGACCCCAAAATGACTAAAAGAGATTCGGGCCCAATCTAAAACTTTCCAACCTAACTCAGACTCCCTATCGTGGCCAAGATGCCTGTGATTCCTGCTTTAGAAACTGTCTTCATCAACCATCTCCCATGCTTCTGTTCTTCTCCTACCATAAACAAACCAAGGAGGCCATCCTCCAAGACCTCTGAGCCTTCTTCACCCAGGACCTTTTCTTCCTCCTTGAGGAACAACTGCCCCACAGAGCCCTGGCTTACTTACCCCATGAGAATCTGCTCACTAATCACTCATGGCTAAGCTACTGGGAATGACTAATAGGCAAAAAGGTTTATGCCCTCCCTCTAATGTCTGCACAGATGATCACTGAGAGGGAATCTCACATTCAGCATCCTGAAAGGCCTTTCAAACCAAACCACATCATTATAGCTCCAGTGCCCTCAGAGGGCCAAGACTCAAAGTTACAGCAGCCCCCACCATGAGATGGTGCTGGAGGGTCTCCCTCTGAGGTGTGGAGTTGGAGGCAGTATGGAGATAATTCCCCACATGCCATGTAAGGAACCTGAGCTTGCCCATGACTCCTGATGTGACAGCTTTCTCTTGGCTTCTCCAGAATCCAAGCACCGCTTTCTGCCCACTAAGTACCAGCTGCCTCTCAGTAGCCTGTAAGCTGAGCGAGAGAGCAGGCCACTTAAGTAACCCTGTTAGCCTAAGTATTAATAATAAAAGCCTGCATTTATAGGAGAAGTCATGAGATTTAGAGATGCAATGGTTTGTAAGGTTCCTATTGTCCCCCTTCTCTCTGAACTGAGGAGGGAATAATTAGGGGTTAGATTGCACCACAATGACCCAAGTATCCCAGCTGGGATGTGAACCCAAATCCTGGGCCTCTCAATCCAAAGCTCTTGACACTGCACCACAGCTGTCTTTGGAGCTTCACGAGGTAGGCTGGGGCAGGGATAAATTTCACATCTTATAAAAACAAGGTGAGAATAAGTACCGAGAGAGACCTGAGAAGGAGAAAGCTGAGAGAGGGGCTGAGAGCAGGAAGCAGGGCTGCTTGCTTTGGGCAGGTAATAGATGGGGGCTCTGAAGGACATCGTCTACTTCTGGCTCTGTCTCCTAATGGAGAAGAGCAGCAGGCTAGGATCCTGCCAAAATCACTCCATTTGGTTTCAGAGTGGCTGCTTTGTGTCCTTGCATTTGAGTATGGATGCACTGGATGTTCTGGGAATTAACTTCCAACAAAATGATGAAGTGTCAGGACTCAGCAAGGGCCAGGGAACTGGCTTCCTTATCCTCGGTCCCTTGCTTCACTTCTCTCTGCAAACAGCTCCATTCTGCCTGTGGTTCACTGTTCTCTCTTGTACTAATTCCAGGTTTGCCTTCCCCCCCAAACTTCCTGGCAGGAGATAGTTAAAAGTCTACATTTCCAAAGTCTTCTCGGGAAGCAAAGTAAACAGAGATCAGATGCCAACAGAAGCTGAGCAGGCAGCAGTTTTCTATAGAAAACCACCTAAGATGTCAACAAAAGAAGTCCTTAAGATGACAAGGGGCTGTCAGTAAATGGAAAAGCCAGATTCATGTCACCAACTGTCAGAGCTGGAAAGATCATGAATGAATGAATGAAAAACCAGAAAGCAAACTTCTGCCATCTTCAGCACTTTGCTATGCGTAGGGGCCAGGGGAAGACACTGCCTACTATTTCCAAGCCTTTTAGGCAAGAGAGACAACACAATGAAGGGGATCCAGGCCCTGGACAGATGGAAAGACCCAAGGGGCCTTAGGGGACAGGGACAAAGGCAGGGAAGAAGACAGTGTATCTTCTCTGGTGCCATTTCTACAGATAAAACCAGCTTATTTCTGACACTGAACCAGTTGACAGGACCAAGAGCTTCCTTTTCCAAGATTTCAGGTCATGTCAGTCAGCAAACATTCCCCAAGCATGTGCACCTTTAGGGTTAAGTATCTGAAGATACAAAGAAGGCAAGAACATCATCCTTGCCCTCAAAGAGCTCCCATTCTAACAGTGGCCCACACGCAGATGACTAGCTATATGTGTCAGATGCCTAGGGTAGATGAAAGGCAATCTCAGAGAGAAGGCACTGGGGGGAGAGAGGGGCAGAGGAAGAGAGAAAGGGCTTCTGCAGAGGGCAGGAGACAGAAGGGAGGACAAAGTGCATTCCAGGCAGAGGGAGATACGGTGCTCCTCCCACCCTTCATCTCATTTTTCCTCATGCCAGAAATATCTCTGTCCACATTTCTCCCTACTTCATTAGAATAAACTCTTTGAAAGGGGTGTATATATGGCAAATCTTTTGTACTTCTGCATCTAGAACAGTGCTTTGCATATAGTAGGTACTAATAATAAGAAAAGAAGGAAAAAAGAAGGGGAGGAAGGAAAAGGGAAAGGAGGCACTGAAGAGATTTCATGTTAAGCTTATAGCACTGTCTTCAGCATTTGAGAAGAAGAAGGGCTTTAGGAGAGTATCTTAATAATAAGGTGCTGGGTTGTTTGTTTGTTTGTTTTTAAGTAGATGCCCATCAATTAGGGAATTAATAAACAACATGCGTATAATGGAATATTATGCTCTAAGAAATTATGAATGTGGAGAATACAAGAGCAGCACGGGAAGACATATAGATGAACACAAAGTGAAGTGAGCAGGCCCAGGAAAACAATGCATAGAATGACTACAACAAACATACGACTACAACGTAAACGGAAAGAAGGATGACAACGACGAAATCCAGGCTGAAAGCTGTAAAATTATAATGACCCAGTGTGACCCCAAGGAAGAAATCGAAGATGGCGTCTCCATCTCTTCTTGTGTGTGTGTGGGGGGTGACAATGCATGGGAAACACGACAAATAAAGGCAGATCTCATTAATGTGTTCGTCAGTTTGGCTAAACTGTGCTTTTTAAACTTTTCCCCTGGTTTTGATTTTTTGTTATGCATGATGGCTCTCTGGAGGAAGTGAGGCAGATATTTGGCAGTGAAGGTAACCTGACTTAAAAAGATATTAATAACATTTAAATAAAAATTAACAAAATAAAACTATTTCTGAAATTGGGATTTTCATCAGTTCCATATTTGGATCTACTTGAAGATGCATCAGAAGGGAAGAAAAGCAAGCAACTTCCCCAGACCAAGACTCTGATGGCAGAGAGGGACTTGCTTAGGGGGCCCCATTCCTCTTACTGGAATGTGTTTTCGGTTCAGCAACACAAACAAGGGAGACCACAACTGGTTACAAATTCAGAGCATCCCATTCAAACGCCCTGCATTTTTACAACAGGACACTAGATGGCAGCAGAGACACAAGAGTGATGCCTGGTCTTCAGCCTACCAATGAATGGTCACTTTTGTCTTAAGGCTGTCTTCACCAAATCACTCACAAAGATTACAAAGGGTACACACCCACATGACTTGATGGACCCGAACATACAATCCGAAGAGCCTCCATGATCTACACAGGAATTTGCTGGCCATGATGAACACAGGAACAGCCCTGGAGCAAGAATAGAAAAGGGGGCACTGGAAGACCTATGTTCCAATTCTGAGTCCACCACTTAGTAGCCCCAGGAAAAGCCATCTCGTGGTCATCTCTAAGCAGGCCCCTCCCAAACCTATATATATCCAGGTCTAATCTTTCTCCTCAGTTTGATGATTTGCAGAATATTAAAAGTAGAAAATTTCTTAATTCCATAAATTCACATAAAATAATCCATAGATCCCTACTGAAAAGTAAATTCTTATGCTGGTATTTAAGCATTTTGATAAGGAAGGTGATGAGACCACCAAGGACAGAACTATGGGGAGTGCCTACACTTACTTAGAATAGGATAGAGGAGCTCTAAAAGAGGGGCTAGATTTCCCAAAGAAGAACCGAGAGAGCCATTTCCCACAAGTCAAAGAAACCAAGAGTCCAGGAGTAGGTGGGGCAGACACCAGAGGTCAAGAAAGAAGCGGCCCAAGAAGAGGTTCATTGGATTGGGCAATAAAGATATCACTGGTCACACTGGAGAGAGCAGTTACGGCAAGGTGTTGAGCTCTAATATCAGACCCTACAGGATTCAGAACAGTGTAAGCAGTGTCAAGATGGAAGCAATGAACAGAGACAACCATGCAGAAGAGTCTAGAAAGAGAGAATAACGGACAAGAATTGGGGGAAATGTCAAGTACATTTTTTTAAAAAATTAACCCTCTTTTATTGTTAAGAAAAAAGTCTGTAAATGAATTATTCTGGATATCAAATCTCTCCCAAATTTACAATTATTCTAGAAACACAAAAAGTCAATAGCTTTCTTCCCCCGTCATGTTTAAGCTCCTTCAGAATTTTTTTTATTTATTAATAGAAATCTGAAAGACAGAAATGCATTTCCTCTACTTTTTCAACTAGCCTGGAGAAATCAAGCAAAAGGGTTTTAAAATCAAAGCTTAAACTAAAAGCGCTTTTCTCATCAAGATGCTAGCATAAGAACTGACTTTTTTATATGGATTTATGGATTATTTTATATGGATTTATGGAATTAAGAAAACTTCTACTTTAATATTCTGCAAATTTATCAGACTCAGAAGACTAACAGCAATACCTTTACATTTTTAATTTCTAAAAGCTGTGACTGAATATGTAAAAACATAGAATGTTATGGGAACATCCATTTTTTAAAAAAAAATCATGACATTATCATTTCTTACATAAGAAACAAATTGGGTTAAAGTATCACTTTTAATTTAAAAATATTAAGAGTCAGCTTCTTCATATGAAAAGAACCGATTTGTATGTGGAGCTGAGTCTCATAAATAGAAACAATATGGTAATTTAAATCACAGGGGCTTTGATTAACCTTCTTTAACATTCTGAATGACTAAAACTGCAGAATGACTTTACATACTTATATGGTTCTGAGCCCCATAATTGCACTATTTACATAAACTGCATTTTTCTACTTTGCTGAATAAACATTCCATTTTGGGTCACAATTATAAACACAGATGATGCCTATCTTGGGGAATCTGATACGTTAGAATAAAAAAATTATTTATTTGCTGTAGGGGTAGGGGTAGGGAAGAAGATAATTTTTTAACGCTTTCTGTGAGTTTCATTTTGACACAAAATCTTCCAAGTTTGGGAGTAGTTACAGGCAGGTGCTGTAGGTATTCTAATCATCCCCATTTCACAGATGAGGAGCCTTAGACTCAGAAGTTTAAGAAAAGGAGAGCTTATTCTGAGACAGTTAATGAATGATGGAGCAGGATTTGAATCCAGGATTCACTCACTGAAACATGTGGCCAGAGTGGAAAGGGGGAACATGTTGCTATTTGGAAGGACCTGGGTTGGAGCGGGGATGGGAATGCAGGTGTAAGATAGAGATTTCAAGGCAGAGTAAGACAGCGGACGATAATCTCATCCACTTGAGGGTAGATGGGTGGATGGTCTTTCGGGCAGCTCTCACAGGGGACGGGGATAAGACATTTTATATTTCAAGGCCCACAGCACTGTAATCACAAAATAAAAAGAAAGCATCCAGATCAGTAGTAATATGCCTAAATATTCCCTCCTTTCTGTGGGGGCGGGGCAAGTCAAGGAGGAATTCCTATTCCTTTGACTCCAGGAAAGTCTAACCCAAATCTTGTCTCCCCGTTGTGGCCTTTGTCAGGTGGCAGGGCTCTATATTTCGAGCTGGAAGGGCCAGAGAAGGAATGGAAGGCCTTCATCTTACAGATGAGGAAGCTGAGCCCCAGAGAAGTAAAATGACACAACTGAATTCTTGATCTGGCAAGGCATCACCGCTGGAAGGCCTGTGCCCGGCTGGGCAGCACCACTGTTCGATGCAAGGTTCCTTTCTGATCCTGCCTCACAGAAGGCCACGAAAGGCTTTCTGGGACAGAACAAACTGTTCAGAAGGGGAAGCAAATGCTTAAAAAAAGAACATCTGGTCACTCTTTATGTAATCGTTTCCCACCCAAATCAAGCCAAGATGAACACTTACAGCTGCAGGCACAATTTAAGGCAAGAACACCCACAATCAGTCTTACTCTTTTCCTGACATTTTTATTAAATTTCACCTCATGCTAGCAGGAGTCAAGCACGCATATCAAGCCGTGAAGAGAACTTCAAATGTATTTCACTTATCACTGAACTTTCCCAACGGAAGGAAAAGTGCCAGAGCTGCTAATTCCACATATTCAAAGGGAACCAAGCCCATTTCCAAGCAGCATTTGAGAGAACGTGGATGGACATAGCCACACGCATAACCATCTGGCCCAAAAAAGGAGGCGCTCTGTACGTGAGGACGACAACATGGTGGCCAAACCCTGCACCTGGCAGCACAGGGACATCGGGAGACATCCCTCCTTTCTGCAGGTAAATATGCCAAAACAAAGTATATCATTAAATTTTTTAAAATAAAAATATACCTGGCACTCTCATTTCTATTAGAGTCTGTGTAACATTATAATATGGCTCATTTTTATGAGACTATCAAAAGTCTAAACACTGAGATATCACTGCTGGAGGAAGAGGGATGAGCAGGAAGTCCTGTCTTCAGCCTCTCATACCCAGTCAGCTGGCAAGTCCTGGGGGGTCCCCATGGCAGTCCGTCTGGCATCTAAGCCCTCCTTTCCATGGCCACCATTTTCCTGACTCCCAGACTACATGCTCATCCCTCTCCCCTAGACTGAATCAAAAGATTTTCAGATGTTATTCGTGGCACACAGATGCCTTGAGTGGGTCTTGCTCTTCTCATCAGTGCATTACAGAGGAGAGGAAAAAGCGATGACAGCGGGGGTTCCTTGTCCCTTGAGCAGACCCCCAGAACTGCTCTGCAGAGGCTAGCACAATGAAGGCACACGGTACTCCTTCAAGATTCTTCAGAAGTCACTATCTCTTCCACAGACTAAATAACTCTACTGCCCTGAGCCTGGTCAAACAGAGCCTGTTTTCTGACCTTTTCAGTTATCTCTTTTTAGTTCTTTGATATTCAAGTTCTGTTTTGTAGGGGCCTAAAGGTACATTTTTAAAAGGAAAGTATGTGAACCAATTAGATCCAACAAACATGGATTAAGCACCTACTTTTATGCAATGCATTCTACAGACTCCTAGAGCACAAGGACAAACCATCTCAGCCTGCCCACCTGCATCATAGTTCCTGACTCAGTAAGTACCTACTATATGCCAGGTACTGGGGAACAGAAAGGCAAAAAGGACAGAACCTTTGTTCTCAAGGAGCTTAAATCTTAATGTGTAAATAGAAGTATGGACAGACTAAATGTGAGGCTGTGAGAAGAGAGGCAGGGAGGGCATGGGCCCTAGCCTGCCAGACAGGGAGCAGAGACAGGGAAGAGCCCCAGGACAGAAACAGGAATCCTAGAGGAGAAGCAGTGAGCAGGGCAGCCTGGCTGGAGAAGGCAGGCCAGGTCAGGAAGGAAGGAAGGAAAGGAGGAAGGAAGGAAGGAAGGAAGGAAGGAGGAAGGAAGGAAGGAAGGAAGGAAGGAAGGAAGGAAGGAAGGAAGGAAGGAAGGAAGGAAGGAAGGAAAGGGAAAGAAGGAAGGAGGAAGGAAGGAAGGAAGGAAGGAAGGAAGGAAGGAAGGAAGGAAGGGAGGGAGGAGAAGAAGGAAGGCAGGGGAGGGAGGAGGGAGGGAGGGAGGGAGGGAGGAAGAGGAGGGAGGGAGGGAGGAAGGAAGGGAGGAAGGAAGGAAGGGAGGGAAGAAGGAAGGCAGGGAGGGAGGGAAGAAGGGAAGGAGGGAAGGAGGGAGGGAGGGAGGAAGAGAGAGGGAGGGAGGGAGGGAGGGAGGGAGAAAGGAGAAGGAAGGCAGGGAGGGAGAGAGGGAGGGAGGAAGGGAAGGAGGGAGGGAGGGAGGGAGGGAGGAAGGAAGGAAGGGAGGAAGGAAGGAAGGAAGGAAGGAAGGAAGGAAGGAAGGAAGGCAGGCTGGAGCAGCAGGAAGGGCTCAAAGGCCAGGCCAAACACAGGAGTCTATACTTAATCAGATAAGCATCAGAAGCCACTGGGGTTATGAAATAGGAGAGACACTGATGGAGAAGGAAGAAGCAGAGCAGAGTCAGAGGTTTCAAGGTTCAGAAAATGATGATGCCATCCCAGGAATATAAAAGTTAAAAGGTCGGTCTGAAGTGAAGTTCTGTTTCAATGGGATTAATTTAAATTTTATAGCCTAACAGTAATAGCTCACACTTACATGGTGCTTTAAGGCTTGCCTCTGAGCCTCATGGAATGAGGTACCACTTGCAGGATATGACTATCCTAATTTTACAGATGAGGAAACTGAGGCCCAGGGTCATACAGCTACTAAGTCTGTGGGGTGGGATTCAAACCCAGGTCTTCCTGACTCCAAGTTCAGCATTCTGTCCACACTGGGATTCTGCCTCTCATCTGGAAAGGCAGGACCAGAGTTCATGGAAGGGGGTGCCCCACAAGGAGGTGATCACTGAAAGGATGAGGGTGGAACTACCAGTGGAGAAAGTGCAGAGAGACAAGGAACGGGCTCTGTCCCCACTTAAGGAGGAAGGAAGAACATGAGCCACAAAGGAGACAGGAAAGGCTCCACATCCTCTGAGGGCACAGGGAAGGGGCAGGGGAGATAAGGGGAAAACAGAATTCTGGAGGTGAAAGGGAAAGAGTGGAGGTAAAGCCTGGTTTGGGGAGGTGGACGAGGGACGACCCTGTTTACTCGAGCCTTAAGCTTTACTGCATTAATTCATGTAAAGCTTCATCTCCTGCTTAGACACGGAACCTGGAGCCTAGATCCTCAACATGGGTTATAGGACTGCAAAATTAAAATGCAATGACCCCAATCAAAGCAGAAGACCTTATTTAAAGAATTCACACTAATTGTACAGGATGAAACCTTACACAAACATAGCCCCTAGCTTCCAAAAGGGGGTGACTCAGGGTACTTTTGACACAAATGGGGGGAGGTGTGGATCCCTTCAGCAGTGAGTACTTTCTTCTTCTTCAAATTACTTTATATTTAGCTGTACGCAGAGCGACATATCTCCCTAATCAATCAGGGGCCCTTGAACTTGTTTTCTGTTGTTGTTGGGTTTTGTTTTTTTTTTTTTTACAATGGCATTTCGATGCAATTGGCTTCCTTTTTCTACAAATTTGATTTTTATGCACTTAAAAACATTATTCCTGAGAGGAATCCAGAGGCTTCATCAGATTGACCACCAAAAGGGTCTATGACACCAAAAGGTTTAAGAATCTCAGATATAATCAAAATTTAGCACTTCCTTCAATGATGAATGCAGGCAATAACCCATTCTTCTGAGGAAAGGTCACAGGTTGACTTCTCCACAAGGCCAAGAGGACCATAACATCCAGAAGCTAAGAAGTCCTGCCTGCCCTACAACAAGGCCTGCCACACTGGGGCAAAGACCATTTACCGATTACAGTGCACTGTATACAGCAGATGTTTGTGGAACTGAAAAGTCTGGACTCAGGGAAAATACAATGAACTGAATGCTTCCCATTCTGAAATATCTTTAGCTAGGGCAGAAATTTTATTGTTTGGTCTTGCCCTAGCCTTTCATCAGTAGAGGGAGCTCTCCGATGTGGAAACCCCTTCTCATGGCCCAGCTCAGCAAGTCTCAGAACTTGGCTGGTCAAGGATTGTGACCACAAGGCAAGTAGGCATCATGAACAGACCTTGAACTCAGGTCTTCCTGACTACCCATGACATCGAGCTGCGGCTGGAATAAGATACATGTCTAAATACACTAAGTTACCTGCACAGATGGAGATGGTGGGCCGAAGCCCAGGCCAAATCAAACCATAACATCTGAGGACTGTGGAGAATGAGGCTGGAGGGAAAGAGCTCCTGGAAGGCACAAAAGCTGAGCCCCAGACATGAACCTCAGGGACGCAGGTACAATCTTACCTATACAGGTATATACACATGTCAAGACAGAAAAAATGCCAAGTGACTCAATATTTTATAGAAATAGAACATTCCCCGATGCCCCCAAATGCCTGAAAGGTGACTTTTCTTGGCAAGTTACTGTCTCTTCCTCTCTTTCCAAGTCACCACAGAATTGTTAGCCCAGTTTTACACTAGATGCTCTAGAAGGACAATGGGCAAGGGGCCATTTTCTCTCTTCTCATCTAAGTGACAATGTGGCCGCAATCTTTAGCTGGGTAGAGAGCCCCCACTCCAAGAAAGTCTATCTTTAATAATTCTTTTCTAAGCACTGGAACTGATTATTTGAAATAACATGGCCTCCTTCTATTGATCTATCCATCACTCGCTTCCATGGCAACAGGGCTGGAAACGCAGCACCACAGAACAATTAGAAACTTGGCTCTGTGGTTCTGGATGACAGAGTAGTGGTGTGAATATCGGGGCTCATTTCAATGAAAAGATAAAATGAAATACTCTTGCCCGGTGCTGTCAATGAGCAGAATGCTGTGAAAGAGAAATTTAGACCATAATTATAATCCCTGAGGTTTATATGTGGCACGGAAGTCAGAGAATCTCCATATAAAAATGTATGTATGTATGTATGTATGCATGCATGCATGTATGTATGTGTGCATGTATGTATGTATACAGACCCATGTTATAGACAGACAGAGATTAGATATAGGAATCTCCTCTCACCTGGGCCTCGGGGGGACCCCTTGAGCCAGCTGCTTTAAGTATTATTGGCTCCATTGTACAGGTAAGCAAACTGAGTCTCTCAGAGGTTACGTTCTGGGGGCTGGATATCCAAGAGAATACCCCAGGCCAGTCCTCTTCCCACTTATCCTTTCCTGAGTATAACACTCAACACCACCAGTTCCTCTGAACTCAAATTCAAATTCATTTTATTGCCTTATTGTTATCGTGCTATTCGCTGGGCATTTAAACCAGGAGAAGGTACTTCAGGCATCATCCAATCCACCCAGAGCATTTTTTAAAAGCCAAAAATGATTGGTCAAACCCAGTGGCTTTGATGGTATTGGAGCCCTGGGGGCCAGGGCCCAGCCCCAGGAGGTGATACAGTCTGGGTGTCGGAGAAAGGGCCTGAGCCCCAGCTTTCTGATCTCCAATGCTGGCTCTTTTCACGAGGTCACTCCCTGGCCTCACTTCAGGGCTCTCTGTGTCACAGCACAAGTGACTTAAAGTGGGGGGGGAGGGCAGAAGGGAAAAGTGTACGTTGGTTTGTTGTGGGTGGTATCCCTCTGTGGATGGCAGGATCTCAGAGCTAGAGCCAGAAGAGATTTGGAAGACCTGTCACTGTACAGAAAAGGAAACTGAGGCCCACGAGCTCAAGTGACTGGCTCTAGGACACCCAGGTAAGGTGCAAGCCACCACAGCTAGAGTGGGAGCCCAGGAGCCCTACTTACTCTTGGGAACTAAGGGTCACCTATACACCCACACAGCCTCTCTAGTCTGGCAGGCATAGAATGCTATAGCAGACCATACCAGTTCTCAGAACTAGGAATTACCTGAGGGCAATCGAAACCAGAGAAGTTTCCCTTTCTCCCCAGCCTTCTCTATGGACTTGCAGGTTATTACGCAAAAGGACTTAAGTAACAGCTTTCCTGAGGTGGTGCCATCCCAGAGACTCTGAGCCAGTGGCAGGACTGAAAGCCCCTTTGTCATGGCTACTTCAGTAATCCTCTTTAATTCAAGCATTGTATCTTAAGACAGGGACAAACAAAAGAACTCAGATAGAACCAGATTCACTAAACTTCTGGAAGAGGTGGGAGAAGACCAAGCCAAGGGTGCTTGAAGAGTGTAACCCACGGAAATACTGTAGGATCATGGCTGTTGTTGTTTGTCCTTCATTCTCAAGAGGACTGATAATATTGGGAAAGTGATGTTGTGACTTTCGAGTCAATTGGATTTAAGTGAAGACGGGCTACGCAGTCACCCTCCTCACTTTTTCCTCCAGAGCCATCTGGGTCCCACCGGTCAGACATAAATCAGGAGGACTGGAGATGGTCCAGAACGTTGTGGAAGACCTTGGCCTTTTCAAGCTAAGATCTTTCCCAGGTCTCAGTCTGTCTACGGCAATGCCCGTTTAAAGTGATTAAGGTTAAGTGAATAAAATCAGCTGCAGAGGAGAGAGAATCGTTCTGGCCAAACTCCTGAGGAGGCCTCAGCTGGTGAGAGAAGGGGGAAGAGAAGGGCCCTGGGATCATTACCAGGAGGACAGCAAGACTCAGCTCCCCAAAGCTTGGCCCAGGCATGTAGGGAAATCCTCTGATTCTTCACTTGTCACATCTCTTTCCCATTTTTCCTTCAGAGAATCCCCAAGACCGCCCCCCCAGCCCCTCCCTTCTCCCTGCAGATGAGCCTGGGCCCTACTTTAGGAAGAAGTAGATGGCCTCATCTCTCCGCCTCTTCTTCTCAGAATCCCCCTTCATCTTCAGACATCATCACTCTCTCTGAAACACTCCTGGCCAGGACTGACCCTTCCATTTCTGCCCTCAACTCCATCCCATCCTGCGTCCTCTGAGACTCTCATCTCCAGTGTCTTCCTTTCCAGTGACCCGCCCTTGGCTGCTTGGCACATGCCCCCATCCCCTTGATCCTTAAGAACCTCTCAGCTGGCCCTGCTATTCTCATAGGCTGTCACCCTCTAGCTTTTCTCCTGAATAAGATAAGGTTTGCAAAGTGCTTCACAAATCCCCACCTCCTCTGGTCCTCCTCACTTCAGAGGCTGGCAATCTGTCTTGGGAAGGTCCCTCCCACCACTTTTGCCTAGAGCATGGTTCTAACAGCCTCCTCAGAGCAGCTCATATGCCCCGGAAGCCCGCCTCAGGCACTCATCAGCTCTGCCCAGCTTCTCAGAACTCTCACCTTCCCCACCCGTAAAACGGGTGTGATGACTGCTCTAGTTCTAGGGATCTGGAAGAGAGAGTAAGTTGTACACTTGCTCCTCCTCATAGCTGCCCTTCCTCACTCCCTCCACAAGGAGCCTTGACCACAACTACAGGTTCCTATGAGAAATAAACCAGAAGGGAATGGTAACAAGAAGCCCGATAAGGGTCTTGACAGCCCAGTATGCGCTTGTTACGGAGTTCGTCCCTTTACTCTGCCATCCCACCAGCCCACTTTGCTTTGAAGCTGCAGGGGTGCAGGTTAGGACCTTATTGGCCTGGTCAAGCTAAGCCCTGTTTGGACTGAATGGGCATCTTAATATGCACCTCCTTGATGATGGCCGAAATCAGGAAGGAGAAATGTACATGTGTGAAACCCATAATGCTTATCAGGCACTAAAGGGTGGACAAAGTGAATGCTGGGATCTGCGTGCTAATACAGATGTGGATATTGAAAGCTGGGAATGTGGAGGGGAAAAAGTCAAATCTGACCAGAAAGCCTTTTCAAAATGAAGCTCGAATATGAACATGAGATTAAAAAAGTCACCAAGGCCTAGAACTGGCAGCTCGAAGAATTATGACCCAAAGGAAAAATAAATGTTTAAATTCATTACTTGCATGAAATACAATACTGCTTTCATTTTGTGTACACAATATTAGAGTTATAAAGCATAGAAATAAATAGTCCTTATCTGTAACAACTGAGAACTGAAAAATAAATTATCAAAAAGTATTTATTTAGTACCTGTTTGCTGAAGAGAAAATAAAATGATCAAATCAGATCATGAGGTATGTTTTATTCTGAAATCAGAAATGACTTTCCCTTAGCAGACTCTCATGCTCACCTAAACATACACTCGTATACAGGGACACTAACAAATGCACACATTTTCACAGCTGCCCATTCGTTCACCTTTCATCTCCTCACTACTAACAAGGCCCATCTCTCCTTCTCTCTTTGACTTGGTGATTATGTTTGAAGTTACTGGGAGAGGGCCAGAGACCTACTTAGCTTAGTCCCTTAACTGGGTAAATTGATAAAAGTGAAGCCAGGCAACCAGACTGAATCACTGTAATTATTACCTTCACCTCTACTGTTTTAAATAATCAATAACACTAACATAGTTAGAATTGTCACTTACCTCCACTGCTACCACAATCAAAATAAGGTCTGTTTTTGAATCTGGGAAAACTGCATTTAATTGTGGAGACATTCCAATCAGTGCACAGTTGGTCACCACTGATATAACACTCATGGTCTCAAAAGCCAACTATAAAGAAAAAAAAGGCCGTGTGATTGACAAACATCGCCGTGTGCTCCAGTCCCTCTTACTTTTTCCTCTTTTCTTGCTATGACATGGGGACAGAGAAGTGTACAGGGGAGCTACAGTAAAATTCTTCCTTAGTTCCAAAGAATAAATATTTTTTAAATGCCTTTTTCTTATATCAGTGGTTCTCAAATTTGTCAGACTCAGGACCCCTTATATGCTAAAAAGTTAATGAGGATTCCATGTTGTTTACATGAGCTATATCTATTGATACTTATTGTATTAGAACCGAAAACTGAAAATTATTTAAATATTTACTTTAAAATAACAATAATGGGGGAGGCTAGGTGGCACAGTGAATAGAGCACTGGCCCTGGAGTCAGGATAACCTGAGTTCGACTCCGGCCTCAGATACTTAACACTTACTAGCTGTGTGACCTCGAGTAAGTCACTTAACCCCAATTGCCCTACCTTGCCCCCTCCAAAAATATCTAAAAAAAAAAAAAAAGAAAAAAGTAAAATAACAATAATGAACCCATCACATATTAACATGTAGGACACAGATAATGAAAAATAACTGTATTTCCTGAAACCAAAAACATAGTCAGAAGAGTGGTGTTTTACATAATTTTGCAAATCTGTTTAGTACCCAGATGAATAGAAGACACCTGATCTCCCCATTGCTTCTGTATTGAATCTGCTGGGAATGTGCTGTTCTGTTGATATATATGAAGACCTGACCTCACACAGAGAACTACCTGGGAAAGGAGAAGACTGAGTGACTTTGTTCCAGGTCACACAGTAAGTTGATGGCAAAAGCCAAGTCTAGAACCCTGACCTGGGGTGGCCTAGACAGCTCAGGACTTGAACAGCAAACTTCATCTTGGCACAATGTGTTGTTACTGGAATATTAATTCACACACATCGGAAAGGCCAATGCGGACTCAGAACCGGAGAACTAGGAGGGACACATGAAATCAATTATTTCAATACCCTCATTTGACACATGCGCAAACTCAGCCCCAGATAAATGAAGTGATTTAATGAAGGCCATGCAATAAGCTGAGAACAAAGCCAGGACTATAGGATCCCCTATAGCTCTGCTCTTTAAAAAAAAAACAGTCAAAAGAAACCAATTACCTGCCAGACGCCAATACTTGAGGAAGGCTCTGCAAATGGCCGCTTGAAGACCTTGCACATTTTTAAGGCATCTGAATTAATTTCAGAAAAGTTGTTAAGGACAGCGAAGGCCGCTGCTAATGGGTAGACACACGAGAAAAGGCTCACATATCCAAACTGTAAGAAGAGTTCCAAGTAGTCATCAAAGGTGCCCTGAAAAAGAAAGGCCGTCAGGCCATCGTGGACAACTCACCAAGAACAGAAGCGCCAGTCTCCCAGGGCCTCCAGCCCCACCAACTTGTCTGAACTGAGAAACAAGCGCAAATTTAGGCCTCAAAAAATTGTCACCTCCAGAACTTAAAAGGAAAAGGCTTTTCTTTCTTTCTTTCTTTCTTTCTTCCTTCCTTCCTTCCTTTTTAAAAGACATTCATTTCAAAGACAAACTAATAACCCAGAATTACTGCTAATGAGTAATGGTCTTCTGTGACATGCCCCCAATTTTATTAACTCATTCAAAAAAATCTTTGGTCTCATGTGTCCCACCCCCCACCCCCAATTACATCCTTTCTGTAAGATCAGGAGCCAGAAAACAAAAGGAGGGAAAAGATACAAAAAAAAAAAAAAGGGCAGTCAGGGGCGAAGAGAGGAGGAAAGTGTAAGGAAACCATTCTGTAACTGGGTTTAAAATCTTTGGCTTGGCACACTCCATCTCATTTATTTGCAAGGCACAGTGCCAGGTGCCATTCAAAAGTATTTGAAATGGTTCAGAAGGGGAAGAAACACAGTCAATTCGCCCCTAAGAGCTTAGGTTTGAGAATCACTGAAAGCTACACAGCTGGGTTAATCAGGAAGGCTCATGGGGGGGGGTGGGGGGGATGGTGGTAGAAATGATTATAAGGTAAAAACAGAAGAATTCTCTTTAAAGTTCAATTAACAATTAACTTTTAGCCCCCAATAAAAGAGCTTCCACACAATGAACCCAGAGAAGACTAAAGACGGGCCATGTTGTTCACTTTGGAGGAAGCCAGCTGGAGGGGGCAGGTACCTCCTGAGTGACGCCAAGGGGGCCCAAGAGAGGTTCTGCAGGGGCCAAAATGTCTTCTCCAATGTCATTCTGAATGAGGAGACAAACAAAAAGACAGCTCCTGTTAGCTTCCTGGGGGCGGCTGCAGCTTTTAATTCTGTTTCTTTATGGCCTAGGACCAAGACAGCACCTCAGCCCCAGGAGGCCCTGGGCCCACACTCACCAGGAGACTGAAGCAGACCCAACAGCGGGAGCATCGGCAGAAAGGAGAGAAGGTGCCCAGCACAGACTTCTTATCCTACAGGCTCACTACTCCGGGAGAGGCAGGGGAGGCTGCTGACTCCCCAGAGACCACATGGCTGCCCTACAGCCCCTATTTTATGGTGCCCAAGTGGATGGATGATGGCTAACCCTGAATAAAATGGTGCAGACTACCAAAGATCATTATACATATGTGAGTATGTACATACCACTCTGTGGGAACAGTGTCTGCCACTCTATTAACAGAGAGAAAGACTCAGACCCATTTTTAAATTTAAGCAGAACTTGCATCACTAGAAATCATAGTGGCCCAAGTAAGGTCTTAGCATGCATAGTAAAGTCAGCCTTGGGAAACTATTTTTAGGGGAATGGTGAGAAACTGCCAACATAAGGGCCATATACAACAAAACAAAACAACAAGTCATTAGATGTGGTCATCAAGAAGCTGGTAATGACCTTTCAAGGGAATAAATAAATCAGTCTTCTGGATGGGAGAAGCTAATTACAGTTTCATTGGAGAGCTCTCCCCCTAAACATAGCAGACACATCTTTATTTTCTACCCAGCTGCCCTCCTCTGTACTTCACCACCCTGCCCCACGTTAGAACTCCTCCTACTCAGGACCCTCTTCCCTGACTGCAGGGGCTGGGATTGGGGGGCATGAAGAACTCCTTCCAGAACATCCATCTAAGGCAGGTGCCCAGGCCACTCTGCTTCTGGTTTTCCACACAGACCGCCCCCATCATTAGATTACATGCTCCTTGAGGCCAGGGATTGCCTTGCTTCATATTATGATGAAAATTTTTTTTATTTTTTACTCCCTTTTATTAATTTTTATTATTACTTAGGGGAAGAGGAGTGAGAGCCTTTTCTCCTAGTTAGAAGGTCACTGAGATGGCTGAGACCTGTCCCATAGGATATGAAAATTTACGTAAGGCCTCAAACATTCCTCAGACAGGAAGCCAAGAAGGGAGTCCAGGCCACACAAAGTAATCTGACTTGCCTTATTTGAGAAACGATGCCAACTGTCACTGAACTTCTTGGCCTCAATCAGCACCTCCAAATAGGGCTTAATCTGTAACCTCACTTAGTTTACCTGGAGAGTCTGTTTAGCTAGGTTTGTTTCCTTTATGAGGAAATATGATTCTGTTTAGCTAAGTTTGTTCAGCTTTTATGAGACTGAAGGAAGTATGGGATCATGAATTGTCTTTTTAAACTTTTATAGCCTAAAAGAATGTATGAAGCTGAAATATGTAAAAGAATTTATTTCTCTAATATAATTTTCTCTATAAAAGCTTGTCAGAAACTCCAATCCAGGGTTGAAGGTTTGTTTTTTTACCTTTTGAACCCATGCTTAAGCATTATAAAACCTAAGTTTTTACCTCTATAATTTCTACATGGTGGTAGATTTATCTTGGCAGAAGTAACCTACCATATGAACTCAAAGAAGAGATACACTGCCCATAATAATACCTGCACTCTTGGCATGCAGAAGGTACTTAATAAATGTTTACTGGCTGGCTGACAGTCATGTTAACCATAAAGTCATCCTTATCACAAGTAAACTCAGTATTACAGATGGATAATTTTTAAGTAATTATTTCATTACAGTATCGAAATGAAGAAAGAAAAAAGGAAGGAAGGAAGAGAAAGAAGAAAGAAAGAAAGAAAGAAAGAAAGAAAGAAAGAAAGAAAGAAAGAAAGAAAGAAAGAAAGAACGAGCCTCTCACCTACAAGTCGGCCTAGAAGGGAGGAGGTGTTTTATAGTTGCATTAGTGCTCAGGCCTCTGCTCTAAACTAAGAAGTAAGCTTCTCAGATAAATCCCAATTCTAACATAATATTTCTTAACCCATTACTTGAAGGGCTGTTTTATGGGGGCTGCATGTAAGCTGTCAAGAAAGCTCCCAGATCTCCCCTCCCTGCCTGTCCATCAGAGCCTTCTCCTACTTGCTGCTGCTTTTTCAAGTTCCACCCTCCTTCCTCCCTCCTCCCTCCTTTCAGGGGTGACAGACATAATTTCATCAAGATCTACAAAGTTTTCAGTACTGGGTATGTGCTTTTGTTGTTGTTCAGTCGTTTTCAGTTGTGTCTGACTGTGACCCCATTTGGGGTCCTGTTGTCAGTGGTTTGCCATTTCCTCCTCCGGCTCATTTTACAGGTGAGGAAACTGAGGCAAACAGGGCTAAGGGACTTGCCCAGGGTCACCCAGCTAGGAAGTGTCTGAGGCCACATCTGAACCCAGGAAGATGAGTCTTCCTGACTCCAGGCCCGGTACTCTAACCACTGTGTCACTTAGCTTTTAGCTTTACAGTGGTTCTTTCAGGGAGAGGGGGGAAACTGGGGACCCCAATAGGTGGTCATTCCAGTGCTACTGCCTTTTACGATGTTAGTGATTGAAGGCACTTAATCCACATGTTTCAGCTCCAGGAAAGCTCTGCCCTGCCAACAGACAACACACATTCTGGCTTACCAGGTAAGTCCCCTTTTCTTTTTCCAGGATGATTTGTTCATACAGAGTAACATCCACATCTGCTTTTAAAGCCTGCACCTTCTTCTTCACCCGTAAGCCATACTTCCTTTGAAGCCAATATGGAAGAAGGGTTTCTACAATTTGGTTCAGAATCTGAGAAGTGATCAGCAGAGTAGCCAAGCTCTAAAGAAAAACAAAGAACAAGAGCTGAGCAAGGCTACAGCAATGTGGGAGATAACAGCAGGTTTATGATCATGGAAGGTATGGTAGCATCCTGGGCTGGTGGCTTGAGAGTGCTGGACTGGGAGCCTTCGAGGTCAGGCTTCACACTGTCCTTTCATACTGACTTGCTGTGTGAGCTCCTCCCAGGACTCCCTTACCAAGCCCCAGCCTGGAAAGCTGCCCCTGTCAATGTTCAGGGGCAGAAGCGGCTCCCAACACGGGCAAAATTTCTGATTCTTTACCTATCCTGTAATATGCAACATGACACGGCCAGAACAAGGTCTGATGTTATAAAATAAGCCTTTGCCAAGGCAAGTGACCATGGGATGGTTCCAGCTCATTCGTCTCTTCTCAGGGAGCCACAAAGAAGACTCTGCTTTGGGGTATGCCCCTGAAATGGCCTAGAAAGTTCTCAGTCTCCGGGAGAACAAAAAAAGCAGGCTGGCTGAAACTGTCTGCATGGGCAAGAAAGCAAGGGGGCCCCTAAGAGGAAGTGCCCATGGCCCCTTTATAACTCTGCTCTCAGACAACACAGCTTCATCCACAGAGGTCTCTCCTCAGTTACGAAAAATGAAAATCAACAGACCCACAATAGAATTCTGGAGCGGAACAGCAAATGTTGCAAAAGAGGGCAACAAGGCGTAATCTGCTTTATTGTTTTCGATTTCAATGTGGTTTTCAACTTTGGCAACTTATAAAATCAAATGTGGTGAAAATCGGATCATAGGACCATCATTTTAATGCTGGAGTGGACATCAGAGATCATTTATCCAGGGACTTCCAACCTGGGGTATGAGAATATTGCAAAGAAGTATGGGAAATATCTGGCTAATAATTAGACTACTGAAAGTAATTTGTTTTATTTCTTATGTGTATCAAGGGTAGGGTTCAACTGAGTCAATCAATCAATCACCCCACCCTACTTAACCAAGATTTGGAGAGCCAGAGTGATTTGGAGTTGAGGCTGGTTTTTAAGAAAAAAGGGGGAAAAAAGTTTCAGAAATTAAAAATCTACATTCCCTTTGTGCAGAGAACAGCCGGCACGGGTGTGACACCGGCTCTCCATCCACACTATTTGGCCATAAAACTAATTATTTAGAAATTGTACCATTCTTCATACTCACCTGTCGCAAAAGTTTCATATCTTTCATCACAAAGGCAATGTAGAAGAGTGAGGCGAAACAATTGAGAAAGTTGAACTGCCAAAAAAAAAAAAAATGAAAAATGACTGCAGGAGGGAGAAAGCCCTCTAAGAACCAAAAGACAGATTCACTTGTATCTTTAGCACACAAAGCATTTTTCTTAAAAAGGAATTTTCAAAAACAGCCTGAACTTGCCTTCCTGCCTCCCTCACTTCTGTCCCCTTCACTCTTCTCTCACTGAAGGAGACATCAGTGACTGAATGGACATCTGAGTCACATGGTCAGGGACCTGGGGGAGGCCAGGGGTTGCTTCCTGAGGAGTCCCCATCTGCTCCCCAACCAAGTCAAGGGGATATTGGGAGCACCTGAGCCAGGACTCAGATAATTACCCTGATACCAGTGGACCCAAATATCAAAAACCTCTTTGAGAAGTGACTTTTCATCAAGTTAGCTCCTGAGTTCTTCTGATATGGGTTACACTTATAAGAATGGTGTTTTGAGTTTTGAGACCAGCAGGCTCTTCCCCAAGACTTTAGTTGTTCAAAACCTAAATATCTGAATTCTTAGGTGGTCAGTTCCTAGGCAGATGTGCTGGATGACGTGGCTTTGGCTTGAGGCCTTGAAGCCAGCTCTCAAGAGCATCCTTTGTAATGTGACTGCATATAAAAGGAATTACTGACTCTTCCTAAGGCTCTCTGGCACCTAGAGAACAAAAGGCCTTACTGCCCTGCTACTTCCAGGATATGACAGACTAAGATAATAATATGAATATTTGAGTCCCCTTCCTTTGTCTCATTGCTCTATAAAAACCTGAGAATCAATAAATGGAGTTCATGGTTCTTCCTTGAACTACCCACATGGCCTGGTCATTTCTTATTCACGTCTCCAAATCATGCTAAGTGCTGGACACTGAGCAGCCCATGGCAAGGGGATGGAGACAACAGAAGGGCACAGAGGGGAACAGAGGGGGACAGAGGGGCACAGAAGGGCACAGAGGGGAACAGAGGGACCCAGAGGGGACACAGAGGGGCTCAGAGGGGAACAGAGGGGGACAGGGGGGACAGAGGGGAACAGAGGGTAACAGAGGGGGACAGAGGGAGACAGAGGGGAACAGAGGGACACAGAGGGGTACAGAAGGGCACAGAGGGGCATAGAGGGGAACAGAAGGGCACAGAGGGGCAGGGGGCAACATGTAAGGGCCAGAAGACCTCAAGGGAGGAAGCTGTGATGAGTACAGCCCAGATGAGCCAGAGGCAGGGCCTCCCAAGGCCTGGAGCTCTGGCAATGCAGGCAATCAGTCATGGTTCTTGATATACGTTCTTCAAACACCTGTTAGTTGGGGGTGGAGGTCTTTTCCAGATGTACATTCAGTTCCCTTGTTTTCTCTGACAGAGAACAGTAACCAGAAGTTAGCCTTTTCTGGATGACTCAGTTAACTACACTGGGCTACAGGAGAGGCTGCCCCAGAACCTATCTGGACAGGGAAGGCTCTTTCTTCCCCACTGAGAGGCCCCAGATGGCCTTGTCTCCTCAGTCACTTCTTGCTTTTCTTAGTCTTCCCCCTCCCCCGCCATGGTCACCCTGCCAGCTTTTGTTCACTGCCCTGTTCTGTAGGCCCGCTTTCAGCATCACCCCAATTCTGTCTGCAGACGATGCCACACGCTAGTCTGTTAGAACTATGTAAAAAGTAAGCATAAATGCAGTCTGAAGGAAGACTTGGCCTCTCCTATCAGTAAAGTGAATATGCTTTAATGCATAGATTTTGTGTCATCTGGCTTTACTGGTCAGGTGTGTTACTGTGGTTTTTTTGCTTTCTTTAGCTGTTTTCCAGATAACTGAGGCTGTGAGTGCTGGGCTGAGAATACTACATGGTGGCTGGTGTGAGAAATCCTCTCCTCTCTGACTTCCTCAGTCCTCCTTTAGGAGCACTGGGAGCTGCACACAGCGTCTTTCACCAAACACAGCTGAGTTCGCCCCACTTACAGCTCTCTCTCATACAAACAGATGCCTCCTCTTCCTTTCACCTGCTTCTCTCATGCCCTCTTTTTTGCTAACTCAGTTACTGTACAGAAGCATCTCTCCCCCTCTTTTTCCTGGTTTCTCTTCCCCACCTTCCCTTTGTCAGTCCAAAGCTTTTTTAAAGTACCCTAAATCATGACTTACAAGTGAGAGAGCAGCCACATTAATCAAGCGTAAAAAACCCAAGTCTTAGGTGAAATCAGTTACCCCAGTGAACAAGAGACGATGTGGAAAGGCCCAAGAAGAGCAGAAGTCCCCTTACAAAGCCATGCCAAGCTCTCTCTACCTCCTCATCTTTTAAAAGCAGATTTTCCTTACGTATTAACATTCCAGATAAGTTTAGAAGGTTTTTATTTAATTTTTGTTTTTCTGTTAAGTTAAATTGCTAGTTAGTACTGTAACAACATTGTCATGCTATAGTTCATTGCCAATACATTTGGGTTAAATAGATTTGTGTAGACTGTCCTGGGAACTAATCTTTTATAATGTGTTGTTTCTATGGGAAAATATGCTCCAAATTTCAGAAAGCAGACTTACTCATTTGTGTAACAAAACCCACTCATAAGTGAGGGATTTAAAACTTTTACATATAAAAAAATTAAAAAAAAAACAAACAACATAAAACAAAAACAAAAACAAAAAACAACAACCAAAAAACTTCTGGGGCAGATAGGTGGCACAGTGAGTAAGAGCACCAGCCCCAGAGTCGGGAGGACCTGGGATCGGTTCTGGCCGCAGAAAATGAGCACTCACACATAAATAATGACTGGCTGTGTAACCTTGAGCAAGTTACTTAACTCCAATTGCTTTAAAAAAAAAAAACCCAAAAACTTCTTTAGGGGCAGCTAGGTGGGAGCACCAGCCCTGGAGTCAGAAGGACCTGAGTTCAAATCTGGCCTCAGACACTTAACACTTACTAGTCGTGTGACCTTGGGCAAATAACCCCAATTGCCCTGCCTTCCCCCCTCCAAAAAGTAAAAAACCTCCCACAAAATTCTTCCCTTATCAAACTATTTAGGAAAGCCTCTAGTAAGGAGCTGATGGCTCTGGGGTCACCAATGAGAAAACCAAGACTAAACTTAGCTATAAATGGCTATAAAGACTGGACTTAGCCATGACTGGACTAGCCACAAATGCACTAAGTTGTTCTGAATAACTGAATATTATCAGCAAAACCCATTCCTACTACTTGAATTTTCTTATATCATTTGACTTCTCTAAATTAAGAACCCAGCACCAGTATACTATGCTGGAAACAAGTCTTTATGATTCATTTCAAAAGTTATGAATTTTTGTTGTAAAGAAAGCCATATTTACACAGAAAAAACATACTTACCACCAACACCTTGAGAACCAGATGATTCTGATAGGCAGACTCCAGCCTGTGATTCTCTGAAATGAGCAATCAGAAATGGTCACATCTGTCCTTCAGACAAGAAGCGATGTGCAGGTAATATGGCACCATGGTGCTAACAGCATGGGGGTCAAATACCAAGGCCCTTCAGCAGTCATTTCAAAAAATGATTTGCTGATGACTGTGGCCTTCCTTCCTGTACCACTGAGATAAACAGCTGCCAATACTCCCCCCAAAAATGTAAAAAGGAAAGTTAGATAAAGGGGGGAAGGGAGAGGAAACAGGGATAATACCAGGTTGGATGGAAAGATAAGAAATGGATGTTTTAAGACCACACTGCATTCATAAACTAGGGTGATCACAGGCAGGATTGATGCTGCTCCAAAAGCAATATGAGCCAACTAGGACAAAAAGCAGCTGGCTAGCCAATCACCGCATTAATGTGGTTCATCTGGGCACACCCAGTGTGCTTCTGCCAAAGCCCCTGCAACAAGCCGGCCCTGAGACCCTTGACCCATAGGGCTCAAAGGGGCCAAGGCCCTCATGTCTGAACCTTCTTGTCCTCACTGGGACAAGATCTTGAGAAGCTTCTCAGCTAAGTGGCTGAAACCAGAGGATGAGAAGGAAGACCATAAAGGGTGGCTGTCCTACATTACACATCTAGTCAAAAACATCTTTACTAGGTGTTTTGCTACCAAAGCTCCAATGGTCTCCCAAATGGTTTCTGGCCTGATAGTTCCTTTCTTGTAATGGCACCTACTTTTCTTCATCAAGGCAACGGAGTCTCTGCTCCTCAGACATAGGACTCCTTTAGGAGAACCAAGGAATCCCAAGGATGGGTGCTGGCCATACCATACTACACCAGTTTAAGCCAGAATAACCAGAAGGGTGTCCAGAGCATAGCAAGTCCATGGGTCTTGGTGGCCTTTTCCTTTACAATAGACAGAAATGCCTGGCTGTTCCCTAAGATGTAGCACACCCCACTAGACTCAGCCAGCATTTATTAGGCATCCACTGCATGTACCGGGGATGCCAAGACCAGAGACCCGGCACTCGGGGAGGCTGCATCCACTGAAGACCCGACACCAACACAGACAAAGACAGCTGTTAGGAAGAGCAGACTCACCCCACGAGGTCAGGAATTCTGCAGCGAGGCGATAGAGCCGGTTCATGATCTCAATGACAATGGCGTAGACGATGCTAGGCACGAACAGCAGGGTGTTGGTCAGCTCTGGAAAATTGCTCTCCCGGTGCACATCCTGAGCCCACGCTTCCAAGTCGAAGTAAATCATCATCACATAGAGGGAGAAATAGAGGCAGAGGCACACGAAGGGCAAGGAGACCAGGTAGATGCGCAGCTGCCTCTTGAAGCTGGAATAGAGCGGCTCCTCCCTGCCAGTGATGGGGTTGACGCCCAGGACGCCGTGGAAGCCCGGCCTCGGCTCTTCAAACTGCCTCTTCATCAGCAGCGTCCCCCACCGATAGGTCATCAGGGCGCAGCCTCGCTTCCAGACTTCCAAGATCACCGTGGACCAAATCAGGTTGAAGGAGGCGAAGATCACGTACTTGTCATAGTCCTCCCAGTCAAACACGTAGTAGGGCAGCCCGATGAGTGCCATTGGGATCAAGGCAAAAGTGAAGTACTCCAAGAAACCAAAGTAGATGGCGATGGTTTCTCCAAAGTATGTGCGGATGCCATCTGCAGGGGGGGAGGGAGAAGAAAGCAGGGGTTCTGAGCCAGCTCTGAGGGAGGCTGAGAACACACACATTCCACAGGAGGCTGATTCATGCCTTGTGGACGTGAGGAGACCTTTTAACCCACTCAGGGCATCTCTGCTAACAAGTAAGATGGGGCAGAAGGCAGGGGCTCCAGCGGCCCCTCGGAGATGCCCTAGCATGACACGCCCTCTTCTCAGACAAACCAAGAGGAACGCTGGCTGCTGAGCTCAGCTGGTGCAGGGAGCTTCCCACCCAGCAGATCCCAAGTCTAGGCCAACAAAAGGAGCCAAGATAACACCATGGGCAGAAAGGCCCGACTCTCCCCCATGTACACTGTCCTCAGCCACCTGCTGCTTAGAGCATCAGCCGGGGATCAGGAAGGGACCACAGGCACCAGCCAGGACAATGCCCTCGTCTAACCCTCCACTCTGTGAAGTCGGGGGCAAACATGAAGCCAGGCACTGTGTGTAACTCAGGCTGGGGCTGACGCAGGAGCTGGGGACCCAAAGAGCAGGCTCTCACCCTAGCTTGGCTCACTGATCATGGGAATGGGGAGAGCCACTTAAGACTCCCCCTCTGTAAAAAGGAGGGTTATACTACCTAACTCTACAGGCCCCTTCAGTTTTGGGAGCTGGTGTCCTAAACCTGAAGGTTCCATTCAGTACAAGTCACCTTTGATTTGCAAGGTGAGCCCTGTGTGGCTAGGATTTGTTCTCACTTTCACAGCTCTCCCCCTTCACCACCGTAGCAAGGAATGTGGGTTTTCCTGTTTCCTCAAACCCCACACCCTGAATCCCCACTGCCTCCCAGTCTCACCACAGCTTTCCCCACACAGTTTTCCTTGGGGGCCTAGAGCACTGAGGAAGTGTGTCTTGATTTAGACTGTGACAGAATGTATTCTCGCCTATATCATAATGACCATTTCCTGGATTTTGACACAATAATTAATGGAAAAACTTCATTAACATCTTCTAATAAAGAAAACTTAGTGAGATCACATTTCTCTCTTTGTATGGCTGCCTGGGCTAGGTAACTGTCAGGCAAAACTGGGGGTGGCAGGGGAGGTCAGGAGGCCAGTCCTTCTTGGCCAGGTGGTCCAGAGTTCATCCAGGTTGGTGACTCACTGCTCTGAGATAGGTAAGCAGCCCTTTGCCCATCACCTGAAGCTAACACTAGGGGGTCTGCTGGCTGTAAGATGGAGCACCCCTGCTCCTGTGTGGTACACTCACAGAGCACAAAGGACACAGCCAGAAGGAATGCAGGAAAAGCTGAAGCCCTCAGGGACACAGGTGGTGCCGGGTTCCCTGCTCCCACTCAAAGGTTAGGATGGTCTGGGAAGGGAGGTAAGAAGCCAGGGTCTGAGAAGGAGCTTAAAATACAGAAAAGAGAGGTTCTGGGCAGGGAAAAAGTACACCCAACAAGGCATGGCACCAATACATCTGCTTGAAGTCTCATACATGTAATCACAGAAACTCTGAAGCCGACATTAAAAATGAAAGCCCTTGAAGGCAGAGCCAAGATGTCAGAGTATCAGGAAGCAGCAGAGCCACACTCCCCTCCCATCCTGAACTCCTCCAGAAAGACAGAGACAACTTACTGGACCGAATGCTGACAGGAAATGCAAGAAAAAAAACCAGGGAGCCACTTCTCCAGCCAAGTTGGGGAAGAGAGAGAGAGAGAGAGAGAGAGAGAGAGAGAGAGAGAGAGAGAGAGAGAGAGAGATAGAAAGAGGTGGGATGTGAGACGGGGTCTGGCCAGGAATGTGCTGTGAACAAAGCACTCTTGCCCAAGGGAGAGGCTGTGCCCACCACCAAGATCTGTCCCAAACCCAAGCTGGTGCACCCTGATCTCCCGCACGGTGCAGGGACAGGCAGTTTTGTCACCTACTGGATAGTTCTGGGTCAAACAGGGCAGGCTGAGGCAGGACCCTGTGCCTAAGGGAGGTGCTCTGGGCTAAAGAGCAGTCAGGGTCTTGGGCAAGAGAGAAGAGCACAAGGCAGCAGAGCTGAGTGACTCAGACCCAGGGGCATAGCACAGACTAGCTCAGTTCGCAGAGGAATGACCAGGTCAGGGATCCCACCAAAGGGCAACCTACAATTCTGCCATTCTGAACCAAAAGAGTTTCCAGCCAGCTGATGGAGGCTAAAGCCAGCAGCCACTGTTGATCAGACCCAAACCCAAATGTCAGAAGCTGGCAGAGCTCAGACTGGGCAGTGGTGATGGGCAGCAGTGAGGCTTTGCCCTGAATCAGACCACTCTGGGAGCACTGAAAGCCTGCAGTCCCCAGCCTGAGCTCTCTCTAGGAGCCTAGAATAGCACAACACCCAAGAAAGCAGCAGAAGGACTAGCCCAGAGCTTCCCTCCAGAAGTATATCAAGTCTGAAATCAGGAAATGGGATGGAAGAACAGGCAAGCAAATAAAAATGCCACAATAAAAAGCTATAAGGGCAATGGGGTGTTCAAGACACAAACCCAAGAGAAGAGAACGACCCCAAAACATCTAGAAGCAAAGCCTCAGAGGAAAACATATCTGGAGACAAGGGTGACTGGAATTCCGGGGGGAGATGAAGCAAGAGTTGTAAAGAGAATTACAAATGTTTCTATAAATAAAATGAAAGGGCTAGAGGAAAAACTGTAAAAGAAATGACAATGCGAAAAGAAAGAACTGGAAAGGGAATTAACAGCATGGCACGAGAGGTTAAGAAAGAAACTCGCCCAAGCAACAAATTCCCTGAAAATCAGAATGGACCAAACAGAAGCCAACAACTCCATGAGGCAACAAGAAAGATTAAAACGAAGTCCAAAGACTTCAGAAATGTGAAGAAAATTTAAGGAATCTCATAGCAAAGACAACTGAGCTGGAAAACAGATTAAGAGAACAAATTTAAGAATCACTGGACTATTTGAACTTCATGACAAAAAAAAAATGCCTAGAAAACATCTCAAGAAAATGTAAAACTATCTAGACCTCTTAGAACCGGAAGGCAATGTGGAGTTGGAAAAAAACAACCAGTTACCTCCTGAAAGAAACCCCCAAATGAAAACTCTCAGCAACACACTGCAGCCAAAATCCAGAATTTCTGTGTCAAAGGAAAACTTTTACAAAATATTCAGGTACCAAGGAGCCACAGTAAGAATCACATATAATTTAGCAGCCACCACTATAAAAGAGCAGAGAGCTCGGAATACAATATTTTAGAAGGCAAAGGACATGGGGTCACAGCCAAGAATAACTCATCCAGCAAGACTGAGTATAATCCTACAAGGGAAAAAATAGATTTTTAGTGAAATCAAGGACTTCCCAGCATTCCTGATGAAAAGACCAGAGCTTTGGAGAAGCTTTGAAGTTCAAACACAGGAGTAAAGAGAAATATCAAAAGTGAATAGATGGGGCGGCTAGGTGGCGCAGTGAATAGAGCGCCGGCCCTGGAATCAGAAGGACCTGAGTTCGGAGCCGGCCTCCAACACTTAATCCAAACAAACAAAAACCTAGCCGTGTAACCTTGGGCAAGTTACTTAACCCCAATTGCCCTAAAGGGGCGGCTAGGTGGTGCAGTGAGTAAGAGTGCCGGCCTCGGAGTTTGGATGACCCCAGATCAGATCCGGCCTCAGAAAATGAGCACCCACGCATAAATAATGACTAGCCGTGTAACCTTGAGCAAGTTACTTAACCCCAATTGCTTTAAAAAAAAAAAAAGTGAATAGAAATGAACAATCATGAGGGGCTAAACAAGGATAAACTACTAATATTCAACGTGAAGAGATGACACATGTGTCCCCTCTGAACCTTGTCATTATCAGGGGTCATGGAGGGGTAGATTCTAATTAGTAGGGAAGGCCTGAGAATGGTTCTGCTATAGCTTGATAATCATAAAAATCTGGGGCAGGGCAAGGGTGGAAACCAAGGGAAAGGAAAGTTAGGGGAATTGTCTCAGGTCATCAGGGTAAGTGAACATCTATCCAAACAAGGAGGGCAGGAGAGGCAGCTGGTGACAGGTGAACGCTCTTCTCATTTAAACTTGTCAAAGGAAGAAAGAAAACACAGATTCAGCTAAAGAAGCTCATTTCACTCAATAGGGAAAGAGGAGGGAATAAAGAACAGAGAAGGGGATTAAAGGGAGGCAGATTAACGGACCAGCTCCAAACAACACCAAATATGGTTAAGCATATGCAAACTATGCATAGAGAGCTATGCAGTCTGAGGGAGAACGGGCAAGTAAGTGATGGCTTATAGATGGGGTAGAGTGTTAGTGTGCAGTGAGAAACAAAGAGAACCCTGGGAAGATCTGAATGAACTGACAGTAAGGGAAGTAAGCGGAATCCGGAGAACAACGTATTCATTGTGAGCAATATCCTCGGAAGGCTTGGTGACTGCTCGGCGGAATGACCAACAAGGATTCCAGGGGACTGATGAGGAAACACGAGGCCCACCTTCTGAGACTGAGGGGAACTCAGAAGGCAGAATGAAACGTTTCTGTACATGGCCAATTCAGTACATATTTAGGGGTTTTGTTTTTCTTTCGTTCTCAAGTGGGGGAGGAGCAAGAGGTTGGGGTAGATAAGAGAAAAGGCAGATTTTTTTGGTAGTTGAAAACAACAAAAATGAAGGCCTTTTCCCCTCTCTTCTACCTAGTACAACAGTCTTCTAACTGGTCTCCTTCCTCAAGCATCTTCCAAATCCAACGCATCCTCCATACAGCTGCCAAACCAACTTCCAGTACAGATCTGACCACCTGACACTCCCCACACCTTATTCAATAAACTCCAGTGGCTTCCTCTTATCTCTAGGATTAAACATAATCCTCTGACATTTAAATCTTCTCACAACCTAGCCCAGAGGAGAAGGAAAGACTCTTTCCAGTGTTCTTCCACACACATTCTGCACCATTCAAGCCGAAGTCCTGTGTCTCAGACAGGGTGCCCCATTTCCCACCTCCTTGTCTTTGCACTGGCTGGCATGGAGCCTGTTCTCCAACTCTTCAAATCCCTAGCTTCTTTCAGGATCCAGCTGAAGCTCTGCTTCCCAAAGCAGGCTCTTCCCAGTCGTCCCCCCCCATGCTGGTGTCCTTCCCTCTAAGCTTACTCTGTATCAGTTAGTTGTTCTCCTACGATTCCCCTGGTTGGCCTTTCTGTTCTGTCCTGTCCAACCCCATATGATTCTCCTTGGCAGACAAAATAGAAGTAGAACAAGAGGGGAGTGTCACTGTCCTTTCTCCAGGGCCCCCTGTGACCACCATCGCCAAGCACTCAGGAAGGGAGTTCATGCGCTCCTGCCTCCGGGGGATAAGAGGACGGGGAGCAGCCCAGCCCCCCGGGGCCCACATGGAAACTGTCCTGCTGTGCCATCTCTCGCCTCCCCGACCTGAGAGCCTATTCTGTCCCACAGACACCACCTCCCACCAGAAGGCCTATCCGCAGCGAGAAGCACCCCTCGGACATACCCAAAGGCTGATACTTCAGCTTGAATCGGTTGTACCAAGTGCTCTCAAGCTTCTTCAGAGCTTCAGCGTCGTGAAGGGGGAAGATCTGGGTCACGAGGCCGTACGTGAGTAGTCTCCGCACTAAGGAAGAAAGGAGAAACACGCTGACGGACGTGAGAAGCTGCCAGGCGTGGCCCAGCCGGGGCAGCAGAACTCTGCCTAATTAATCCCAAGGCCTATGCTCCAAACTGAGCCCTACTGCGATCGAAAGGCTCCCCCGAGCACCTACAGGTGGCTGTCCACGATGAGTCTCCATCCAAAACCTAAAGTGAGCTTCCCTTCCAGGCTGATCCTGTCCCCCACTGCTCCAGGGCCACGTGAGCATGGGGCTCTTGTGCCAGAACTAATGCTGACAAAAAGAAGGAAGCAAGGGGAAAGCCCAAGGAACCTGCCCCTACTCCCAGCCATGGGACACCCCATGGCTCAGGCCTGGCCCTCAGCCTCTCTCTCCTCTTTACCCGGCACCAGAGGAAGAACGATATGGCACTTGTTTCTCTCAAGGCCCTGCCCTTGCCCCTTCTTTTTACCCAGGATCCTAGTCTGGTTTTTATCAGGACCTGGTCCTCTCTGCTGAGATCAACCCAGTTATCGCTATGGGGAAAAATGAATGAAGAGGGCACACACCCTGCCCCCTGTCCACCAACTGTGACATACAGGTGTCCAGAGAGCCCCGGAGTAGTCCACCACCATATCTTAGACAGGCATTAGAGATGGGCCCCCAGAACGCACTGAGGGAGAGGAGGGAAGGCTAGATCCCACCTGGAATGCCCTCGCACATCTCTGGAGGATGCATGGAAAAAGCCAGACAAGAGTCACCGAATGAGGAGGTGTGGGGTCAAGGGAGAACCCACAATGGTGGACAGCTCACAGATCTGTCGAAGCCCACATGGAGGAAAGACAACATTGTGGTCCTTCCCACTGCCACCCTCTTGGTTCTTTGCTTTGCACTGATCTAGGATACCTTAGCCATCATTGTCTTCTTGAACTAAAACAAATGGTTATTTTTACTCTAAGGTTTGGACTTATGGTAACATAGACCTAGCTGGACTCATGGTTAGAGTCAGAGGGTTAGGGTCAGAGATTTAAAGCTGGAAGTTAGAAGCCACCAAGCCTGATCTCTTCACTTTACAGATGGGGAAACTGAGGCACAGAGCTGTTAAGTAACTTGCCCAGTGAGCAGCCAATAGAGAATTCAAACTAAGGTCTTCTCAACTCTTGAACCACACTAGCTGCTAAGTCATGAGGCCTCCGAAGTCCCAGCTCTGCCACTTCCTAGTGTGACTCAAATAGGGCATTTGCCCTAAGTCTTGGTTCTTTCATCTGTAAAACAGGAATGACAAAGCATGTGCTCCCTATCCATCAGGGCTGCCACTTGGCATGGCTTGAAGCTGCCCAGATATCTTTTAAATGGCATTTAACTCTAGAATGCCCCATCTTGGTCACCCTTTGCTTATGGGCTGCATGAAAGCTCTCAGACACCCTCTGACCGACCCCAGAGCCAGCCACTGCCCCTCACTGCTCCCTGCCTGGGGGTGGCAGACATACTCCCACCACCTTCCCCACAGGACTAAGCCACAGCAGCACGCTGGTTTGGGAGCCTCTGAGGGCCCTTTGCTTCCTTGAGACGGACCTATAAAGTCAAGACCAGCCTTTTACTGTCCTTCACCTGCCCAGTCACACAGAACTTTTAACCACAGAGTAAACTCTGACTGAGTTATGAAACAAGATGAAAAGCTGAGTGATTCAGGGAGAATACAAGGCAGCAGGCCCTAAAACACAGCTCCTGGCCTGGCCAACAATGACTTCAGCTTTCCCCAAAATGCAGTGTCTCAATCCCTCCCTCTTCCCACACCAGGTAAAGTGGGCACTGACCAGGAAGGGGCCTGACCAACGCAATCCCATATGGATCCATGTATAGACAGCTACAACTACAACTAGACGGATGCCCTTCCTCCCTTCAGGATCAGTAAATGATCTGGACAAATCCAATCTAAGCGGCATGAAGAAGGGACATAAGGAACCTACTGGACACTAGGCTTCTCTGAACGTAAAGACGTCCTGTGCTGACACTGGAGGGGCAGCTACTTAGGTGACGCAGGGGATAAAGTGCAAGGCCTGAAGTCAGGATGGATGTAAGTTCAAATCAGGCCTCAAACACTTACTAGCTGTGTGACCCTGGGCAAGTCACTTCACCCTGTTTGCCTCAGCTTCCTCATCTGTCAAATGAGCCAGAGAAAGAAATGGCAAATGCTCCAGTATCTCTGCCAAGAAAACTCCAGATGGGGTCAGGGAGAGATGGACAAGACTAAAACAATTCAACAACCAAAACTAAACAATAGAGTACGTGACCATTACCTGGGATTTATACATCTTTGCTTCCAAATGATGTAAGTTCTCTCCCCCATCCTCAGAATGTCTCCAAGAGTCAGGTAAAAGAGCTGAGATGCTGACCCCAATTAGAGCTGGGGTAACTGAAACATGAGACCTGACTAGTATTAGCCAAATGACAGAACAGTGACACTGCTGCTTCTGTGTCATTCCCACTGTCACAACAATTCAGCCATCCCCAGTGCAGTGATTAAGGCACCCTGCTGAGCCACAGCTTACCCAGAGGGGGCTGTGACCTGACCCGATCAGAGAATAAGAAGCCAGGGGGAGAGCCAGCATGGGAGATTTCCAACCCAGCCACCCCTAGCCTTAACCCCAAACACTCTCCTATTCCAGTCCCTCTGTTGGAGAAGCTGCCATCTCTCCCTTATGAAATGGGCACTGGCTTCTTGGGACCTTTAACTTAACTACAACCCAGGCACCCACAGCAACCCGCCCAGGTGACAACAGGAAGGTCAACCTCTACACCAGCATTCCTATTTCTTCCCCTAGGTCATTGGTGGCTGGCAGAAGCCCCCCTCAGACTCTGTAACTGGGGCAGTGACTAATAAAAGCCTCAACCTCCTCTCCCTACTTTGTTCTGGGTGGGCCAGAGTGGGCCTCGATCACAAGAGCAGGCCTGGATGGGTCATTCTCTGCATCTCAGACCTCATTAGCAAGTCAGCTAACCAACATTTATTGATTGCTTACGAGGTGAGACCTACTGTATTAAGTGCTGGGCATAGAAAGGAAGGCAAAAACATGATCTCTCTCCAACTCACATTCTATGGGAGGGACAACATGTAAATAACTGTGTATATAAGACACAGGCAGTGTGAACAGAAGGTCAGCCTCAGAAGGAAGGCTCTAGCAACTGGGGGAACTGGGAAAGGCCTCTTGGAAAGAAGGTGGGATTTGAGATGAGCCTTGAAGGAAGCCAGGGAAGTCAGGTGAGGAGAGATGGGATGCCAGGCATGGCAGAGGGTCAGGGAAAAGGCACAGGCTCAGGGGGTATGCGCAAGCAAAGAACTGTGAGAAGGTCAATGTTTCTGGACCTCATGGTAACTGGAAAAGAATAAAGTGTAAGAAGACTGGAAAGGTAGGAGGGGGTGGTTATAAAGGCCTTAAAAGGCAAAGAGGAACCTGGAGGATCCAATTCAAGAGGGAACCACTGGTGTTCATGAGTCCAGGAGTGATGTGGTCAACCCTGCCCTTCAGGAAAACCACTCTGGCAGAGGACAGACTGGAGTGGGTCAAGGCCTAAGTCAGGGAGGTGAAGCAGAAGGCAAAGGGAGTTGTTCTGCTGGGAAGGGACAAGGGCCTGCACCAAGGCTGCAACTGTATGTGGAGAACCAAGGACACATTCAAGGGACTTGGTCTAGGAGGAAACACCAAGACTTGGCAACAGACTGGGATGCATTGGGGAGGAGAGGCTGGGAGGAAAGGACAGCACGCAGATGGTGTGCCTTTGGGCCTAGCGGGGTGGCAGTGACCCACAGTGACAGCAGAAAGGCCAGGGTCCGGGAGGAAAGATGGCAAGATCTGCTTTGGAAGGGTCCCTCCATCTGGCCTCCTCAGACAAGCAACTGTCTTTAAGTAACCCTGAAACACATAAAAGCTGGAATTCTAATGAACTCCTTTGACAGCACTTTAAATCTGGAATTACATGTGTACCAAGCTCTTTCTTCAAGTCCTGTTTCTTCTTCATCCTACTCTACTGTGCCATGGGACATGTGTGTCCCATCCAAGTGTTGGCCAGGCCTGCTCAGCTCCCATGATCAGAGAGACTGGGCGCAGTATGGGCAGTATGACCACAGGCTGCACGGGCCATGATGAAGACTCATCTTTGTGAGAGAAATGATGAGGTTTGACAACTTACATGCCATTTTCTTCTGACATTAAACACAATTAGAAACAAACAAACAACAACTTGAAGGTAAATGCCCAGAAATAGTAGCTGACAATCTGCCTACTACTTCTTGAGAGAGATTTTCCTATTTAAGGCCCAGAAAGAGAAAACTGGCATTTTCATTAAAAGGCACTTTATAAAAGCAAGCTTGTCACTCTTCTTTGATGCTGTTCTGTAAGCAGTAAGTCTTTCTCCATGTTTGTGTGTGTTCTGAATCGTCAACCAGACTGCAAATTCCTGGAGGGAAGGCCTGTCCTACATAAAGGGTCTCAGACAAATGTGTTCCTTTTGTGATCTTAGATCTTAATATTCTCTAATAGCATTTGGACACTAAATTCATGCAGCTGGCTGACTGGCTGGAGTGTTAGCCATCACTTACGTCCATACGGAAATCTAAATACATGAGAACTCAGAAAGTTCTGAATTCAAATTAGAACCACATCCAAGCAAATGGGCTGGTTTAAAAACAGAGCATTCAAAATAAAAACAGGAATCAAAAGATAATCATCAAAGTCTAGGGATTTACACAGTTCAAAGAAACTATGTTAAGAAAGTAGACTCTTGGATGCGTCAACAGGAAATTTTCCTTAGATTTGTTCTCGAAAATACTGAACTTGTGAGTCACAAGTGCTATAAAGCCTTGAGATACTTACGGATTGATTTGCCTGGGTAGAGCTTGGCCTGGGGGTAGCCAGGAATCATCTTTTCATCTCTGGCTCTAAGATTTTCAAGCTCATGTTTGATAATAAATTGACACTCAGCCATTGTAAGGAAATCATCATTTCCATCTAAAACAGAAAAAAAAATTGGTTTGTTAACCCTTATTTAAAAACTGCAAAGTTCAAAAGAAAAATTCAGTGACACTGCTCAGTTACCCACAACACCCAAAACAATGACCCCAACTACAGACACAATTAGGACTCAAATTGCAAAAACAAATCAGCAAGTGGAATAAACAGACATTACAGGAGAACAGGAAAATTGAAGTTGTGAACAAGTGGCCCAGTCCAATAACTAGAGCCCCATCTCAGGAGTCCATGGACCTGCGTTCAAACCCCACCCCAAATGATTGCTCCTTGTGGGATCCAGGACCCATTTCATCAGCAAAAAGAGATGGCCCCAGAGATCCCAGCCGGGTCTAGATTTACTGTCCTGTGATGGGCTTTTTCAGCCCTCCCCCACCTTCGACAAGCTCTCCCCACAGGATACACCAGTCTGTTTCCCTAAAATACGATTTTCACCCAAGATGTTGGCAGAGAAAGCAGGCCGGGGCACTCACCACTGAAGCCCTTGAAGTTCTGCCTGGTCTCATACGTGAACACCCTCATGGTGCTGTCATTGCATTCTTTCACTAAACCCACCGACTCTGCTCCGAGTAATAGCCTGATGGTGGAGGCACCGACCAGGTACAAATTCTGGCTTTCCAAGGTTTGTTCTTCACGCTTTTCTATCAAGGGTCTAATTAACAACTGGGCACCTGTAAGTAAGAGGGGAGGGGGAGAGGTCAGATGTAGGTATAAAGGCATGCTTAAAAATTAATTTTTTAAAAAATACAAGAGATGTTTTTTCTACCTACATCAGGCTTCCAAATAAGCAAGTCTCTAGATAAAAGAGATCAGAGGAAAGGAAAATGACAAGAACTTAAAAAAAAAAAAAGCAAACCAACCAGGCCTGAGCATATTAGCACTCATACAGGGGAGATCAAACACAGGAATCAGTCATGAACACCTGCACCAAACCGGGGCAAGCCATTTAACCAATGAATCAACAACCAAGCAAGGGGCTGGGCTCAGGGGCCCCAGAGCAGGCATGAACAAACCTTTCTTAGCCTCACTTTGTCATCTGTAAATGGGGTAACAGTCCCCACCCCACAGAGGTGGTGGAGAGTCAGGGCAGGGAAAGGGCAATACACACAGAAGCTATTTCTGACTATGTTGCTACTTTCTGGCCTACAAAGGATGACCAGGGGGGAGGCAGGGTAGTCCAGCAGATAGACCTGGCTCCATCTCCTGCTCCCAGCCCACTCTGGGTGAATGAGCTGTGCCTAGGGTAGGGCTGGGGTGAGCCTCAAACAAGGCCATCTAGGCCCAAGCACGCTAGATATGTCAGCCAGGAGTATTCTGGCTTATGAGTCATAGAGCCATTGCATACAAGAGACCCCCAAATGAAGGAAGAGTCTGTTCCAAACATCCTTAGCTCCTTTTTTACAAACAAGGAAACTGAGCCAAGGTTCATCAGGGTGCAGTAAAGACCCAAGTCTTCAGAGCTGGTAAATGGAGGGGCTGGGCCTGAAGCCCAACATCTCAGACCAATGCTCCATCCCCTTGTGCTGCCTCCAACAAGCCACAGATTGAGACTTTCTCTTGCCTCTTCCTAACAGACATGACAGTTTTTCAAATGAATAGGCTTTTTTCAGGGGGAAAAAAAACCCAAATGGGGGAACAGCTAGGTGGCACAGTGAATAGAGCACTGGCCCTGGAGTCAGGAGGATCTGAGTTCAAATCTGACTGTGTGACCTTGGGAAAGTCACTTAATGCCAATTGCCTTCCAAAAAGCAAAAAAAAAAAAAAAGATTTGCCTGGGTCTGCCATTTTTCCCGAGCACACAAATGCCATATGATTGACACCCTTGCCTCCCTGAAGCTGGGAGAGGTGAGTGGGAGTACACAGGCTTCCCCTGATCTCATTTCCTTAGCCTCAAAAGAGATTTACAGCAGGGCCACTGGATTTTGATAATCAGCACAAATAATATGACAGTTACAATACTTTTGATAATACAAAAGGCTTTTTTCACCTCACTTGTTTTTGACCCAGACACCCTGGGACTTCACAGGTATAGGGAACTCCCAACATGGAAAATCCCTTTACCAAGGTAGATGGACAACTGATCTATAACTCAGGATGGAAGAAAGAAGCCTGGAGCCCTCAAAGACTGTGACTTGCCCAAGGTCACCCTGCTGGTGTGTCTCAGAGTCAGTACTTCAACCCACATTGTCCCACCTCTAAAGCCAGCCCTATCACCACAATAGGCTGCCTATCATTGCCAAGAGGTGAATAAGGAGAAAACCAGTCATTTATCACTTACCCACCAATTTCTCTGGGCCCTTTCACTTACATAAAATAGTTATGCCTCCTTCAGTTTATGCAAAAACCTGTCATATAAACATTGCAATTACAATAATATTTGGAATAAAGTTTGGGGCAAGAGATGACTTAAATCAATTAGTGGACATTCACTATTTTTTTAATCTGCTGTTGTGACTATCTAAAAAGAGCCTTCAGCCAAATGAACTATCATTGGACTTCAATCTCATTTTGGAGGATACTTGTATTCTCTGGTGGTGATCAAGGACAGCAACTTCAGACAGTGGAAAGATTTTCTTCTGCTTCACGTGGTTAGCTCAAAATTATCATTATTAATAAACTCTGACCTGAGTGTTCAGTTCTATCAGTGACTGGCTGGAAAATTCATCTGAAAAGGTGCGTTTTCCATTAAGGGTCCAGCATATGAGCGGGGCTCATCAGAGTTTGGGCTTTACACTTCTACGCTGAGTTTACAAGGCATCTGTTCACCTCACTGTACTCCCCTGGAGAGCCCACCCCTATTTTGCTGCTGCCACATGTGATAAGTGTTCCCTGTGACCCAGGCTAGGGAACTAAAGAAGGCAAAACCATGGTCCCTGCCCTCAGGGAGACCAGGTGCAAACCACCAGATATGGCCACGATGCACGGAGACAATCTTTGGAGGAAGGTGCTGGCATCTAGGGGACCTACCTTCCTGTAGAAGGCAGGGTTTCTGATGAGACCTGAAGGAACCAGCAGAACCAAGAGGTAGAGAAGGGGGAGAACCTTCCACGCAAGGATGATAGACAGTGGTATTCGCCAGAAGCAGCACGGAGGCCAAGAGCAGTGGGAGGGAGCAAAACACAAGAGTGGAAAGGTAGGAAAAAGGGGGCAGGTGTGACCACCCTGAGGTCAAGGACAGTGTAGCACAGCACCTGGGAAATAGCAGGTGCTTAATAAATGCTCCCTGTCTGACTCGAGTCCTTCTGGAGGACAATCTGGAGCAACACCCAAAGGGCGTGAAAACTAACAGAAGTCTACCCACATCCTCGGCCTCCTTGACAACTCCAACCTAAAGGGATTTTCCTTTCCTCTACATTCTTCTACCAATCGTTGGCTGAATAATTAACCTTAGGATTCATCATATCCTGCCTCGTGACAACTCTCCTGTTACTGTCTCTACCAGATGATTTTGTTGTCGCTGTTCTGAAAGTCAGTGAGTAAATTTACTCCAAAACAGCTCAATTCATAAACATGAAGAAAAACCCGGCCAACACTGAATTGCAAACTTTGACACCACAGTGGGCTTCAGTCTGACATACTGTGATGGTCATCGTGATGCACCAAAAAATGAGAATATTAAAGGGAAAGAACATCTAAGAAAAAGACTGTGTGGGGGTGGCTAGGTGGCATAGTGAGTAGAGCGTCCCGGCCCTGGAGTCAGAAGGACCTGAGTTCGGATCCGGCCTCAGACACTTAACGCACACAAACAAAAACCTAGCCGTGTGACCTTGGGCAAGTTACTTAACCCCAGTTGCCCTCCAAAAAGCAAAAAAAAAAGACTGTGTGCCTGACAGAAGGCCTCGCCGTCATATTCTGTCTCCTTGCCTCCTCCACCTTTCACATGTACACTTCTTGGTGGCCTCTGTGGGATAAACAGCCATAGGCTGCTTCAAGTCCATGTTAAGAACTGCACATGTTATAAGCAGAGTTGTAAATGGCCTTTAATAGGAAGTGGGGAAAGAATGCAAAACATTCCTGAAAGTCCTTTTAGCAACTCAGGCTGAACCTAAACCTTAGTAACACCTAAGTTCACTCACCTCCATTCTTCTTCTTGTCATTGATTTTTTTCTCCAGCCACTTCCTGGTCTCCTGTCTGACATCTTGGGCAAGTTCTAAGACTACTAAGGGCTTGAAAAAGGCCTCCGACGTGTCCAGCGCAGACAAGGTCACCCTCATCTTATGTCGACTTGCTAAAAAAGGAAAAAGGTTGCAGTGTGCTCATGCAGAACACGTGCACGTGGCAGCCCTTTGTGGCCTCCCTCCAGCCTCATCCTTTAAACTCAGTGTTTTCTCCGTGTCACCAAGGAGGCCTCATGGCCAGTCTGCTGACTTCCCCTCTGGCCTCGGCCTCCAGCCTCCACTGCTCAGGGCTCTCTCCCGCTTGTCCCTCCCAGCTCTTTCTCAGTCTCCTTGGCAGAATAATCTCCCTCAAGCAGTCCCCACTGGCTGGGTCTCTCCTAGGCTCTTCTCTCCCCAAACTCAGCAACTGCCAGGGCTTAATCAGCATCTCTAGGCAGATCTCTCTTTCTAGGTCATAGTCATGGCCACAGAAGGTCACCGAGGAGAGGAGGGAGAGAGGGGGGGAGGGAGGGGAAGAGAAAGGGAAGAGAGGGAGGGAGGGGAAAGGGAAGGGAGAGGGACGGGAGAAGGAGAGAGGGAGGAGGAGAGGGAGGAGGAGAGGGAGGGAGAGAGAGGGGAGAGGGAGGGAGGGGAAGGGAGGAGAGAGGAGAGGAGAGGGAGGGGGAGAGGGAGGGGAGGAGGGAGGGGAAGAGAGGAGAGAGGGAGGGAGGGAAAGGGAGGGGAGAGGGAGGGGAGAGAGAAGAAGGGAGGAGGAGAGGGAGGAGGAGAGGGAGGGGAGGAGGGGAGAGGGAGGGTGGGAGGGAAAGGGAGGAGAGAGGGAGGAGGAGAGGGAGGGAGGGGAAAGGGAAGAGAGAGGGAGGGAGGGAAAAGGAAAGGGAAAGGGAGGGGAGAGGGAGAGAGGGAGGGGGAGGGAAGGGAAAGGGAGGAAAGAGGGAGGGAGGGGAGAGGGAGAGAGGGAGGAGGACAGGGAGGGAAAGAGGGAGAGGAGAGGGAGAGAGGGAGGGGGAGAAGGAGGGGGAGAGGGAGGGGAAAGGAAGGGGAGAGGGAGGGGAGAGGGAGGGGAGAGGGAAAGAGGGAGGGAGAGGGAGGGGGGAGGGAGGGGAGAGGGAGGGGGAGAGGAAAGAGAGGGGAAAGGGAGGGGAAAGGAAGGGGAGAGGGAGAGAGGGAGGGAGGGAAAAGGGAAGAGAGAGGGAGGGGAGAGGGAGGGGCAAAGGGAGAAGAAGAAGGAGGGGAGAAGGAGAGAGGGAGGAGGAGAGGGAGGAGGAGAGGGACAGGGAGGGGAGGGGGACAAGGAGAGGGGGAGAGGGAAGAAGAGGGAGAAGGAGAGGGGAAGAGGAAAAAGTGGCCTTCAAACTAACAGTGAGCTTGACTTTAATTTCTGGGAAAATAATGGAATAGGTCATTTAAAAGATGACTGATGAACATCAAGCAAGGAACGGGGAAATCAGCTCAAACACAGCCTGGTTCCCTCCAGAACGGGTTGTGCTAAGCTCAGCTTACTTCTGTTTTTTGCCGGGTTACTAACCCGGTCGATCAGGGGGATGTTATAGTTATTGTTGGCTTCAATTTTAACAAGCATTTGACAAAGTGTGGCCTGTCGCTGCTGTGAATAAATTCAGCAAGGACTAAAGGGGCAGAATGCAAGTCGGCTGGTCCACACACACTGGGCAGGATCTCCCCGAGCAGTGGCCCAGGGAAATCTGGGCTCATGATTAAGATTCCTTACTAACCACTGTCGATGTTCTGTCCTGCCGGATGCTTGGGATAGACCCCCCACGACTCACCAACAGGTCTGAAGCCCTTGGGTGAGTGACCTTCAACCTGATTTAGCCCATCTGCTGAGAGGGTTTCCTAGGGATCTGGCTGCTGGGCATGCTACAGCTCAGTGGGGCCACAGGTGAGAGCTGGGTGACCTGCGGACATCTGAGAGGTGGATGGGCCGCCCTCCCACTGAAGGGGCTTGTCCTTGCACATGCTGCACCCCCACTGCCCCCCCGCTCTCCATTTGTCCTACACTTGGTCTCATCAGCTCTCTTAGGTTCAACTATCTCTATTCAGAAGACTTCAGGCCTATTCTTTCACCACTAACCTCCACCTGGAGTTCCCAGCCCCCATCACCAGCTCCCCTTTGGACATTTCCAAGGATTTTCCAAACTCAACATGTTCAAAACACAACTTAAGATTCCCTCCCCCACCAAACGCCCTCATCCTGGTCAAGGGCACCACCACCTCACAGTCACCCAAGGAACAGCAACTTTGGTTACTCCCACTCGCCCTGCCAATTCACTGATAAAAGCTGCCACTCCTCCCCTGGTACCCCTGCTCCAGGGGCCCTCTTTTCCTTTAGGCCAGGTCCTCATCCCCACACCTACACTACTTCCCCAGCTTTCTCCTTGGTCTCCCTGTACCCCACCCCGCCCCGCTCTGAGCTGCTCCCCCAGACTTCCAAGACATAAAGGCCTGTGTCCTGCACGAATCTGGCTCTTCCTGCCTTGCCAGGCTTGCTGCCCTGGCTTCTCCTCCATGAGCTCTACACTCTCTCCCCCACTTCTCTGTCTCCCCTCCCCATCATCTCTTAGCTCCCCCGACTTTGCTCAAGATTCATCTCAAATCTCACCTAGTCCAGGAGGCCCTCCCATGCGTGCAGCTCCCAAGTCCTTCTTTACCCGTGTCTCCCCTCTTAAAAGGTAAGCTCCCTGAGGGCAGAGATCTGGCTTTCACGCTCCAGGGTCCAGTTAAGTGCTTAGTGAATATTTGGTGGTGGTGGGAATGAATGACTAATATCCTCACTTTCCCACAGACACAAAATGGGACAGGCCCCCGTCACTATCTTCTCTCTGTGACCCAGGAAGGGATGGTGGTTGGTCAGTCCTTTCAGGCGCGTCCAACTTTCCCTGACTCCCTCTGGGGTTTTCTTGGCAAAGATTCTGGAGTAGTTTGTCACTTCCCTCTCTGGCTCATTTTACAGATGAGGAAACTGAGGCAAACAGGTTGAATGACTTGCCCAAGGTCACACAGCTAGTGTCTAAGATTAGATTTGAACTCAAGGAGATGAGTCATCCTGACTGCAGGTCCGGACTCTAGGTACCATGGCACTCCCTAGATGCCTAGGAAGTACTAGTGTACTAAATGCTTCTTGATTGACTGATATTCCCCACTTCAGAGAGCTAAGAAAAGCAGTCACAGGGGGTGGGAACCCAAAACCCTCAGGTCAAGAGGGTGCTCAGACTGCTTTTCTGTGACAAGCGGCTTGGCCCCACTGCCCAGCAGCAGAGAGGACACACTGGAAAGGACACAGCTCTGGGCTCCCAAAGTCCCCCCCTGCCTCTCATGAACCCAGTGCTCCTGGGCAAGTCCCTTCACCGCCTCAGTCTCAGTAAAATGAATGGATGGATTGGATGGATCCTGCACTCCTCCTTGCCACAGCAGAAAGTCGTGGGGCTTGTGTATTTACCTGCTTTGCAGTCAGACTCCTCGATGGCAGAGCTCCCCTCCCCCCTCAACAGTGGGCTACCTATGGGCAGCTTCCCCCACCTCCTCTGGAAGAACAGCAGTCATCCCAATACCCAACTCTGGAAAAGGTGCAAACTCCAGCTGACCGCAGAGAAATAGGATATGCCCACTGACCGCTGGGGGGGGTGGCTATCCAAAATTCCTTGTTTTGGAGGCTACAAAGGAATACATCCCAAAACTTCTTCTATGATGCATAAATCACCATGGTAGGCACAGAAGCTACTAAGATATAAAGATAAATAAGACTTAGAGCCTGCCCTGAGGAGGCTTCCACTCTAGGAAGAATGATAAACTATATACACAAACAAGTGAAGAGGGAAAAATGAAATGTGCCTGGGGTGACCTGGGGGCTAGGATGGGAGGGGGAGAGGAGAGTGCTCTGGGGCCAGGACATCTTCATGACTAATTCTTTTTTTTTGCTTTTTGGAGGGCAATTGGGGTTAAGTGACTTGCCCAAGGTCACACGGCTAGTAAGTGTTAAGAGTCTGAGGCCAGATTTGAATTCAGGTCCTCCTGACTCCACGGCTGGTGCTCTATTCACTGTGCCACCTAGCCGCCCCAAATGTGACTAATTCTTGTTCCTCACATTGAGACAGGCCATCTCAGGCCGGGCATGTTCACTAGCTGCCTCCCTCATACCCTCATCTGCCCCCGGAGTTCACCCACCTTTGGCACAAAGCCTTTCTCAGTCCTGCTTAATTTTAGGGCCCTCCCTCTGAAATACTGTGAATTTATGCTGTCTGTATCTTGTTTGCACAGAGCTGATGGCATGTGTCTCCCCACATTAGACTGAACTCCAAGGACATGGGCCATTTTTGTTTGTACTTAGGACAGTGCCCAGAACACAGCATGTTAGCTGACTTATAGAGATCCCACCAAGTAGTCTTCAGGGTCCACCCTGGGGGAAGGTACAGTGACTGATAACTGAGATGGAGCAGGGATCAGAGGCCTCCCAGAGGAGGCCAAAGATGGAGCATGTCCACTGGACAATTCTTGGGTTTGTCAGCAGAATTCAGTCAGCGGCTGTTAAGCTAGGGTCTCCCACCCTAGTGCCTCCCTCTACCACAGGCTGGGCTGGGAAATGCTGAACTGGCTCTCTGGGGGGAAATGTACCCAGGATGGACTTTTACACTTAACTCGCAAAATTAACATTAATGTTAGACTTCCTTGAGTCTAGGCAATCAACAGAACCATTTACTCCAGCCATAGTTGTAGCATTTGCCTGTTTTCAAGGTGTGACACCTCACACTGAAAACTGAGAGTGACTCTTGAGTTTGAGTCCTGCCATTTCCAAATGCTATCTGAGCTCAAGGACCAAGACCTGTTTATCCTCCATGCACCGGGCAGGGCCTGGCCAATCTTCTCCCCGCCTGCGTTTTCCTGCTATCCCTGGCCTCACAGACTTTGCTACTTCCCTCACCTTTATCTCCAGACTTCAGGGCCTTCTCTCTTTCACTTAGTTCTATGAAAAGGATTCTTGAAACTGGATCTTTCGGTCCAATCACCCATCAGCGGAAAAGACTCTCTCACCTTTCAGGGTGAGAGGCTTCTCCCCTGAGCTTTGGTTCCACATCAGGCGTCCTAGAAACATCTTAAACTCTAAGGCCCATGAAAACTGGGGATCTTTCCCCGCTTCCAACCTTCCCTATTTCTGTCAAAGGCACCCCTCTGCTTCCAGTCTCCCCAGCATTATCTTGGGGCTACTCATTCCCATTCCATTCCAAATCCCTGCCTTCCCACCAGCTCCCATCTTAGGTCAGGCCCTAATCACACCTCCCCTGCACCACTGCCACAGCTGGGTCTCTGAGCCTCCCAAGGCTCCCATGGCTCCCCAGCTATTTTCCTTAATAGCAAGTCTGACCATACGATGCCCATACTTAGCTAACTCAGTATATAAACTCTTCTGCTTTGCTTCCAACTCTGACCAGCCCCACCTCTCTTGCCAGTCCCATCCTGACAAGGATGCTCCTGCCCCTCCTATACTCAAAGACCCATCCTGGCTTTCTCTTTGTCCCTCACATACAGCTCTCCATCTCTCATCTCCATATCTTGCCTAAGATCCATCAATATGCCTCACAATGCCATTTCTTAGGACTAAACATTTTTTTTCTCCATAACTGGTTTTTCTCCATGCACTGGTTCTTGGAGGCTGCCTGGCCCCTTTCCTTCCCTTGACCTGTTTACCTGCCTTCCTGATCTTTGCCCTGTAGAGTACTTCTCTTTAAGTCTAAGCTCAGGCACCATGTTCTGCATGAAATCGGCCCTGGTCCTCCCAGCTGTTAATGCCCTCCTCCCAAATTATCTCATATTTAATAACTTTGTTCTTAGTGACTTGACTTATGCTTTATAGAATTCTCTTATGGCCTTGTCATCCCCCGCACTGGAGCAGGGGTGCTTCAAAAGCAGGGGTGATTTCATTCTTTGCTTATGTTTTCCCAGTAGTAGAATACTGCCTGACGCTTTGTAGGTGCTTAATAAAGACTTCAAAGATAATGCTTACTTCCCCACACCCCTGCTGTCCCGGCTGCTCTCAGTAAGAGCACCTTGGAAATGGGCAAACACCACAACTCAGGGCTTGGCTATGTTCTGCTACCTCTCTGGACTTGAGCAAGTGATGGAGAACATTTTAATGATGCAGACTCAACTTAAAAGTGTATCCTACAACCTCCCCCCTCCCCACTCCACCCCAGCCACTTGTTAAACATTTGCCATCCCGGCCTGGGGAGAAGGTGTTCTGTCTCTGCCTCTCTCTGCTGATGCCTCACATTCCTATGACAGAGAGCTAAGAAGCAGATTGGAGCACACTGCTCAAATGAAGCCCAGGTAACAGGCCCACCGGCCTTGGCCCTCATTAGCCCCAATCTGGAGGGCTCAGTGCTGAGGACTCCATTTTGGGAAGGACACTGATCTTCAGGAGCACACAGAGAATGGCCGCCAGGAGACAGAGGGGCTCAAGATCAGGCCAGAAGAGGGTCAGCTGAAGGAACCAGGAATATCTAGGCTGAAGATGAAAAGGTTTGGGGGAACATGATACTGTCTTCAGGTATTGTGGGAGGATAAGGCCACTCACTTCCTTCTCCTTGGCCCAGAGGGCAGAACAATTAACAATTCCTGGAAGTTACAAAGAGATCAATTCAGTGGGGTGGGTTTGGGGGGACATTTTAAAAAGCGTTTGCCACAAGTTTAATTTCACTGTTTTAATATTTTGAAACAAAAGCATACAACCTTTACAGATGCACCATTTACGACTTGAAAGCAGGAGAATACAATTCTATTTCTAGCAGAATCTGTATCACTCAGCAGCAGAGGGGCAGACTATTTGTTTCACTACAGCTATTTTATAATTCTATGTAAAGTTTTATCATTTAACTCAGGACAGCTTCTATGCAGCCTTCCTTTTAAAGAAATTAACATTGAAATTAGCTTCCCCTCTTAAGATGCTCCAGTGAACTGTTAGGTCACTCACCAGAGCTTGAGCCAAGAGATGTTTGGTGTATTACTTAATTACTACATAGGAGCAATAGCCATTCAGTTTTCTTTTTAATTAACAAGAAACTCTGGAAAGAAGATGGGCAGTGCAGCTTCAACAAGCCTCACTGCTGTTCAAATATATTCCACTTCTTAGTTATAAAGGCAGATAAATCACTTCACAAAAAAGAGTAAAACATTCAGGAGATTGACCAGTGCTTAACCAAATTTACAGGAGAGAAAAAGAAATCAACTTGTGAACCACCAAACTGACAATTGACTGGTTTAACAAAGAACAACAGGTACTTAAAACAGGAACTGTGCATTTTATCCTCTCTCTAAATGTCAAAGATAAACAATAATAAATATAGAAGAACAAGATCCCCTTGAGTGTCCAGGGGCCAGGTTCACCCATGCAGCTTTGTTGGAGGCAAAGGGCAGCTTTAATTTGGTCAAAGATCTGGAATGTCAGAGCTGGAAGCTGAGATAACTGAGTCCAAGTCCTGCATGTCCTTGGTTGAGGAATTATAATCAAATTTCATGACATATAAATGAGACTAAATTTTATCTTTATAAATAAGATGTGTGCTCATCATTGCCTTCAACTTTAATGCCCTTTTTGTTTAAAGAGCAATTACTCCCAAGTCAAAATGAATGCAGACCTGCAAAGGCCATGGCCGGTGGGAAAGCTGAGCCCCAGGATGGAGGGTGGGCACTCTAAGCCACTACGGCTTTGGAGGGCTCATTCCTGTTTCTTCTCTTGACATCCCAGTTGTACACTCGGGCCATGTTGACTTCTGTGGTGGTGAACTGATCCCGCAGGAAGTCCAGATCTTCCTCCAGAGACTCCAGGCTGCTGGCGGCCATAGAGTGGTTCTTCTCCAGCAGCAGCTGGGCTTCATCAATATCGTACTCGAGCATCACATTGGCACCCAACCACAGACAGACCTTATCGGTAGGAGGGATGGAAGCTTTGCAGTAAAGATTGTCAGCCAGCAGGAATCTGGTCTCCAGGGGCTTTGGGGATTCTTTTTTCTTCTGCATGTATTTTAAAATATGTAATGTCTGTCGGATTTCAGGAATCTGACTTTTTAGCCTCCTTTTCTTCTGGGCAAGGTTAAGTTCCATAAACTTATACTTCTGATACTGCTCATCCAATTTCTTGAGTACGATATCCACAGACTCATTTCCGGGTTTTTTCATAAATGCATCGACATCTTCCACAAACACTGCTTCAGGGATGCCCAGGTGACTCCGGTGCCCATTTCCCGCTGCTGAATCGCCAGGGGTCACAAGTTCCCTTGTAGCCGCCATCTTAGAGGGAAGCCAATCCAAATTCAGTGTTGATGTCAGGTAAAACATGCTAATAATTAGAGCTGTCTAAAAGTGGAATGAACTGCCTTAGGAAACAGGGAATTCCCTACTTACTATGGTGCTCCCCCTCCTCAGATTTCCCTAGAATGATCTGGAGATCTCCTTTGCTCTATCTCCACAGGATTACAGTACAAATGCAGAGTGACAGGCTTGAAGTCAGAAGAGACTAGATTTAAATCCTGTCTTGTATGGCCCTGAGAAAGTCACTTACCCACTTTGCCTCTGTTTCCTCTTCTGTGAAATGGGGATATTAAAGCCTACAACATCAGTCCTACAAGGTTTTTATGAGGATCAAAAAAAAGAAATGATACAGGCAAAGTGCCTTGCAAATCTTAAGGTGAGACATGAAGAGCTGTGATCTATAGTCACATCATTCTCCCTCTTTCTCCCCTGCCCCTAACATAAGGTAAGCTCCTTGGGGACAAAGGTTTTCACATTTTACTTTGTCTCACCCAAATAGCATAGTGCTTTGAACACAGGACAAATTTTAGGTCACAGGGTTAAAGCTGGAAGGGACAATAGAAGCTGCTGAGTCAACCCCTCCCCCATTTTACAGATGAGGCCACTGAGGCAGACAGGTTAAGTGATCGGCCCAAAGTCATACAGCTCAGTAACTGTTGAGGTAGGTTTTAAACCCAGATTTTTGTGACTGCAACCCACCATGCCCTCCAGCCCCTTGATGAATATTTGTTGCAGGTAGGGGTAAAATCTCAGTTAAATGATCTAACATCTATTGCTGGAGGAATAAAAAGGCACCTAATATAGTGCTATCTATTTAGTGCTACTCAGGAAAACAGAGCTCTTCCTCAAGAAACTATTTGCGATTATATATTTCAGGGTTGCTTTTTTTTAATGAAAAAAGAGCATTTTATACATAGCCATGAGGCATTAGGAGAACTTCACTGTATATGCCCCTTACTCTCACAGGCCTTCACACCTGGCCACAGAAAGTCATACTTCATTTGGCCCAACACCACCTCTTTCCAGCTCCAAGGGCTGGACATGGGACCCACTCTGGACTTGTGTGAACAGGCCTAGGTCCCTCTTCTCCATGCCCTTCAAGACTGGACATGATTCCTATGTGCCCCACCTCATGCTTCTTTTCAGTCTGGGGAAACTATCATTTTCTAAAACAAAAGAAGGATGTCACACTTCTTTCATATTTGCCCCAAGTTCCTAGCACATACAAGAGACAAGACATTCAGTAAAGATCTGATGAATTAACTGAAGGAACGGCTGAAAGATGAACCTGCCCTCTGGGCTGCTATTCCTTTGGCCTCCTCACTCTAGACTTACAATTCTAAAGCCAATGGGCCAGCTCTTCATCCACATCACACCCACTATGGCAAATTCCACAGGGCTCCTTCCTGAGCCCTTTTGTCTACTCTCTCTCCCTCCCAGTCTCGGTCTCAGTGTCTCTGTGACATTGTCAGCTGCCATGGATATCAACCCCATCTCCATGAAGAGGACTCCCAGATCAGCAGATGTGTGGAGTCCTAGTCTGCCTCCAGAACTCAGTACTGCGTCACAAACCAGCTACTGGACATTTCAAGCTGGATGTCTCATCGTGTCTCCTTTCCCTATCACTGCTAGAAGCACCATCATGTTCCCAGTCACTCCTTAACCCAGTTCTCGTCCTCTCTGCCTTCATAGTGTACCTGGTAAATGTCATTCAGCAATAACCTTCCATTAGGTTTCCCTGGCTCGGGTCTCTCCCAAACTATCCTCTCTACTCAGCAGCCAAGGAGATCTTTTTAAATCACAGATCTGACCATGTAACTGCCCTGCTCAATGGCCTCTAGTGGCTCCCTATTACTTTCAAACAGAAACTCCTGTTTAGCTTCTAAAGCTCTTCATAATCTGGCTCCTTCTTACACCTTCTTCCCCAAGAGGATCCCACAAGCCTGGCCTATGTGCAGCTCCAGGACCATGACGCTCCATCTCCCATCTCTAGGCCTAGAGGCAGTTAAGTGGAGCCACAGTGCCCATTGTGTGACCCCTGGGCAAGTCACAGAGCCTGTCTGCCTCAATTTCCCCATTCTTTTCCATGTCATCCCCCATACTTGGAATACTTTGCCCCTCACATCCATTCCTTGGCTTTCTTCAAGACTCAACTCACATCCTACCTTCTACAGGTCATTCTGGGTCTCCCTACCCCCTTTCTGATTAACTGCACATACTCTGTACACATTGTGTATGCACTTAGAGAGGACCCATTTGCCTCCCCTATTAGAAGAGGAGCCCCTGGAGAGCAGGGGCTGCTTCTCCCTTCAGCTGCATCCCCAGATTGTAGCACAGCCCCTGGAACACAGTCAGCCCTTGACAAATGATTGTGGACTGACTGACCTTATGATGTAGCCAAGGGAGGGTAACCTGTGGCCTCAAGGCCACATGTGACCTTCTAGATGCTTGGGTGTGGCCTTCAGATTGAATCCAAGTTAAACAGAATAAATGGGGATCTGTGAAGTCTGAATTCAGTCTTACAGGGCTACATGTGGCCTCAAAGTTGCAGGTTCCCCACCCTATCTATACATAGGTCATTGTCATTAGAGGTGGCTAGGAGATGCCACAGTGTACAGGGCTTCTGGACCTGAAGTCAGGAAGACTTGAGTTCGCTGTGTGACCCTAGGCGTGTCATTTGAGCCCTGTCTGCCTCTCTCTGCCTTATAGCCTCTTCAACCTTAAAATGAAGATAGTAACAGCAGTTGTGAGGACCAAATGAGACAGCAATTATAAAGCCCTCAGCACAGTGCCTGGCCCCCAGTCGGCAGGACATAAATGCTTATTCTCTCCCTCCCGGCCCCTGCTAGGCCCTGCTGTGTGTATGGTTGCGGGCGTGTCCCCAGGGTTCCTTCATTCATACAATGCAGGCAGGCCTAGGTCAATCACTGGCATCCCTTCCAACTCCAGGACCCGCCTTTTAGGGACCGCTGACAAAGAAGGGCAATGGAGTCAAACATCCAGCACAGGGATAAACTGAGCACTGACTAGAAATCCGGGCCCTCACCCCAGGAGGCTGTGAGGGTCTCAGCAAAGTTTCACGAACTTCTCTGGGCCTCAGCGTCTCCATCTCTAAAAGGAGAAAATTAGAGGAGGCACCGTATAAACCTCCCCCACATCTGAGGCACCTCTGGACAAAGGCCCCCAAGTCCCGGCCCGCACAACACGACATATGTGCGCTGTCGTCCCCGCTGGACCGTAAGCTCCAGGGGGGCAGGCACTCTCCTTTTCTCGTATCTCTGATTTTAGCAGCCCCGGCCCGTAACAAGCCACCAGAACTGAACGTGCCCATACACACGCGGATCGGCTGCACGTGACGTCACAAGGATGACGTCGGATGGTGTTACCCTCCGTAGCACCTGCGGTGGGTTCTTACGTGCCCTAAGTTACGTGGCCCCCCTCCCCCCCAACACACACACTGCCTCTTCCGGAGCCCCAACCCCGCACCTCCGAGCTCCGGAGGCCAGGGTCAGTAAAGCATCAGGAGAAGGGATCCGCCCTGGGAAAGGCTGGCGCTGGCCAATCCTCCGCAGATGGAGGCCGCTGGTCCGCAGGCCTGGCCGCGGCTGCACCGCACCTCGGCCCGGGCTCCGGGCGGCCGTGCCCACCCTGCGCCCGCCACAATCGGCTGGCGCCGCCCCGGAGCCGGGCAAGGCTGAGCCGGCCCTGGCGGCGCGGCGTCGCCCCGTCGCCCCGCCCCCCCTGCGGCGCTGGGCCTGGCGGACCCCGGCCTTGCTTCCGGTGCCGGGCCGCAGAGCTGCGGGGAAGCTCCCTAATGGGTACGAGGGGAAACTGAGGCTCCCCAGCCACCCCGGGCGGGGCTCCAGATGCGGCTCCTGACTGGGCTCGGAGGGCTGAGCTGGAGGAGGAGGCCTGAGGGTGCCAGGGTGAAGGGGGGGGCGGCCCAAGGTCACGCCCCGCTCGTGAAAGGCCAAGCCCCGGGCTCCCCCGCCCCGAGGCCAGGCGGCCTCCATCACAAACACTCCGGGCAGCTTCCCTGGGGGTGACCCCAAACCCCCCAGCCCAGCCATCCCATCCCATCCATCCTTTCCATCCCCTCCCAAGTCACCCCCTGCCATCCCAGCCCATCCCCGGCCATCCTATCTCATTCTACTCTATCCCCTCCCAGTCCCCACCATCCCATCCCATCCCATCCTCTGCTATCCCACCCCACTCCCTGCTTTTCGAGCACCCACCTACCCCAGGCTCTAGCAGCCTCACAGCAAGGGGGCGAGGGGGCGGGGTCTGGAGGCTCTGCCTCATCTGCGCAGGCTCTGACGGGAGGGGCTCCGGGAGGAGCGGGCAGGGACAGGAAGGAGAACAGAGTCAGGGGCGGGGCCTGGAGGCTCCGCCTCCTCTGCGCAAGCTCGGAAGGGAGGGGCCCCCGGGAGAAGCAGGCGGGAGGGGAGGGTGAGTGAGGCGAGGGGGCGGGGCCGCCTATGTCGCCTAGCTGCTCCCGGGGCGGGACTGGCCTGATTTCCCACTAACCGGGCCGAGGCGACGGTGGGATCCGGGGCGATTCGAGCCTCCCTTCTTTCCCCCTGGGCTCGCTCGCTCACCTGCCGCCTCTTCGCTCCACGTCCGCAGGGCCTGGTCTGGGGAGACGGGCGCGGCAGCAGCGGCCAGAACCAGGAGGGGCCGTGACGGGCCGGCGTGTGGGGCGGGGCGGGGCGGGGCAGGGAGAGAGCGAGCCGGGCGGGGCGCGGAGTGCGCTGGTCGCGGCCCCGCCCGCTGCGTCGACGTATACGGGATTGCGTGGTGACGTCACCGCACCGCCACGTTCTAGCTCCCTCTACCCTCGTCCCTTCTATCCCTGTTTGTGAAAATCCTCCCGTTTGTTCTGTAAACCTTGGTTAAGCATCCGCTGCGTCCGCGGGGGGTCCCGAGACCACAGAGCCCTGCCCGCGGGGCGCACGCAGCCCCGGGGGAGCCCACGTGGGTGGAGACCGGAAACGTGAAGGGAGGAGGGGCTGATGGAGCGCTGGCCTGGCTGGTGGTTAGCGGTGTGAGGCGATGAGACCCTGGACCACAGTGCCGAGAGATGCGAGAGGCGTTGCCTTGGCAACAGCTGGTGATGGAGGGGGTGCTTACCGCCAGGTTGGGCGCCCAGGGCACCTGGAGGATGGCGTTACCCTCCGTAGTACCTGCGGTGGGTTCTGTTTGGGACATGCTGAGTTCAAGACGTTTAAAAGACGTTCAGAGAGAGGTCAGGGCTGGACAAGATCCGAGAGCTGTTGATAAGAGATGATTGAACCCTCGGGAGCTGCCGCCGTCACTAGCAAGATAGGATAGAGGGGGGAGAGAAACGATCACCATCTATTCAACTATTGCCCACAAGCCCCCTTTTCCCCTCTGAATCCTTGCCCCAGTCCGGCCAGAAATAATCACAAGACTGTTGGAAGAGGAAAAAAAAATAATTTACTTAAAAGAAAAGACTGGGTAAAGCAAGCCAGAAGCCTTCCCAGCCCCCGGGAGAGCTGCCACCTCCCAAGGGATAAGCAGGCACTCCGTCTCCTTTCCCGTAAGGGAGGCATCGCTCACATTGGCTCCTACACTGACCTGGTCACTAGGTTAGCATCTAAAAGCAGCAGCCCTAGATCACAGCCTTTTTATCAGCAGGGGCATGTGGTTCAACTCAATCGTGCTGCCTTAGGATTAGCCTGTAGTGCCTGAAGCCTCTGTTGAAGGCTTGGAGAGGCGTTGCTATTTCCACTGGAAAGAGAGGCAAATTCTTCTTTCCACAGCTTCTCCAAAGAGCTCAAATGCAGAGGGATGTGGTGGGGGGCAGGAACATACCCCTTCCTGTAGCTCTGAAATGAACCAGGCACAGCTTCCTGTGGTCTTCACATCCTGTTCTCCCCTGTCCTGACATTTCCCCCCTCACCTAGAAATTCCACAACTCTTCTGTCTCACTGGAGACCTCCATACATTCTTCCTCAAAAACATTATAAACATCCTCATCTAACGCCCCCCCTTCCATCCGCCTCCCTACCCGACCAAATTGCTATGTGCCGGTGCCAGGTGCTTCAGGATGTGGAGAGGAGCTGAAGGTGGGCTAGAAGCATCATACCTTCTCTTTCCCGTTGCATGTGAAATAAGGTTGGAGCAGATGTGTCCTCCAAGACGCCTTCTGTATCTTATGATCCAAAAAAGTAGCAACTATTGAAGCTTCAGCAGTCTAGGTTTTCCTTCAGTTTTTAAGTGCTTTGATACTATTAATTTCACCCACCCTTCTTTTTTTCCTCCTCCCATTATTTGAACTTCATCTATCTTCCCCAAACATCTCATCCCGTCCACATCTGCATAGCTTCGTTATGGATGATGTCGTTGACTGAACTCGACCTCCGAGACCTTCCAGCTGTCTGGTTAGACTTTGAATGGCTCTCAGCCCCTTGATTCTCTGTCTGACAGTAGACAAATGAGGTGTCCAGCCTCTCTAGGGGCACAAATATGTATGATAGAATTTTAAAAATTGTGTTCAGCACTAGATTCTTTATGATGATCCTCTGTTCCCAGGATCCTTTTCTCCATGTGGGATATTCATGACATTCCCCTTAGGCCTGGTGTAGCACCTTGCTCTGCCTGCTGGGCTCCTCATAGAGTCATGAAACTGCTGTTCTTGAGTCTACATAGTTTGGCCTTAACTCCTAATACAGATATTACTGATGTCCCAGAACCGGGCTGGGATGCTGATGAAAAAGTCCTGCAAAGTTCAAGAGGTCCTCTGGACAACGGGGTGAAGACAAAGACAAAGTCCACCATTGTCAACCACAGGTGAATCATCTTAGGGGCTCAGACCAGGTCCCTTTGGAGGCAGCTTGTTGCTTGCTGCATTGGGTGGAACTGTGGGCCTAAAAGCAAGAGAGACCCAAGTTCAAATCCAGTCCCAGATACTCCTAGCTGTATCACCCTAGGCAAGTCACTTAAATTCTGTTTGCCTCACTTTCACCAACTCTAAAATGGGGATAACAGCACCTACCTTCCAGGGTTGTTGTGACAAATGAGATCATACTGTAAAGCACTTAGCACAGTGCCTGGCACTATATAAACAGCTGTTATCATCATCTCTCCTCCCTGTTGCCCAAACAGACGCTGCAATATTCAGGTTCCCAATCAATGACCCATAGGTTATGATCAAGGTTCCTCAGTCAATACCAATAGACTTCCTATGCAGCATTAGTCCCTTTAGTCCAATGGCTTTCACAGACTTTTTTCACTTGGTCCAGATCCTATGGTAACTTGACTAAGTTAGTTACTTGACTACTAAGGCTCCATCTATTTCCTTATTTAATCACCGTAACTCTGTGACGTGAGTGCTATTATTGTCCTTCTTGTACAGATGAGGAAACTGAGGCTGGGAGAGCTTAGTGACTTGGCCAGGGTCACATAGCTAGTAAATATGTGAGGCAGGATGTAGTCCAGATCTACCCGATGTCAAGCCCAGCTCTCCAACAAAACATTTTTTAAGAAAAACACATAAATTAGATGCACTTAAAAGTATATCCACTGTGATGCCAGAGGCCAAATTTTGCATTTCCTGACCTGAAATCATAGAATCACATACTCTCAGAGCTGGAAGGGACCCCAGAGACCGTCGGGCCTGACCCCTTCATTCTACAGGTGAGAAAACAGGGGCACTTGGAGAAAATGTGCCTCCCAGGTCTGCATTAGTGCTCACAAACTGGCCAACTCCACTTTAAACTGCCCATCTACCAGTGCAATCACCCAAATTATGTGGCAAGACTCAGTTATGATGTCTGTGATTTAGAGAACATAAGTAATTTTGGCAGACAAAAGCAGGTATACAAGTTCTGAAAACAAAAAGATGTCTAGACATTGGTACCCAAATAATTGAAAAATTTCAAATGTTACTTGTTGAAATTACATGGATGAAATTGGTTATCTAGAGACACAATATTACAACTAAGAAAGAATTTGCCAATTCTAGAAATCTTTACAATGTGCTACTAAAATTAACAAACTCATATTCATTTTATAAATTAATATAAAATTGATAAAACTAGAATGGGGTTATGTGAACCCCAGGTATCTAAGGTATCATTAATTTTAATGAAATCTTTCTCACTTTCACAACCCAAGCAATGAATTTATAACATTCCAGGTGTTCAATCTGCTTGATTTAGAAAAAGATTACCATTCTACCTGACTTAGGGTTCTGAAAAAACAAATTCTTTTTAAAACAGAAGTGTATATTTTAAGCATAATAATGCCTACCTCCTGCCACAATTTAGCACTAAAGTATACTGACATCAGTTAGGGCATATGAGCATTCAATATAAACTCTTCATTCAACCTAGCCTAGAGATCTGTATTTTACAATAATAATCCATAATAACATAAAAACAACAGTTTACAAACTACACAAACAAAAAACAGTTGTTGTGGCACCACTTACCTTGTCCCAGAAGCAGGTGAATTCTTATGAATGCATTGATAGAACCAGCACCTGTGTATCCCAATCACATTTGCATGGTACAGTATTTGTCCTGTTTGACCATGCATTCCAATAATATGATTATTCAAAACTCAATAATTCTTGGATGTATAAGCATCCCCTATTTCGTGTGGGGCCTTGGGAATATGATCACAGTTAGTCCAAGGAAATTTTTCCTTAGAAGCAGATTTTAACCACCAGACAACTCCTGTTCTGGTTAGACTTTGAATAGCTCTCAGTTCTTTGATTCTCTGTCTGACACTAGACAAATGAAGTGTCCAGCCTCTCTAGGGGCACAAACGTATGATGGAATTTTTAAAATTGTGTTCAGCACTAGATTCTTCATGATGAATTCTCTTTTTTCTTCCATTAAAATTTTGATGATACAATATTGTGTCAATACTGTGAAGACTTAGTCACCAGGTTGAAAGTCCTGAAGGGAGAAGTCCAGTGGCCAGTTTTGTGTCCCTGCTCTGATTTGCTGAAGTCCCTTCAGTCTATGCTGCAACTCCTTACTGTAAGAGGCAACAGAAGTATCCCCTCCAAACAGTGAGGTGTATATTAAAGAAAAAAGTTTTAATTTTATAGAAGAGTGTCCAAAAAGCATTTCATAAGTGGAGATATGTCATTCTCCCCTTGGTCTTCTGAGATGGACAACATCAGGCCATTTCAAATGAATTTCAGAGTACAGTTTCCCAGTAAGGGACTTCATTCACTCAACCTGACCAGAACTCTGGAGATGAGACAGAGTGTGGAATTTAAGGGCAATTCCAAAGGTTTGAATACACTTGGGAGAAGACAGAATCAGTAAAATGACTTCCTCTATCAGAATCAATATGGGCAATTGGGCCATATCTGGGGACAATTTCCTTAAGCAACTTTTTAGTAACAAAATCAACTGTGGTTTTTGAAGTAGGAAAACCTACTCAGAAAGTTAAATGATCGATGACAACCAAACAGTATTTTAAATGTCCTGCTTTAGGCATGTTTAAGAAGTCTGTTTGTAAATGTTCAAAGGGAGTATAAGCAGTGGTACGGCCACCAAAAGCTGTAGTCTTAAAGGCATGTTGATTAAAAGCCAGAGGCAGGACAACTGGGAGTCGTAGAGCAGCAGCTAAGGCAATACCATGATCAATTCACCCATGCCTAATTGAGCTAACTGTTCCCTGCATGCCATAATGGCCATCTGAATGAATCAGAAGACATGCCTGATGATAAAAGCTCCAGGGGAGGAGTGGCTTACCTTCAGGAGTGACCCAGAGACCGGTTCTGCACTCACTGCTGCTGCCATTTCTCAACTTCAGCCTCATTGTAGGAAGAGGAGGCCAGTGGGAGGCTTCAGGGCTGTTTTGAAGGCTCCTCTGAAGAAGATGAAGAATCTCAAAGAGGGAGGACAAGAGCAGGTACTTCCATAGCAGCAGACTTGGCAGCTACATCCTCTGGGGCATTTCCAAGGGAAACAGAATCAGCCATTAGTATGAGCTGATGTGCCTTGGGCAGTCTTAGGGCAGAAAGTAGGTGTATGATTAAATCTGAATTGGCAATAACTTTACCAGAGGAAGTAAAAAATCCTCATTGTAATTACAACATGCCAATAACATGATAGTGTATAGGCATAATGAGAGTCTGTGTATACAGCACATTTGTACTAGTAGCAAGGTGGAAGGCCTATGCATTGAGGTTGGGGAGGGAGACAGGCTGTCTGTATCACCCTGTGATCAGAAACAACTGCAGTTCCTGGAAAGCGCTCTCCATCCTTCATAAAGGAGGAGTCACGGTATGGCTAGGTGGTGCACTGGTCTTGGAGTCAGGATGACCTGGGTTCGGATCCCGCCTCAGACACCTGACACAAAAAAACTAGCTGTGTGACCTTAGGCAAGTCACTTAAGCCCAATTGCCCTCCCCTCCCCGCTCAAAAAAAAAAATGGCAAAAAAAAAGCATAAAGAAGGAGCCATCAGCATAGAGAACCAAATCTGGATTGCTCAGAGGGACATCAGCAAGGTCACTGTGAGTCTTCCCAGCCAGGTCAGCAACAGAGGGACAGTCATATAAAGGCCCACCTGAAATTGGAAGGTCAAGGAGTAATGTCTCAGGGTTAAGAACAGACCACCTCTTGGTGGTAATATTTTCCCTTCCAAATCACTTCATAGCTGGCAAACCTTTTATCAGAAAAGGCTTGGGTGCAGTGACATAAGAGCAAAGCCTCAACCTCTTAGGGCATTGAATGGTTAAAAGATTTCCCAATACCAGGTCAGAGGCCTTCTTGGCTAATGTCAGTGTCTGCAATAGCCCAAAGGCAGGGTGATACACCAGAAGCCACTAACCAATTGAGCCAATAATAAGCTACAGGGAACATGGTGGATCCCAATGACTGAGTGAGGACACCTGAAGGTTCATGCCCAAAAATGTGAGGGGCTTACTGTCATCTGGGAGTACTGGAGACAGAGCAGACTTCAGGGCCTTTCAAGTTCCATGGAAGCAGTGGCTCTGGAATTTGTTCTTTAGTCAAAGCACCAAGAGTTGATTCACCAAATGATGGAATCCACTGATGACAGCATCCAGCAGCTCCTAAAATAGTGCATCCCTGCTTCTTCATCTTGGGTGTGACAGGCTTTGCATGGCCAGTATGCTCTTCTGGGAAACAGAACAAACCCAAGGGACGCTACCTGAGCCTCACACCACGGTACCTTTGACCTGGAGACCTTGTGTTCACAGTGGGAGAGCTAGAGAAGAGGATGCCTCCCATCTGGCAGACAGCAACACTAGCTGAGGCTGGTAGAAGGTCATTGATATAATGCACTAAAATTGAGTCTGTGAAAATAACAGAGGCTAAATCCTGCTGTAAAGCTGGAGAGGACAGAGTAGGAGCCTCAACATAGCCTTGAGACAAATGAGTCTATGTCCATTGCTGATCATTCCAAATAAATGCTCACAGGTATCTGGATTTGGGGCTTATATTTGGGGCAGTGCACAGATATGTTACTATAAAACAGGTGGCATCATGAGGAATAGAAGAAGCAATCATGGCAGGGTTAGGCACCACAGGATGTCCTGGTATAACATATGCATTAATAACATGCAGATCTTGAACAAGCCTATGAACAGGTTTGCCATCAGGGCCTGGTTTAGCTTTCTTAACAGGCAATATAGGAGTGTAGCAGGGAGACCTGCATGGAACCACGATCCCTTGTTCTATTAAGGAATTAAGGATAGGAGAAATTTTTTCAATGGCTTTCTTCGTCAGGGGGTACTGAGAAACTGATGATGGTTGTCCCCCTTTGGTAGTAATAGTAACTGGGACTGCTGACTTCAAAAGGCCCACATCAGTGGAAAGGTGGCCCGCAAAGAACTCAGGATATTAGAAGAATAATATCCCTCACATGGGCTATTATTGCAAACACTTTGGACTAATATCACAGGAAAAAGACAGGAGCTCATCACAACTAAAATCAGTAAGTACATCAGCAAATACTGAGAACAAAGAAATTGGACTCTGGCATTTGTAGAATTGAAGTGTTATCCTGGAGACATGATAGAGTGGTATTAAAAGATCTCTTTCAAAGAGATTAGCAGGCACATTAGGTACCCATAAAGAAAGAATGCCATACAGAGACAGGGAACCCACTGTCACCTCTTGTGGAGATGAGAGGACCACCTTCCATGGTGTTCCCTCTATTCCCACTATTGTATAGATTGAATGACAGTATAGTCAAAACTTGGTTTCTTAATCAAAACTCAATGAGTGTTTCCAGTATCAACAAGGCAATCACGTGACACAGCTGCAGTAGTCAGAACTCTGCTTAGTCCAGTTAGGGGAGAGGTAGGGGCAGGGAAAACAGGGGCAAGGCTATTAGAAGCAGCACTATTCCCTTCCCCCACCCCAACCCTGCACTTCATGCCCAGAAGGTTGCTGTTTGTACCTTCTGTTACTTTGTTCCTGGACTCCTCCGTGCCCATCATTCACCTTAGCTTGATTTAAAGGCTCCCTAAACCTGTTTCCCCTTGGATCATAATCCTGCTGCTGAGGCCGAGTTTATCCTTGAACCTTGATCCTTGATTCCAGGTAGCCCAGCGACCCCTCAAGTTCCACCTTCTTACCATCTTTATGCCATAAAATCAGTCCCCACTACCTCTATTAGGGGTCTGGGAAAAGGTGCCAGGTGGCTAAGAGTCTAACCATTTGCCGGGACAGCCTCAGATTGACATCTCTGTTTGGACTTCTCCCCCACATCAGCATTGTCTTTGTTTTCAGCTAGCTCTTAATAATCCTGGCATCCTGCTGGCTTAGGGGATCTAATCTAGGATAATGCTTTCCACTTTTACATAACCTGGCATAAAATCTCAAGGGGGTCTCATCCCCTTCTTGGACAGTCTCTTGGAAGTTACTAAAATCCGGTCTTTCTGCAAAATGTTGTAACTATATAAACAGTGTGGGCTGATTAAGATCCCACTGGGGACCTCACCCAGACCCACAATTTGTCTTCAATAATACCTGCTCTTTCTCCTGGGATAAGAGTCTCCATAGGGTCTATCACATTACTCCAAGTTGGATTATAGCCAAAAAAGATAGCCTTCAATTGATCAATAAATGCAAGAGGATCCTCATCAAATCCAGGGTCTCTTTTCTCTAATTAGAGAGGTCTGAAGGTCTGAAGGGATGATGTTCTTTAATACAGATACAAGACCTCCCCTTGTTGCTTGGTGTGCTCTTATCTATAAGCAGAAAAACAGTAGCAGGTTGTTCAGTTTCTTGAACTTTCATAACAGGAAGAGGAACTTCGGAAGGGCCATAAGCAGGAGGGGCAGAAGAAAAAAGCAGAGGATGGCGGTCTGGCAAAGCTCAATAAACAGGTGAAGGCTGACTGTCTCTAGCCAGTGCCTCCCAACAAGACCAATAATTCACCTGTTTCACTTTAGTTATAGGAGACTGCTCAATGAAACTTTGTAATTCTTTAGGAGTAGGATAATCAAAAGTTCCATACTTTAACCAGAACCATCCTTCTAAACCCTTTGTAGTTCTATACCACATTCTACACAGCTTAATGGCTTCATCTCTAGTCACCTCCCCTCCAACCCCCAGGGAGTCCACCCTTATCCCAGGCTGTCAAAAGTCTGCCTGACGGGCACATGTAGGGATGATCTCTCCTGCAGGCATCCTTGACAAGGAGTGGCACTCTTTGAAGGAACTTCCTTTGAGAGAATTGGAATAGATTCCTGAGATACACCCTGTATTGTCTATTCCCTCTGAGAAGTTCCCCAACTGAAAAAATCTAGAGAGTACCTTCTTTGAGAATGAGTCAAAGGGGGTAATCCCCTACCCACCTGAGTTCCATCTACATGGGTATCTTTCCTACAGCTAACACTTAAATGTTTAAGGGCTCTGTTCTGGAAAATTCTTAATTTTTGAACCCAATATCTAAGACTTTAAGACCAGTCAATTAGAGCTTAAAGGTTCTTCCATTGACTAGAATTAAGTGGTTGGTCTCTGGAAACTTCTTATGTGAACCTAAACTATTCCCTATATTCTTAGGGTTTGGGGAATAGGGATTCCTGTTGTACATGATTCAATCCCTTTCGGCTTTTATGAGAGCCTTCTGGAGACCCCTTCTGGAGACCTGGTCATGAACCTGGTATCCAGGATCATAAGGCTATGAGATCCCCAAGGAGTTTGTACCTTCGATCATTTATGGTTTTTTTGTGGTTTTCAGATTGGCCACCCTTACTTTCAAAACTGCTCTCGCTCTAAGCTGCTTAGAATGTCCTTGGTGTGGCTGAAATCAGCCCTAATACCATGAAAGCTACTGGGGACCTTTCTCTCCTATTAAAGGTTACAGAGCTTCATCACTAGCTCCCTTTCTGCTACTGGAGTTGCAGTATCATCCTCCAGTCACAGGCTTGACCACCCACAGCGCTGACCTTTCCCCTTTGATGTGGTGTTTAGGAATACCTGAAGAAATCCAGAGACCAAACTTATAAATTGTCCTTTTATTTAAGAATCAATTATATCTTAACAAGATTAATTTCAGCAAAACTCCCAAATATGTAGTGTTTTTAAAAGGGGAAAAAACCAGTTTATCAAAACTGAGCAGAGTTTCTGGCAAAGTGAAAAAGAAAAAAATGGGGTAGAAAAATCGATTTACATTATAGAAAGTAAAAATCATGGCCATAAGATAGGTTAAGTGCTCTGGAGCCTATACACGCAGACAATTTGAACAGTCTCTTTTAGCTCAATTAGGGACTTTATTTAAAAATTTGGAAACAAAGGCAGACTTACCAGTCTGCAACTTGGAGAGATTTACCACTGGCTTGGAAAATCTAGATGTGAGCAGCAATGGGGGTCCAATCTCCCAGGCCTTGAATCCTGGGGGAGACAATGATGAAAATTCACCCAGTGCATGCTATCTCTTGAGTCTCTAGCAGGTGAGAAAGTCAAACTATTCAGAAATACCCTCCCACTCCTGACTGACTCACAGAAATGGGGAAGGGGGTTAAATTACTCCAGAAGACCAAAAAAGGGAAACCAAGGCAGAACTCTAAGCCAAAACACTTTATTAAAGGAACCTGGCCCCCTTCAATGAAATGGACTCCAGACCTTCCTTATTATTGGAGGTGTTCCCTTCTTCCAGGGCCATTATTTTCTTTATTATTATTTTAAACTTAATTATTAAAACTTAAGTACAAAATAAGAAAAGGGGGGGAAAGCATTGACATGTTCACAGAAGAATGTAGGAGAAGATTGAAAATACACAGCAATAAATTTCCATTTCAAGAAAGCCTCTACAACGATGCTACACCTCGTGTTCAGAGTTGTCCAGCTTTTCTTTGCTTCCTTTTAAGTTTTCTTCTGTTCTGTGCTGTATACTTTTCACTTTGTTCTTTTCTCCCCTTCCTCTCCCCCTTCCCTCAGGAAGGCTACAGTTAGGCACAGATACACACACACATATATACATATATACACAAATATACGTACATTTATACATATGCCTAAAGATCTACAACCATACTCAGATATAGACATAAACATTCACATGCATCTGTGGGAGACCATGCTCTGTTTCTCTGAACAGAGGACATCTTCCTTCATAAGTCCACATCTTTCCCCGGGCCCTTATTTTTATAAGGTTAGCTATCTAGAATTCAAAAGTGGCTATATAAAAAACCCAATAATTCCATTGGTTGGCATATGATTCATAGACTAAAATAAGTAAAACAATATAACAGCAGGGTCACAGGCTGGGCAAGGCAGAAATATTTCCGATGATTAGGGTGTCACACAATGATTGAGCAACTTCTAAGGTTGGGCAAGAGGAAAAGGTACAGACTATACATATGCCCCCAAAACATTTCAGGGAGAACTTGGGGGGCTTTCTGCACCATGCCAAAACTCATGCTTGGTTGAGACAGGGAATTTGAGCAAAAAAGGCTGGAGATGTCCATGTCAGCATTCCTGCAGTCTTGTGGTTGCACAAGTAAGCTTGATTTTTTTTTCAAGGATATTTTTGTTCTGTTTTGTTTTTATTATAAAAGGGGAAAAATATTTGGAAATCTTTTTTTGTTTGTTTTTGGAGGGCAATTGAGGTTAAGTGACTTGCCCAAAGTCACACAGCTAGTAATTGTGTCGAGTGTCTGAGGCTGGATTTGAACTCGGGTCCTCCTGACTCCAGGGCTGATACTCTATTCACTGCACCACCTACCCACCCCCTTAGAAATCTTTTGACAAAAAGGCAAAGAAAGATCTGGCACTCAGAAAATACCATGGTGCAAAATCACAAATGTCAGCACCATCAATCTCGACCTCATCACCAAAAGATAGTAAGTAAGCGAACAATTTGAGCATACTAAGGCACACATGCATGCATCTCTGAAAAACCGGACAACTTAGAATTCCTATAAATAGGGGTGGCTAGGTGGCATAGTGAATAGAGAACCAGCCCTGGAGTCAGGAGGACCTTGGTTTGGATCCGGCTTTAGACACTTAACACACACACACACACAAAATAGCCGTGTGACCTTAGGCAAGTCACTTAACCCCAATTGCCCTCCAAAAAGCAAAGAAAAAAGAAAAAAAAAGAAATCCTACAAATATTGGAATCTAAAATAGTTCTGCTTTTATGAAGATTTTTAAGAGATATATCAAAAGGCCTGCTTCAATGACATGCTAGACCCACCAGAAAATAAACACCCATAACCCTTCCCCTGCCTTGTCAGAAACATGGTTAAGTTAACCAGCTAATTCACTTTTTACCAACCGTCCCCCACCCCCTCCTACATATGTGCACTTCATTCAAGGTTTGCTTATTAAAATCACAGCCACCAGGTGATTACTGTTGCCTTCAGCTGTGGACAGGTGAAACAGTAAACTGAAAAGATGGCCAACCACCATAGCAGGGTTTTTTGGTCCCAGTTCCCTTCTAGCAGTCCTTCTTAGCAGGAGCTCCGTGTTTCTGAACATATCTTCCCAACTACTCTGCCTCTCTACTTCCCCCCCCACCCATGTATATATACCCTAATTTAAATATAAAAATACTACCTTGCTTTGGGTTAAGGGAGGACCAGTGAGTGGACAAGGTCCCTTTTTGCTTTTCTAAAGCTGAGAAGTCCCCTGGGTTCACATAGCCTACAGGCTATTTTCTGGCCAAGGGTTTCCCTTCTAGGTCAGGTAAAATATAGAGGCCCATACAGCTAGAAGACAAAGGGTTTGTTTTCCTGTAAGCTGACACCACCAACCCTTACTAATTCTTATCTTTTAAGAAAGGTAGATTACAATCTCATATAAATTTAATATTCTTCTCCTTCCCTTCCAAAAAATTTAGTAAATTCCTCCTTCTACCCACCTTCCACTGTCCCATGACCCACCCATCTCAAATACTTATTCTCTTATTTTTCTCTCCTGGAAGCCACAAGTCTCTGTTGATGTATGGACTTGATTAGATGGAAGCAGTGATTATGTTCCCTAACCCCATTTCCCTACTAGCATGCTATTTCTCAGTCTTCAAAAAGTCATCAATGATGGCAGAGGGGATTAAAAACATCCCCCAACCCTACTCCTCTTCCCCCCACAAAAAAATCAAGGGTTTATCTATGGGCGCAAAACCATGGTATTTTGTGCCCTGAGTTACATCTAGTAGGGAAAATCGGAAGAGGGGATAGGTGAGGTGGAAGAGGGCATGAAAAAGGGTTATGGGATGGGGAATAGAGAAGGATCTATAGGTCTAGTCCACTTTGTTTTTATACTGAAAGGGTTCCCCTGTCTCATCAAGGAGACAGGTACAGCCAAGTGCCTCTGTCACTGCATAAGGATTACAGTTGTCAGAGAGGTAGTTATCTTCAAAGTAGCCCTTCTTGTCCTGCTCAGCCATCCTGGGACTTTGGATGCTGGTGCTAAGGTTGGACACACCAGCAGAGAGCTCACTGATGTTGGATGTCTCATTGAAACCTGTCAGGTGACTGGCATTGTCTTGACCCCCTTTGCAGTCTGATGTGATACCTGTGACTCTTACTTAGTCTCTCAGTGGCTTCTTCAATAAATATTAAACTATTCTCTTCTCTCGTGGCTTTGGTATTGAAGTTGGTATGGCAACCAATTCCATTCTAGTTTCCAGGGACTAGCTTGGGATCACATGTTACAATCATTCCAAAATCTTCACACACTCGAAGGATGAAGAGGGAGATCCAGAGGTGATCTCCCGTAGCAATCACTTTGCAGAGTCCTATCTGGAACTTCCACTGAGCTGGCATTCCTTTAGCATTTGTCCCCCCATTTTTGACTCCAGCATATAGGCAGACATGGAATGAGTTTCTGCTACATCTCTTCCATAGGCTTTGTCGGCTCCCATGGGGCCCTAGTACCCAGTGAACCCATTGGAGGCCAACCAAAAGGGTGTCCATCCGTTCCCAGAAAAGTAGACTCTTGCTCCATACCAAACCAAGGTTTCTGGTTGGTCACCACATCAATTATCCCTTTACAGGTATGCCTCAAATTAGTCTGCACAGGCTTGCAGTTATACTTGAAAACTTCACAGAAAACCAGTTTATTGGGGTCCTTTTAGAAGGGGTCTTGGAACAGACCTTGGAACAGGAATAAGTTACTTGTCACTGTTAGAGCCTGCTGACTGAAAAGTGTTGGAGCCAGCAAAATTCCGTTACAATAGTTCAGTGATGCTCTTCCCTTCAGGTCTAGGGTCTGAGTTTTGCAGTGCAGTCCCTCCCCAGTTCCATCAATCCAAATGTACGTGACCAGGACTTTGTTCCTTTGAGGCAGGTTCTTTTATATCTGTTCGATATTTTTGCTCAAGTGAGAATTGGCCACTGTGGCCACATTGGAAGCAGTCCTGGGTCTGGAAGAGTATGGAAACAAGTTGTCAAAGTCCAGAGCACATCATGATCGTTCCACAGGCTTGCTGGCTGACTGGACTGGTTGAAGATTTGTGTCCATGGACGTAGCGCTAGTGGTGGCAGTGGCTGTAGCTGAAACAGTGACTTCCATTCTCAGCTCTCCCCAAGTAAGTTTTGTAGCTGGCAAACAAATGTTAACCATGATATTAAATCTTGAGGCCTATTTTAGGGCCTTCCTATTAGAATCTATATTCCTAAGAAACTTATATAGCATATGGATTAAGAATAATTAGATAACTGAATAAATATATACTACCTAGATGAATATGGTAAAATAATTTCTAACAATCATTACACCTTATGAGATCTTAATGAACTGACTAATATTGTTTAGAGTCTGAGTGGGAGTCTTCAAAGAATCAACTTTCTCACCTAGAGCAATGAAGTTATTAATCTTACCATTTACTTTGAAAATTTTTTAAAAATCTAATCCTGACTTCTCTAACAAATTGCCCCAAATATGCTATACATTTTGATATTTTAATCACTACCCACCTAGTCTAGATCACTCCCTGCTGCCTAAAACATCCCCATTTCTCTTTCATTCTCAAAAAAATCCATACTTTTTCCTACCATCCCCACTAACTATTATACTGAAGCTCTCCTCTCCTGGACCGGAGGTAGATATGATGGCCAAGATGTACAACATGATAACCAGTGCCTGTCACTGGAAAGTGTCCTTAACCGTTACAAGGAAGCTGAACTTTCCAAGGGTGAATCTGTCTGGATCTATGTGTCTCTAAGTACTTGGACATCTTTAAATGAATGGGCAAACTGACAGGGCTGTCTATACAGGATAAAGAACTAATGAACGGGATGAAGCAGGGCTCAGGGCCAGTATGAAGACCCCAAGAGACCATGAGCACACAGCCCTGGACTGTAGCCCTAATCCTTTTGTACTTGTCAATAAAAATATTGATTATAAAAAATATTTTAAAGAACTTTTTTAGGGGATGAAAATTAATTTATTATGCATCAGGTGAATTCACAAAAGCAAAGCTGCCATCATCCTATCTGACAAAGTATATTCTAAAAAACTTTGGAACTTATTGACAAAAGCAGTGTAACAAACAATGCTAGAGTGAGTTAGAAGATCTCGGTTTGAATCTTCACTCTGTGCTGTCAGCAAGTCACCTGACATCTCTGGACCTTAATTTCGTCATTTGTCAAATGAGTGGGTAGGTCTCGATGGTTTCTGAGGTCTCCTATGGCTTTAAATTTATGATTCTCCATTGGCACTTACTCTTTTGGTAAAGATCACAATTCATCCAGAACTTATCAAACCACATAACTCTTGTCCATAAACCTTTCAAAAGGGATCAACCAAAAATGTATCCTCTGTTCCTGTGAAATTTTTGGTGAGGCAGCATGCACATCTTCAGGCCTGGACATCTCTCACACACTACTCAGGAAAAGATTTAACACTGGTAGTCATTTTGTCCTGCTTGTAAGGACATGTGGGTATTGTTGGGTTTCTTATTTTAAACCTAACCTCAGGATTTATACCTATCACCACCGTTAAAGGACCTAGCAAATGACCCGGAACATTTTTGGTTACAAAAACCAAATGAAATGAAACCAAGTGAATAAACTAAGTGAAATGGTTCTGATTTAACTCTGATTCTTAGATCTGGAACAGGAACAATGCCCTTGAGCTAGATTGGGAAACCTAGCCTGAACAGAACAGCTTAAGAAATCCAGATGAGGTAAGTGTCATGCATCCCAAAGGGACAGTTTTATCTTCTTGGCTGATTGGTACTGAGCCCTGAATTTGAGAGGTCAAAGTGACCCAATGTCCCCTGTAAGGGGGAATAGCTGAACATCTGGAAACACCCCTCCACCAGGAATGTGGCTTGACAGCTGTTTCTGGACAAGAGACTTGAGTGTTAATTCAATGATAAGGTCTACCAGAGCTGACAGGATGTAATGCAACTGCCCCGAAAAGGCTCACAAAACCTGGTGAGAGGCTGGTGAACATCATGGCTTTGCCAGGTTCCTTTGAATTCCCAAAGGGCTAGAGAATTCCTGAAGAAATCCCCAGATCAATCAGCATTCTGCTGCTCCCTAAACATGCCATCAAGGAAACCCATCCCTGGCTTGCACCCTCACTCCTCTTGCTCCATTTCCTTATGCAAATGTTTCCTTGGTGACCCAGATATTTCTCCTTAATGTATCACTTAGGGAATCCCCTACAGACCCTATATTACCCCCACTCCCACCCCACAGGTTCTACCCCCATTAGCATCTGGTACACTCTTCCTACTCCTGAGGAGACATGGCAGGACTTCACCATTAAATGAAGGTCTCTGTTGACCAGTTTCTTCTGTCCATTCCCAGGCCCCCAGGAGCCAACACGTTGGGATCATAGGACCCTCAATGTAGAGGAGACCTCAGAGGTCATTTATCCAGTCCCTTCATTTTAGAGGAGGGAAATGACACCCAGAGAAAGGAAGTGACCGGCCCAAAGTCAAGTCAGAGAAGGATTTGAATCCTAGCTCAAGAAGAAGTGTTCTTTCAATTGTTCCCGGCCGGCTCCTTCCTTTGGTCATTTGCTATTGCCTCAGATTCCCCTAGAGTCAAAGACTCCCACAAAAGACAGAAATACTCTGACAAAGGCCTCATTTCTAAACTATACAGAGGAGATGCAGCTGAGGCAGGCGGGTGGGGGTCCCTGTCCGCGGAGGCTGCGCTGGCCGCTGTTCCTGAGCCTCGGGCTAGGCGGACGCCTCCGGAGCGGAGCCGGCCGTACGCCGTACTGCGAAGCAAGAGCCTAGTGCTCTTGGGAAGCATCTTCAGTATCCTGTTGGTCACTGTCATACTTATGGCCATTTGTGTCTACAAGCCCCTCGCTGTCGGTAACTGGAGAGCAAGTGAATTCTGCAGATTCCTTTTGGGAACATGACAGGCAGTGGTACATGGGGGCCGCTGGAGTAGCTGGGATCAGAACCTGAGTACTTTGAAAACCCACAAGTTCTCTGAAGCTAGACAAAAGGACTGTGCAGCAAGAGCTTACACTCATAATCAAATGTTTTAGAGAAACCAAACGCTAACAAGTTGTTTCTTTTCCTTACACTGTATGTAAATAACCAGACACTTAAAGACTTTCGCTTTTGGTGTGATTAACAGAAGACAGACCTGAATCAGCAAGGTGTGGACTGTAAAGAAAACAGGTTCGCTTTTGGTAGTGTATTTGGGAGCCCCCTTGGAAGGGATTAATCGTTAATGTTTGCAGATGGTAATAATTCAAACTAACTTTCTTAGGATTCATGTTCTGTCAGATGGAAATGAAACATGAGAAGAGCAAATTGCTTTTTAATGGCAATGCTCATGGTTGACCTAGTAATACTAAGAATACAAGGCCTTTTTCAGGGAGCTGGTACAACTGTGCACACTTAACTATTGCATCCGTTTCTTCATTCCCCACTTTGCACTTGAATAATGCTTCTCCTTAAAAGCAGTATCATAATTTAGCAAGACATGTCTCAGCCTAGAAAGCATTGATGTTTAACTGGAAATAAGTGTGTGTTTGTGTATGCTTGTCTTTGTCTTAAAGCATTGAGGCATATTTAATAGCTGTTTGAAAGGGCCAAGGCTTTAAAAAGTCCCACTAGAAAAAAGGTGCTCAGATAGGCACTGTGATGGTATTCTGAAACCAAGTGTAATGCTGTGCATCTAGAAGTTTTATCTTAGAAATGACCTTTAAATTTAAACATAAAATCTAAAACCAGAGACTCATTACAAACTGTGCCCAAATAAATCCTGTAGAGTTCTTTTAAAGAAAGGTGGAACTCCAGCCATAGCCAGTCCTGGTTTGGAAGGGTGAATAAAAGTTTCTCAAGGGCAGCTTTGTATGTCCACTGTTTAGTGGACATGAGTGTTTACACAAACTAAATCTTAACTCTTCGTAAATGCTGCTATTATTTTGTACTGCTAGAGTGAACTAGAAGGTTTTTTGTTTTCTGTTTGTCATATGTGACAATTATTCTGTAAGTACAAACGTGTCATTAGTATTTATTTTAGAAGTGCTATACTTAATTATTTTTATTTGTCAAAATGTTTACTTTATGTCCCATTCAAATGTAACACTGGTTTTTTGTAACCAGGGTCTAGTGTAGTGGTTTTTCTCTGTGTGTGCCCACAAATACATTTGTGCATTAAGCCTCGGTAATGTTTCACTTGATGTTTTTTGCTTTGTTATCTGTATTAGCTATTCATTTAGGAGGCCAATTTTATGTTTTCAAGCAAAATATGAATTAAACTGAAATCCTACATTATAACATAAAAAAATAAAATATACAGAGAACTTAGTCAAATGTATAAGAATACCAGTCATTCCCCAATTGATAAATGGTCAAACAGGCAGTTTTCAGAAGAAGAAATTAAAGATATCTATAATCATATAAATATGCTCTGAGTCACTATTGATTAGAGAAATGCAAATCAAAACAACTCTTGGGTACCACATCTCAACAGTCAGATTGACTAACATGACAAAATAAGGAAATATAAATGCTGGAGAAGATGTGGGAAAATTGGAACACTAATGCATTATGAGTGGAGTTGTGAACTGATCCCACCACTCTGGAGAGTAATTTGGAACAATGCCCAAAGGGCTATACCCTTAGACCCAGTAATGCCACTTCTAGGGATGTATCCCAAAGAGCTCATACAAGTGGGAAAAGGACCCATATGTACAAAAATATTTGTAGCAGCTCTTTTTGTGGTGGCAAAGAATTGGAAGTCAAGGGGATGCCCATCAATCGGGGAATGGCTGAACAAGTTGTGGTATATGGATGTAATGGAATACTATTGTGCTGTAAGAAAAGAGGAGCAGATGGATTTCATAATAACCTGGAGAGACTTATATAAACTGATACTGAGTGGGGGAGGGAGGCGAAGAACCAGGAGACCATTGTACACAATTACAGACACATGGTATCTGCGATGACTGACTTTGATAGACTGGGCTCCTCTCAGCAATGCAAGCCTATGAGACAACTGCAAAAGACTCATGATGGTAAAGGCTATCCACATCCAGAAAATGAATTATGGATTCTGAATGCAGATGGAAGCAAACTATTTACTCCCTCTACCTCTTTTGTTTTATTTTGTTTCTTCTGTCTTGTGGTTCAATCCATTGGTTTTAATTTTTCTTTACAACTTGACTATTGTGAAAATAAATTTAATGTGAAGGTATTGTAGAACCTATATCAGATTACATGCCGACTTGGGGGAGGGAAGAGAAGGGGGAGAGAATTGGGAACTCGAAAATTTGTGGAATTGAATGTTGTAAACTAAAAATAAATTTAAAAGAACGAATCATCATCATCATCATCAACATGATAATAAAAAAGAAATAGTCTGCCCTTCCCCCACAGTTCCCTTTGTAGATTGCAGCAAGGTTTGCTAGAACCTAGATTGGGAGTCCTTGGACTCTGTGGACCGTGGACTTAAATTCCAACTCTCTGCCAGATGAGGAGAAAGAGAAAGGACCGCAGCGGAGAAGGGAGTGAGTGGTGTGGAAGTAGAGGAAGAGCAAAGGTAAGAAGGGAAAAGAGGAGAGGCCGGGGAAAGAGGAGGAGGAGGAGGAGGGGAGAAATAAGCAGGTGTGCTGCAGTCTTCTAAGGAGCCAAGAGCAGGGTTTAACAGCGGCAGTATGTGCTTATAAGAGCCCAGCTCCACACCCAAAGTTGTCTCAGTAGCAGCCTCAGCCTCGCCCTCCCAGCACCTTCTCCCTCTTCCACCTTCTTCCTTCGGTAGAAGCAGCCCCAGCAGTCAAGGCGGCCGGGCCTGAGTGAACAGCTCCTGGGCAGCAGAGCCGAGGCGGCTGGGCAGAGCAGAGGATCCTCCCGGGAGCTTTGAGGGGTTAGGTGGGGGAGCTGTCCCCGCTGACGCTGGTCTGGGACAAAAAGCTCAGAATTTCAGGTGATTACCATGAGCGCGCTGAGGTTCCCCAAGATCTACGACGTCGTTCTCTTGGTCTTTGGCTTGATCTTTATCTTCAGCGGACTGGCCATTAACTTCCTCCAGCTGTGCTCCCTCGCCCTCTGGCCTCTCAACAAGAAGTTTTACCGAAAGATCAACTGTCGCCTCGGCTATTCCCTCTGGAGCCAGGCAGTCATGCTCCTGGAGTGGTGGTCGGGCTCCGAATGTATCTTATTCACGGATCAGGACTCAGCAGACAAGATAGGAAAGGAGCACGTCATTGGCATCCTTAATCATACCTTTGAAATTGACTTAATTTTTTGCTGGACCTTATGGGAACGCTATGGGATGTTGGGCAACTACAAGACCCTACTGAAAAAAGAGCTGTTATATATCCCTGTGGCTGGCTGGATGTGGTACTTTCAGGAAAACATATTCTGCAAAAGAAAATGGGAGGAGGAGAAGCAGGACATCGTTAAAGGCTTGAAACGTTTGGCTGATTACCCAGAGACCTTTTGCCTTTTGGTTACCTGCGAAGGTACCCGCTTTACCAAGGAAAAGCATCGCATCAGCATGGAGGTGGCCGAATCCAAGGGGCTGCCCAAGCTCAAATACCACCTGCTGCCAAGAACCAAAGGCTTCACCACTGCTGTCCAGTGTCTCCAGGGGAAAGTCTCTGCTGTTTATGATATCACTCTAAATTTCCGAGGACGCCGGAATCCATCTTTGCTAGGGCTCATTCGGAGGGAGAAGTTTGAAGCAGCTATGTACTTAAGGAGAATTCCTTTGAAAGAGATTCCATTGGATGACAAGGAAATAGCCAAGTGGCTGCACAAGCTTTATCAGGAGAAGGATGCTTTACAGGAACTCTACAGACAGACGGGGATATTTCCAGGGGAGCAGATCAGACCCAGAAGAAGACCATGGGCCCTCCTGAATGCCTTCTTTTGGGCAACTGTCACACTGTTTTCTCTCTCCAAGTTGGCATTTGGCGTTTTTCTAAGTGGGTCCCCCGTGCTGATACTAGCTTTCTTTGGAGTTTTGGGGGGAACTTTTTTGGGAATGCAGAGAGTGATAGGAGCAACGAAAATAGAGAAAGCTTCTACCTATGGAAACCAAGAATTCCAGAAAAGGGAATAATTAGTTGCTGCAGATTGCAAACATGTAGCCTGTTGGGAGGATCAAATTATCTTAATTAAAAATGAAGCATCAAAACAAATAAATTCCAGTTCTATTTCTTACTATGTCCCCTTGAGCAAATCACTCTACTTCTCTGGGGCACAATTTACCCATCTGTAAAGTGAAGGTGGAGGGGTCAGAATATATGACTTCTGGGGTGCCTTCCACTTCTAAATCTGATCCAATCCAGTTGGATTCCAGAAGCATTTTGAAGCATCTAACACTGGCAGGCACAATGACACAAAGACTGAACCAAAAACCAATTCTTAATTCAAAAAGCTTATATTTTACAGGTATTTGTAGAAGTAAAATTTTTTTTAAAGGAAGAGTAGAGAGAAGTTAAGATATAGTGCTTGGTTCAACAGGGAGGTGTCTTTCTTTTTTCAACCTTTGATTTTCCATCCTGCTCTCCCTTTAGAGTCTCCAGCATGCCCACTGACACTTTGTTAAGAAGATAAAACTCCAGATCATATGTCAAAGTACCAAAACGAAGTGGCTGGTTTGGAGTCACCCTTTGGGGTTTCCTAGTGTGTTGTCATCCAATCAGTCTATAAGCATTTGCTAACTATAATGAGCAACACTGTCTAAGTGTAGAAGTTACACAGAAAGGGAAAAGACATTCTCTGCCCTCAAGGAGCTCTCAGTCTATTGGATAACAAAGGAGACAAACAAAATAAAGAGGGCATATACTGGAGATAAGCATCTCATGGGAGGTAATATCTTTAAGTGAGACTAAGAAGGTCTTTTTGTAGAGGGTTAGATTTTTCTGGGACTTCTGGGAAGAAGCCAGAGAATTCTGGCCCTGGGAGACAACCAGTGAAAATAGCTAAAGTCCAAGAGAAATCTGCACCAGGAGGTCAGTGTCTCTAGATTGAAGAGATGTGTGATGAGTGTTACTTAAGATGAAAAAGGTTTAGAAGGTGGGAGTGGGGGTGGGGGTGGGGGGAGGCAGGTTATGATAGGTTTTGAATGCCAAACAGAATGGAGTCACTGGAGTTTTTGTGACTAGAGTTATCCTCAAGTAAGATATGTACATGGAAAAGGATTTATCCTGGAGGCGACTCCCCAAAAAAGCAAATCTCCTTTTGGCCCATTATATTCCCACCCAGAATTTATTCTGGGAAGTCTCTGAACAGAGCCATTTATAGCTTGTGTCTAGGTTTTCAGAGATATGGGTACCACCATCCCCAGCTCCTATAATAAGCATTTATTTTATCCCACAGAAAATGTAGAACTCATGGGAGCCCAAAAATGAAAAGAAAAATCCCAAATGTAATCAGCACAATTCTCCCTCACTAGTGAATCCATCTTTTCCACTAGGATCCCAAAGTCCTTCTGACTCATTATCATCCCATGGTTTAGATTCCCATTGGAAGGGAAGGGAACTTGGGGTCACCTATAAACAAACACCCTGGCATTCTAGTGTAATCCTTCTCTCCCACAGAATCTTACCGTCCTCCCCAAGACTTGCAGCGACACCCTGTGGTTTTATTCCCCTAAAGGAAAATGGAATTTACAGCAATAGGAGTGACATGGAAATGGAATTTACAGCAATAGTGACATTCTGGTGAAATTCTGACTCTCCCATAAGGTCCACCCAGACTCCTAGGGCCACATTGTGGTTCACACTTCTCCTGAAAGGGAAACAAACACTGTCTTGGGATTGACCAAATGAGACCCTGCAATGACTTCTAGTCCTTCACTGATTCCCCTCCTTGGGCAGAGGGAAGGTGAGTTTCCTCTTTTGAAGAGGAACACTGTTCAGGGACTCACCTTCTTAATATTGCAGCCAAACTGCCCGCTTGCTGTTTCCCAACTTCTCTTTCCATCTCTTGCCTTGATACCTTTGCCCAGTATCACAGCATATATTCACTTATCTGATTATGTCTAATATCTCCCAATAAAATATAATTGTTTGGAGATTAAAGACTGATTCACCTTTCAATCTCAATTTTTTATGCCGTCTTGTTTTTATATCCTCATAATTCCTGACTCTATCCTCCTCCTCCTCCTCTACCTAGCAAGTCATCTTTTGTCACAAAGAGCAAAAAGAAAAAAAAGGGGGGGGGAAGCAGTTCATCAAAACGAACTTGTCAGTCGAGTCTGACAGCACATGCGCAGTCCCCCAGCTCTTCAGAGAAAGTCGGGGGCATTTTCTCATTTCTTCTTTGGGGCCAAGCTGGGCCTTTGTCCTTAGGAGTTATTTCTTGTCTTTGCTTTTTGTTCTTTCCATTCCCATTGCTATACTCATTCTGTACATTGTTTCCTAGCTCTGCTAATTTCATTCTACAACCATTCATTTGGCTTCCCATGCTTGTCTGGACTTCTCATTTTACACAAGTTCTTATATTATCCCTTTAGGGCAATTTTCATTTCAAATTCTTGGCTATTATGAAAGTATATAGAGTGGTTAAAGATATAGCTTCAACATATTAATGATGAGTCAATTATCCGGTGTTTGCTATATTCTGAATCCCAGAATATGAGTACGTTTAAGTTAGAAGTAAAGGATACATAAAATATTAACTGTTGGAGAAACATCAGGAAAGATATTCAAGCCCTCCATTGTGATTAGTTAAATTTTGCTATTTATGATAAAAATTCCTGGAACTTTAACTTAATATTGTTTTGAGTTTTTTGTTTTGTTTTGTTTTTGCTTTTTGGAGGGGAGAAGTTAGGGTAATTGCGGTTAAGTGACTTGCCCGAGGTCACACCGATAGTTTTTTATGTTAAGTGTCTGAGGCTTGTTTTGGGCTTTGATTACAGGGATTATCGTCTAAATTGTCATGAAGCCAGTAGTAGAAAAAGGCATGTGCTAAAGACTGGGAACTGATAAAGGTGGATGGCTATTCCTGGGAAAACTTTTGGGGACAACTTTGGTATTGCCTAGGTGGGATCCTCCTGACTCTCTTTCCCTATAGTGTTATTTTCTTTCAGAAAAGGACATTTATCCACCTGGTTAATACTGAGACTTGCTTTTAACACCCTGTGACTACATGCTTGGCTGTCAGGTATGACTCACAACTGGAATCCAACAGAGCTAAGGGAGTTTTCCCCTTGTTATGATACATGACATTATTATAACTATGCCCTCCTTTTCCTTTTATAGCAAATTTCTATAATCAAGAAATTTTATAAGTACAATATTAAATCTATTAAATAATAAATTGATATTAGAACATCTCTGAGTTACTATAATAGGGTGCAAGTATGAACATTTTACAATTTTGACCTCTATTCGTGGCCAAATTGTGATATAGGGACATTAGCATGTCTGAAGTACCCAACTTTATCCACTGAATGGATGTTGCCTTAGTTAAACTGAGACCTGGTAAAGACCTTACCTTAAAAAAGGCCAATGTCTCCCACTGCATCCAGGGCCATCTCCTCTGATCCTGATCTATATCTTGCCGCTGGACCTAGAAGGCTCTGAAGGGGAAAGGAAGGCTGGTGACTTTGCACAGCCCTCCCACACTTCAATTCATTTTGCTTGCAGGTCTTGGCATCAACTCCATGATGTCACAGTCCTTGTCTATAATGAAGGACAAACAACAACAACAACAACATAAGAATTGCCCCTAAGAAGGAAATGGTTAGACAAAGATGTATTATAAAAAGTTTTCTAAATATATGGAATAGTAAATTTTGAAAAAGCAACAAGATTAGACTCTTTTTTCCCCAAGAACTGTATACATATATTTATGGGATAATATATGCATGAAAGTCAGGCTTTAGGTATGCTTTATTAATAAGTTCTCAAAATTGTATTAAGATTTTGTGCATAAAATTTATCGATAATAGTAAAGAATGCAAAATTATTTTCCCATTATTAAAGTTTCCATCTGATAATTTTAAAAGATAAAAGAGCTCATTTTATGGTTGGAACCTCATAAAATTTTAAGGATACTTATGTCTGATATAGGATTGAAAGAAGGATAGAAACTTCAAGTGATATATAAACTAAAATTCTCTGAAGTTTCAAGATTGAAGAATTCCGGGTTCTATTAAGTCAGAAATATCTAGGAACCTCTAGATTTGGAACAACAGAAGCAAAGCCCCTTTAGAGCTGACTTGAGAATAAAGCCTATTGACATCCAAAAAGGGACTCAGATGTCCACAGCCTCTGACACATAGATCCCATTGCTCGGCACATACCCCAAAAAGGGGCAGCACTTTTGGGGAAGCAAAGAATTGGAAAGAAAGTAGATGCCCATCAAGTGGAAAATGGCTCAGCAAGTTGTGGCTTGTGATATAAGGATGTGATTGTACTGTTTGAAACTGTGGATTTAAAGAGTTCAGACAAGCATGGGAAGACACAAGAACTGATATGGAGTAAAGCGAGTAGAACCAGGAAAACAATACACATGAACAAAAGAAACAGAAAGAAATATAATAATAACACAAACAATAAACTTCAGATGACATCAATTGCATTTCCAAATTATCACATATAAACCTCATTGCTCTTATTGCCTTTGCCATTTTAAAACTACTTTAGAGTTACTGGGCATGGAACAATTCAATTAAAGAAATAAAAATGAATAATGCTCGGAATGTGCCAGTCACTGTGGTAAGGACTTTACAATTACCATATTATTTTGATCTTCACAACAACCCTGGGATGTGGCTACCATTATTTTTTTCTCTTTCCAGATCAGGAAACAGGGGCAAACAGAGATAAGATAATTTGCCTAAGATTACACAGCTAATACATTTCTGGCAACAGATCATAATTCAAGTTCCCCTGCATTTTTCCAGCATTTTTTAACACTTGTATTTGGGAACCTGATATGACATGAGAGGGTTTAACAGGGATAGGGAGGGTCTCTGACCTGGGGGAATCACAATGGTTCTTTGGTTTAAAAAATCTTTTCTCTTTTCATTGAAGTAGTAAGCCTTGACATTTCACTGGCTTACGAGGGGCCCATCTTTGTATCCTGAATTCCTGGAACCCAGTGTGCCCCCAGCCCACTCTTATCTTGCCTGACTGAAGTAGTAAGCCTTGTAAACCCAAGAATCCTCCATTCGGCTTGGTTATTCAACAACCTGCCTTAACCCAGTGTGCCCCCAGCCCACTCTTATCTTGCCTGACTGAAGTAGTAAGCCTTGTAAACCCAGAAATCCTCCATTAAGTTATTGAACAACCTGCTTTATCTAAGAGTGCCCCCACCCCATATCCTGCCTGACCAGTCTGCCCCATTATTGTTACTCCTGATACGATGGTGGTTTTTGGACTATTTAAACTGTGTGTCTACTGGGGTTCGGGGCAGCTCCTGGGACTTTATCCCTAGGACTGCTGCCGGCCAGCTAATAAACGCTTCCTGAATTCGATTACTGATGGTCTTGGCCTGTTGATTCTGTCCGAGTGTCCATTTCATCATGGTGAAAAATGTCAAGGAAGGGCTAACAAGAGGTGGCTATAAGGTGCAAACCTTTTGCCTATATTTTCTTCACTCTTGGAATACTTCCAAACTAGATATCTTCCTTCATTTCCCTAGGACAATGAAGCCATTAATCCTGCCGTTTACATTTAAAACTTTTATAAAATCTAAATCCTTATTGTTCCTTAAAACAAATTCTACAGATTCATAGCAGGGTTTGGTGACCAGAACTTACTGGAGCTTAGAGAACACCTCATGAGATCAAAACAATACTATAGTTATGTGATTTTGCCAGAGGGTGAGATCATTCAGAAGGTGAGCACAGAGGATTGTTTTTATGTTAAGTTCAGAGCACAGCTTGCTTACTAGCCCTTAGCTCTGGAAAACAGGGTGTCTCCTAATATCTTTACAAGATACAAGGAAAGGCAAAAAGAATCTTGAGGAACTTCCAATTTAATGACAGAGACACATATAAACAACTGTGTATAAGCAAGATACATAGAGGGTAGATTGCATCTCAGAGGAAAGCCACTAGTAACTGATGGAGATTGGGTAAGGTTTCTTGGAGAAGGTGAGACTTTAGCTGAGACTTGAAGGAGGTCAGGTAATGAAGATTAGGAGGGAGAGTATTCCAGGGAATGGGGAACAGCCAGTGAAGACCCAGGCAATAGGGAGATGGAATGACTTGTTTAAAGATCAAGATGGAGGCCAGTGTGGAATAGATGGTGTAGCACTGGGTGGGGGCATGGGTGGTTGGTTAGGTGTATGAAGACTAGAAAGGTAGGAGAGGGCCAGGTTACAAAGAACTTTGAATGACAAAAAGGATTTTATATTTGATCCTGGAACTGATAGGGAGCCATTGTAATTTATTGAGTAAGAGGCATGATATAGTTAGACATTCACTTAAGATCTGAATGGAAGATGAATGGGGGCAGGGAGATACTTATGGCAGGGAGAACACCCATCAGTTTACAGCAATAGTCCATACATGAGGTGGTGAAGACAAGGGTGCTGGTGGTGAGGTCAGAGGAGGGAAGGGACACATGCAAGAGATGTTAGAAAGGAAAAATCAATAGGACTTGGAAACAATTTGGAAATGAGGAATGACAGGGAATGAGGAGCTGAGAATGACACCTAGGTTGGGAGTCTGAATGACTTGGGAAGATGGTGGCACCTTCTCTAGAAATAGGGACATTAGGAAGTGGGGAGGGATTGGGAAGAAAGGTAGTGAATTCAGTTTTGGGCATGCTTAGTTTAGGCTATCTAGAGGACATATGCTTCTAGATGTCTAAAAGCAGTTGGAGATGAGAGATTCAAGGTCAGGAGAGAGGTTAGGGCTAAGTAAATAAGTCTGAGAATCATCTGCCTAGAGAAGATGATGGAATACCTGGGAGCTGCTGAGATCACCAAATTTGGCAATATAGAGCCAAAACAGAAAAAGACCAAGGACAGAACATCATGAGGGCTGGTCACACTTAATGACTGTAGGAGCTAGACCATACTGGCTCATGAGAGCTAATTATTAAGTTGTATACTTTGGAAATACTTGGCAAACACTACAAATCAGGGCTTGGCTTATTGTTTTGTGGATTGCCTAGACTTTAGAGAGTGATTGATATAATGTCAATAATGCAGATTAAACTGAAAAGTGTAGAGGTAGGGGCAGCATTAGCTGGAGCTGTGAGCATGGCGTGTACAGCTGTGGCGGCTACCAGACTTGGACTTGGCCTGTGGGGCGCCAGAACCATGCAGGCCCATGGCTACAATCTGGACTACCCCTGGCAGTTCAGCAGTAACCCTGTTGACGACTCTAGCGGCAGTTCTGGGGCCATCCGGGAAGCTGGCGGAGCTTTCGGCCAGAGGGAGAAGGCCCAGGAGGACCGGTACTTCCGAGAGAAGAGCCTAGAGCAACTGGCTTCCCTGAGGAAACACCATCAGGAAGAAATTGTGCACCACGAGAAGGAAATAGAACACCTGCAGAAAGAAATTGAGCGTCATAAGAACAAAATTAAAAAGCTGAAACACAATCACAATTAAGCTGATTTTCTTGTTCAGTGATCAACCTTAATCTATATATGGAATTGTCCATTACTTGTGTGCCCAATGTGACATACTCTCTAGCTTGATATACTTTTTGCTGTGTGTTGCAACCAAATGGTAATAAACTGTGATCACTGAAAAAAAAAACTGAAAAGTGTAGTGTGTACACATTTCTTCTTCAGAGAGCCAGTTTTAATTTATCAGCACACTGTCTTGAATAAAATGGATGAAGATCAAAGAAAGGACACTGTTGAATCTGATAGGTGGGGAGCCAGGACAGAGAGGTGTCACAACATCCTATAGAGGAGAGAGAATGCAGGAGGATAAGATGACCCATGGTAGCAAATGCTGCAAAGAGATAAAAAAAGGATGAGAATTGAAAAAGGCCATTGTATTGGGCAGCTGAAAAATCATCGGTAGCTTTGAACAGGGCAGTTTCAAGTGAAGGATGAGATTGGAAGTCAGATTTTGGAAGGTTTAGAAGAGAACAAGAGGAGAGGATATGGAGCCCCTAAGCAGAGCCAGAATTTTCAAGAAATGTGCCTAGAAAGTGGAGGAGAGATATGGGACAATAGCTGGTGGGGATGGTACAAACAAGCAAGCAGTTTTTTTGAGGAGGAAGAAAGACAAATGGGTATGTTTTAGGCAGCAGGAAGAGATGTAGACTAGATGGGGAATGATTAAAATATGAAAGAATGTAGAGGCTATTGGGTGCAATTTGTTGGAGAAGTCAGGACGAAATGAAAGGGATGTGTAGAAGGGCAAGGTATATGGCCTTGGCAAGGAGACAGTCAATAAGCATTTCATCTCAATATATTATTATTTAATTAATTAAATATTAATTAAAATTTTTGAGATCCAATTTCTTTTTCTTGCTCCTGCCTCTCTCCACTTTTTGAGAAGGCAGGCAATTTGATATTTATAACTGAATTCATGCAAAAATATTTCCATATTAAGTATGTTGCAAAAAAAGAAAAGAAAAATAAGCATAATAAACAAAAAGCATGCTTTTCTTCTTCATTACTTCATTACTTACTTCATTACTTCTCTTTCTGGAGGTGGATAACATCGTCCCATCGTGAGTCCTTTGGAACTGTCTTAGATCATTGTCCTGGTCAGAGTAGCTGTTTTTCACAGTTGATCTCTCTTACATTATTGCATTGTTATATACAATATTCTTCTGGTGCTGCTCACTTTGCTTTGCATAATGTCATGTAAGTCTTCCCAGGCTTTTCTGAAACCATTTTGCTTATTGTTTCTTATAGCAAAACAGTATTCCATTGCAGTCACATACCACAATTTGTTCAGCCATTCCCCAACTGATGGGCATCACAGGACTTCCCAACTCTTTACCACCAAAAAAAGAGCTGCTATATTTTTGCACAAATGGGTCCTTTTCCCTTTTTGTTAATTTCCTTGGGGGTAAAGCCTGAGTCAAAAGGTATTGTTGAGTCAAAGGGTATGTAGCGTTTTGTAGCTTGCATTTTATAAGTTTATTCACATTTACAATGAGGGTTGTAATGCAATTCTCTCCATCTTGTTTTCTTCTGTTTATCCTTCCCTCTCTCTCTTTATTTTTTTTTATTCCTCTAAGGTATATTTTGATGCTGACTACTGCCTCCTTTAATCTGCTCCCCTTTTTATCACTCCCCTTTCTTCTTAGCCCTTTCTCCACTCATTTCCCTATTGGGTAAGAAAGATTTCTATGTCCAATTGGTTGTGTATGCATATATTTTCCCACTTTGAATCAATTTAGATTTGAGAGAGGTTCAAGCATTGCCAAACACTCCTCTTCCTAACATTTTCCCCTCCAGTGTAAAAGCTCTTCCTTGGATACCTCTTTTATGGGAGATAATTTTCCCCATCCTTTGCCTCCCTTCCTCCTTTTCCCAGGATATCCCTCTTTCTGGCCCATCCATTGTTTTTACATCATACCAACATAATCAATTCACTCTCATGCCCTTTATCTATATAGAATCCTTCTAACTGACTCAATGATATACAAATTAAATGTACCATCTTTCTACAGCAAATGTAGCAAATGTACAGTTTAACCTTGAGTCCTCTGTGATTTTGCTTTCATGTTTACCTTTTTCTGCGTCTCTTGAGTCTTGTATTTGAAAGTTACTTTTTTTTACTTAGCTCTGGTCTTTCCATCAAGAGTGCTTGCAAGTGTTCTGCTCCTTTAATATGGCAACTGCTAAATCTTGTGTGATCCTGACTGTGAATGATTTCTTTCTGGCTGCTTGAAGTATTTTTTCTTTGATGCAAGAGCTTGGAATTTAGCTATAACATTCCTTGGAGTTTTAATTTTGGGATCTCTTTCAGGTGGTGATCAGTGGAGTCTTTCCATCTCTATTTTACCCTCTTGTTCTAGGATATTGAGGAATTTTTCCTTGATAATTTCCTGAAATATGATGTCTAGGCTCTTTCTTTCATTATGGCCTTCAGGTCATTCTTCAATGACCTTTCTTCAGTCTATTTTCTGGCACAGTTGTTTTTCTAACTCAATAAGTATTTACTAAGCACTTACTATACTACTAAGGAGTGGGGATACAAAAGCAAGGAAAGGAAAAGATAGTCTTTGCCCTCCGGGAACTTATATTCTAATGAAGACCACACACTGAAGGTGTAGGAGTGGAGTAAATGGTGATGAAATCCTTCAGAAGAAAAGCCAGCAAATGAATGAAGGGAAGTCAGCCTGGGCCACTACTTTACAACTGAGTTCCCAGAAGGAATTTACCAAAGGGAGAAGAGAGATGCAGGTTGGAGAGATGTTCTGGGGTGAGGAGAAGGCAGCTAAAGTATGATGATGAAAACCTGAGGTCAGAAGCACAGCCATTAGTACAGAAAAGGAAGGCTTATCTGGGGCTCTCTGCATCCCAAATCAGAAAAGATGGAGGAAAGAATGAGGGAAAATATCTGAGTGAAGTGGGATGGCAAGGTGGGGAGCAGGGAATGTCTCATCAAATGTTCCCGATTTTTGGTAAAATATGAATTGAGGTCCTTTGCTGAGAAGGTGGAACAGAGTGTCTGTGAAAGGCATGGAGAGACATAAAAAGTTTAGGACCCCCATTTTGGAGAGACTAAGAATAGTTTGCAGTTCTTTTGAGGATTATTTGTTCTTATCCTTTGACCACTTAACCATTAGTAATTGATGCTTAGTTTCATATATTTGTGTTTGTTGTTGTTCAGTCTCTCAGTTTTGTCTGTTCCTCTGTGACCCCACTATGGGTTTTCTTGGCTAAGATATTAGAATAGTTCGACATTTCCTTCTCCATGTCTTCTTACAGATTAGGAAACTGAGGCAAACATGGTTATGTGACTTGCCCAGGATCCTGCAGTCAGTTCTGAGGCTGGATTTTAATTCAGGCATTCTTGATTTCAAGTCTGGCACTCTGAAATGCTAGCAATGACAGAAGAAAAAGAAGTGGAAGGAATCAGAATGGGCAGTGAGGTACTAGAACTATCTCTCTCTTTTTTTTTTTTTAAAGCAATTGGGGTTAAGTAAATTGCTCAAGGTTACACGGCTAGTCATTATTTGCGTGTGGGTGCTCATTTTCTGAGGCCAGATCTGATCTCGGGTCATCCCAATTCCGAGGCCAGCGCTCTTACTCACTGCGCCACCTAGCCACCCCTTTAGGGCAATTGGGGTTAAGTAACTTGCCCAAGGTTACACGGCTAGGTTTTTGTTTGTGTGGATTAAGTGTCTGAGGCCGGCTCAGAACTCAGGTCCTTCTGACTCCAGGGCCGGCGCTCTATTCACTGCGCCACCTAGCCGCCCCTAGAACTATCTCTTTTTGCAGATGATATGATGATATACTTGGAAAATTCTAGAGATTCCACTAAAATGATAGTTGAAACAATAATTTTAGCAAAGTAGCATAGTATAAAATAAACCAACATGAATCATCAGCATTTCTATATATCACCAACAAAAACCTGCAAGAAAATAAGAGATATCCCATTTAAAATAACCATAGATAGTGTAAAATATCTGGGAGTACATTTATGAAGACAAACCCAGGAACTACATGAACATAATTATAAAACAAGTCAGATTTACATAATTGGATAAAGATTAATTTTTCATAGATAGGCAGTACTAATATAATAAAAATGACAATTCTCCTTTAACTAATTTACTTATTCAAAGCTACCAGTTAAATTAACAAAAAATTATCTTATTGAGCTAGAAAAAATAATAATAAAATTCATTTGGGAGAATAAAAGTTCAAGAATATCAAAGGAAGGGGCAGCTAGGTGGCGCAGTGAGTAGAGCACCAGCCTTGGAGTCAGGAAGACCTGAGTTCAAATTTGGCTTCAGACACTTAACACAAAAACTAGCTGTGTGACCTTGGGCAAGTCACTTAACCCCAATTTCCCTCTAAAAATAGAAGAAGAAGAAGAAGAAGAAGAAGAAGAAGAAGAAGAAGAAGAAGAAGAAGAAGAAGAAGAAGAAGAAGAAGAAGAAGAAGAAGAAGAAGGAGGAGGAGGAGGAGGAGGAGGAGGAGGAGGAGGAGGAGGAGGAGGAGGAGGAGGAGGAGGAGAAGGAGAAGGAGAAGGAGAAGGAGAAGGAGAAGAAAGAAATAACAAAACAAAGTTGGTGGAGAAAATTTTGGAGGCGGCTAGGTGGCAGTGAGTAAGAGCGCAGGCCCCAGAGTTGGGATGACCTGGGATCAGTCCTGGCCCCAGAAAATGAGTGCCCATACATAAATAATGACTGGGTGTGTAACCTTGAGCAAGTTACTTAACCCCCAATTGCTTAAAAAAAAAGAATATCAAAGGAATTAACGCCCCCAAAAAAGTAAAGGAAGGAGGTCTAGCATTTTGTTGTTGAGTCATTTCTGAAATTTCATGACCCCATTTGGCATTTTCTTGGCACAGATACTAGAGTAGTTTGCCTTTTTCTTTTCCAGCTCATTTTACAGATGAGGAAATTGAAGCAAACAAGGTTAAGTGACTTGCCCAAGGTCACACAGTTATTAAGTGTCTGAGGCTGGAATTGAACTCAGGTCTTTCTGATGCCAAGCTTAGTGCTCTATCTACTATACCCCCCTAGCTGCCCCTGTCTAGTCTTTTCTAGCAATACAAGATCTTAATTTGTATTATAAGGTAGCAATTATCAAAACTCTCTATTACTGGTTGAGAAACAGAAAGGTGCATCAGTGGAACAGAGCAGACATACACAGTAGTAAATGGTTATAGTTACTTTGTTTTTGACAAATATAAAGAATTAAGCATTTGGGATAAGAATTTACTACTTGGTAAAAAAAATTCTTGGAAAAACTAGAAAGCTGTCTGCAGAAAATAGGTATAGGTCAATGTCTTAAATGATTTACCAAGATAAGGTCAAAATGAATACGTTACCTAGACAGGTGAAGCATATTACTTATCAAGTTATGGACAGAAGAATTTATGAACAAATAACTGATAGAGAGCACTGTGAGATGTAAAATGTATAATTTTGATTATACTAAATTTTAAAAGCTCCATACAAACAAATCCAATGTAGCCAAGATTAGAAGGAAAGTCAAAAATTGGGAACAAAATGTTCCTAGATAATTTTTTGGATAGCGGTCTCATATCTCAAATATATGGAGAAGTTTGTCAAATTTGTAATAGTATGAGTCATCCCCCAACTGAAAGGAGATGTGAACAGGTAGTTTGTGGATGAAGAAATCAAAGTTATATATAATCCTATGAAAAAATATTTTAAATCATTATTGATTAGAAAAAGACAAATTAAAACAACTTTGAGATATCATCTCATGCCTATCAGATTGGCTGAAATGATAGAAGGGGAAAGTGATAAATGTTGGAGGGGATGTGGAAAAAAAATACTTGCAGGAATTGTGAACTGATCCAAGTTTTTTGGAGAGGAACAGGAATTGACCAAAGAGTAATGTATATACCCTCTGACCCACCAATATCACTATTAGATCTGTTTCCCAAGGTGATCAGGTAAAAAGGAAAAGAACCTGTATGTTCAAAAATATTTATAGTAGCTCTCTTTGAGGTAGCTAAGAACCAAAAATTGAGGGGAGGCCCATCATCTGAGAAATGGATAAACAATTTATGGCATATTATTATGATGGAATACTACTGTGCTGTAAGAAATGATGTGCAGGTTGATTTCAGAAAAGCATGGACAGACTTGCATGAAATAATGGAGACTGAAATTAGCAAAAAAAAAAAAGAGAGAGAATGTTGAATAGAGTAAATAGCAGTGTGGTTCAAAGAATAATTTCACAATTAAGTTATTCTGAATATTTTAAATATTCAAGTCAACCATAAAGGACCTGTGAGTGAAGATGTTATCTACCTCCAGAGAAAGAACAGATTAATAAAAGTATATATAAAGTAATTTTACACACACACACACACACACACACAGAGTTATGTCTGTGTCAAATGGTGGCCTTCTCAAGTGCAGGGTGGGGAGGAGAGGAGAGAGACAGTATGAAACTTAAAATGTAACCAAAAATTATTTTAAAAATATTCGAATGGAACCTTCATTCTTTCTCCACCCTGAGCAACTGACTGGTCATCACCTTATGGACCAAGGAAGCCAGGAACTACCATGGTGTGAGAGACTGTGATGGATTCAGTGAGGGTTCAACAGCAGGCAGTCGACCTGGAAGTGGAGATGACGGGTAACATGTACAACAGGGTGACCAATGCATGTTACTGGAATGTGTCCTTGCCCATCACAAGGAAGCTGAATTTTCCAAGTGTGAATCTACGTGTCTGGATTGATGAGTCTGCAAGTATTAGGACATCCATGAGTGAAGGGGCAAAAAAACTGACAGGGCTGTCTATGCAGGATGAAGAGCTAATGAAGAGAATGAAGCAAAGCTCGGGGCCAGTATGAAGACCTCAAGAAACAGTGAGCACCCAGCCCTAGATTGCAGCCCTAACTGCTTTGTACTTGTCAATAAAGATATTGATGATTATTAGAAAATGTTCTAATGGACTTTGGAACTCATTGACAAAGGCAGTGGGGCAAAATACTGGAGTTAGAAGATCTGGGTTTAAATCCTCAGTCTTCCATAACTATCATCAAGTCACATGACCTCTCTGAACCTTAGTTTCTTCATTTGTCAAATAAGTGGGAGGGACCTAGGTTATGATCTGGGTTGTGATTCTCCATTGTTACTTCCTCTTTTGGTAAAGATCACAATTCATCCAGGCTTTCTCAATCCACATATCACTTGTTCATAGACCCTCCAAAAGGGATCAACTGAAAATAGGTCCTTTAACAGTGATAAGTATAAATCCTGAGATTAGGCTTAAAAAAGCAACCCATAGCAGTCCAAACAACCAGGACAAAATGATTGCTGATTGTAAGTCTTTTTCTGAGTACTGTGTGGGAGATGTCCATGCAGCCTAACCAAAAATTCCTTTTAAAGAGAAATCTGTCAGATGTGATATAAGAACAGAGAATACAATGGCAGTAAAAGAAATCAGCTGAAATGGTTTTGATTCTGATTCTTAGATATGGAAGAGAAACAATGTCCTTGAGCTAGATTGAGAAATCTGACCTGGATAGAACAGGTTAAGAATCCCAGATAAGATCAGTGTGGTATCCTTAAAAGGGACAATTTCAGCTGCTCATCTGATTGGTGCTGAGCCCTAAATTTGAGAGCTCAGTCAACCTGATCCTATGTCCACCTGTAACGGGAAGTAGCTAAACCTGGTAGTACCCCTGTACCAGGAATGCGGTTTGACAGCAGTTCCTGTACAAGAGAAAGGGGGGTTAATTCAATGACAAGGTTTACTGGAGATGACAGAGCGTGATGTAGCTTCCACAAAAGGCTCACAAAATCTTCTCAGAGGCTGGAAAACAGCATGGCTTTGCCTGGTCAGGTCACTTTGAATTCCATAAAGTTTAAAAATTCCCAAGAAATTCCCAGATCAGTCGGCATTTTGTTGCTCCATAAACAAGTTAACTCAACTCTGACATGTATTCTTCCTCCATTTGGCTATGCATTTCCTTTTCCTTCATGATCCAGATATTTCTGCTTGATGCATCACTCACCTTTGTTATATTTTTGTATTCTTCTCCCTTCCCACATTTTGCCTTTAAACAGTTCCCAAGAACATTTGTAACTCAGGAAATCCCATGCAGATTACCCATGCCCACTCCCACCCCACAGGTTCTATCCCCATTAATGAGCATCTGGTACACTCTTCCTACTCAAGTGAAGGTCTCAGTCGACCAGTTTCTTCTGTCCATTCCAGGCCCTCGGGAGTGAACATGTTGTAGGACCCTCGATGTAGAGGAGACCTCAGAGGTCATCTAGTCCAGTCCCTTCATTTTAGAGGAGGGAAATTGTACATAGAGAAAGGAAGTGATCAGCCCAAAGTCAAGTCAGAGGGAGGATTTGAATCCAGGTCCCCTGATTCGACAGGCAATGCTCTTTCCATTGTTCCATGCTGGCTCCTTCTTTGGTCATTTGCTATTGCCTCAGATTCCCCTAGAGTCAAAGACTCCCACCACGAAAATCAGAAACAGCCTGTCCTTTCCCACAGTCCCCTTTGTAGAAGGCAGCAAAGTCTCCTAGAACTTGTATTTTGGCGTCCTTGAAGGTGGGCTTAAATTCCAACGCTCTGCCAGGAGAAAAGAGGAAGGACTGGTGGGGGAGAAGAAAGTGGTGAGGGAGTAGGGGGAGAGGAAAGGTGCGAAGGGGGAAAGGGGAGGTGCAGAGGGAGAAGTAGGAGGAGGGGAGGAGTGTGGCAAAGGGTAGAGGAGATAAGCTGCTAGATGTCAGGCACTCTTCAAAAGAGCTAGGGGAAGGAGTGATGGGGACCACCTCCAGGACTTAACAGCAGCATTGTGTGAGACCTCGCTCCACCCTCAAATTTGTCCGCGGAAGCAACCACAGTAGCAACCTTAGCCTCACCTTCCCAGCACTTTCTCCCTCCAGGAACCTCTCCAGTGGTGGTAACAGCCACAGCAGCCAAGGTGTCCAGAATTGAGTGGACAGCTCCTGGGCAGCAGAGCCGAGGCGGCTGGGCAGAGCCGAGGATCCTGGAGCAGCTGCCTCCCGGGAGCTTTGAGGGGTTAGGTGGGGGAGCTGTCCCCGCTGACGCTGGTCTGGGACAAAAAGCTCAGAGTTTCAGGTGATTACCATGAGCGCGCTCAGGTTCCCCAAGATCTACGACGTCGTTCTCTTGGTCTTTGGCTTGATCTTTGTCTTCAGCGGACTGGCCACTAACTTCCTCCAGCTGTGCTCCCTCGCCCTCTGGCCTCTCAACAAGAAGTTTTACCGAAAGATCAACTGTCGCCTCGGCTATTCCCTCTGGAGACAGTTAGTGGTGATCATGGAGTGGTGGTCAGGCTGTGTTATGTACCTTATTCACGGATCCGGACACGAAAAACAAGGCAGAAAAAGAGCAGCACATCACTGTCATCTTTAATTACACTTTTGAAATTGATTTTCTCTGTGGCTGAACCATATCGGAACGTTATGGGCTCCTGGGGAGCTCCAAGTTCCTGGTGAAAAAGGAGCTGTTATATGTCCTTGTGATTGGCTGGATGTTGATTACCCAGAGCGTGGGTGCTTTATCTTGCTATGTGAAGGTACCCGCTTTACCGAGGAAAAGCATCGCATCAGCATGGAGGTGGCCGAATCCAAGGGGCTGCCCAAGCTCAAATACCACCTGCTGCCGAGAACCAAGGCTTCACCACTGTTGTCCAGTGTCTCCAGGGGAAAGTCTCTGCTGTTTATGATATCACTCTAAATTTCCGAGGACGCCGGAATCCATCTTTTTGGGCTCTTTTGTAGGGAGAAGTTTGAAGCAGCTATGTACTTAAGGAGAATTCCTTTGAAAGAGATTCCTCTGGATGACAAGGAAATAGCCAAGTGGCTGCACAAGCTTTATCAGGAGAAGGATGCTTTACAGGAACTCTACAGAAGACGGGGATATTTCCAGGGGAGCAGATCAGACCCAGAAGAAGACCACAGGCCCTCCTGAATGCCTTCTTTTGGGCAACTGTCATATTTTCTTTCTCCAAGTTGGCATTTGGTGTTTTTATAAGTGAATCCCCCCTGCTGATACTAGCTTTCTTTGGATTTTTTTTTTGGGGGGAGAGCTTATTTTGGAATTCAGAGACTGGTAGGAATAATTAAAATAGAAAAAAAATTCTACCTATGGAAACCAAGGATTCAAGAAAAGGAGATAATTACTTGCAGATTGAACACATGTAACCTGATGGGAGCATCAAATCAACAATTCAAAGAAAGCTGCTGGGGAAAAAAAAATCCAGTTCTACTCCTTGCTGTGTCCCTTTGAGCAAGTCACTCTACTTCTCTGGAGTTCAGTTTCCCCATTTGCAAAATAAGTGGGGAGGGGTTGGAGTAATGACTTCTTGGGTCCCTTCCAGTTCTCAATATATGATACAATTCAATTGATATCCACAAGCATTTTTAAGCATTTAATTACTGGCAAGTCACAATGACACAGACTGAACCTAAAATAAACAATTCTTAATTCAAAAGGCTTACATTATACAGGTGTTTGTAGAAGTAAAACATTTTTTTTTAAAAAAAAAAGGCCAATGGAAGTGTAGAGAGGAGTTAAAACACAGTGCTTGGTTTAACTGGGAGGTTAGCCTTTTTTTCTCACCTTTGATTGTCTTAGAGGGTCCAGTATGCCTATTGATGCTTTGTTAAGAAGATAAAACTCCAGATTAAATGTCTTTTTCTGGATGAAAAGAAAGGTACAGTTGCTAGTCATAACTGTAAATGTGAGTGGGATGAATTTACTCATAAAATGGAAGCTATAAAACTGTGTATACCCTTTAACTTATCAATACCACTATTAATTCTTTATCCTAAAGAAATCAAAGTAAAGGGGAAAGGACAGATAATTCTTCTGTTTATCCTTCTCTCTCTCTTTTTATTTTGTTCCAATTCTAAGTACTATTTTGGTTCTGATCACTGACTCCCTTAATCTGCCCTCCCCTTTTATCATCCACCCCCTTTTTCTTATGTCTTTCTCCACTCCCTTCCCTGTTGAGGAAGAAAGCTTTCTATCTGAAATTGATTGTATGTATTTTTCTCTATTTGAAACAATTTCGATTTGAGTGAGGTTCAAGCACTGCCCAACACTCCTCTCCCTAACATTTGTCCCTCCACTGTAGCACTTGTTGCATGCCTCTTTTAGGGGAGATAAATTTCCCATTTTTCCCCTCCCTTCCTCCTTTTCCCAGGGCATCCCTTTCAATTGCCCATCCTTTTTTTTTTTTTTTTTTGCTTTTTGGAGGGCAATTGGGGTTAAGTGACTTGCCCAAGGTCACATGGCTAGTTTTTGTGTTAAGTGTCTGAGGTCGGGTTTGAACTCAGGTTCTCCTGACTCCAGGGCCAGTGCTTTATTCACTGCACCACCGAGCTACCCCATTGCCCATCCATTTTTTTTTAAACAAATGCTTTATTAACTTCTGTTTTACATCATTCATTTCCACCAGATTTTGAGTTACAATTATTTTCCCCCCATTATTCCCCACCCAACCTCCCAGAATAGTAGTCCCACGAGATATCGATTCCTCCAATCTGCTCTCTCCCATACCTTCTCCCATACCCCCATCGACTTTTCCTTTAGAGGAAGGTGAGTCTTTGTGTCCCAATGCCTGCACATCTTATCTCCTTATTACAAGCAAAAGAGTATTAATAATAGTATTTATATATATTTGAAACATTTAATGTTATGACCTCGAATTTCAGATCCATTTCCTTCCTCCCTTGTCACCCATCCCTCTGGGGAAATAAGTAATTCAGTATATGTTGTACATGTCTAGCTATGCAAAACATTATCATAGTAGCTATATTGTACAAGGCTACTTATAATTCCCTCCCACTCATCCCACCCCTCACCTTGTCCATTCCCTACATGATCCTGTCCCTCTTCTATAGTGGATACTTCCAACCTCCCCTCCCCCCAAGGATGCCCTCCCATCCATCATCCCTCCTCTCATCCCCCTTCCCCCTATCCTGCTGCAGGTTGAGATATCCCATTTAGTATGTATGTCATTCTCTCCCTGAACCAAATTCAATGTGAATGTGGTTTTGCCTTTTTAGCCTTCCTATTCTCCCCCTCCCTTGCAACCACTTCCCCTTGCTTCTTCTACATGGGATAGTTTACCCTACCCTGTCTCTCCCCATCTCCTCTTGCCACTTTCCTCTCTCACCTCATAATTTCATTGCTTGAGTATTCTCCCTTCCCAACAAATTCATCCTATGCCCTCTATCCATATATTACTGTAACCACATACACACACATTCACATATGTATTCATATGACCACACACCCTTCTTCCATTATTTTCATTGTGAGAAAGATATCATCAGTCCCAGTTATTGCTTTTCCATATAGGAATGTAAATAGTTCAACTTTGATAAGTTCCTTTTGATTTCTTTTCCCTGATTACCTTCTCAGGCATCTCTTCCTTCTTCTGTCTGGATGTCAAATTTTCTATTCAATTCTGGTTTTTTCCTCAAGAATGCTTGAAAGTCCTCTATTCCACTGAATGACCATATTTTCCCCTGAAACAAAATTCTCAGTTTTGCTGGGTAGGTGACCCTTGGGTTCATTCCCAGCTCTTTTGCCCTCTGGAATATCATATTCCATGCCCTTCAATCCCTCAGTGTAGAGGCTGCCAGGTCCTAGGCTATTCTGATTGTGTTTCCACAATATTGAAATTGTTTCTTCCTAGCTGCTTGTAGTATTTTCTCCTTGATCTGGGGATTCTGGAACCTAGCTATAATATTCCTGGGAGTTTTCTTTTTGGGATCTTTTTCAGGAGGTGATCGGTGGATTCTTTCAACCTCTATTTTGCCCTCTGGATCTAAAACATCAGGGCAGTTTTCCTTGAGAATTTCTTGAAGGGTGATTTCTAGGTTCTTTCTTTGATCATGGCTTTCAGGTAGTCCAATAATTTTTAAATTGTCTCTCCTGGATCTATTTTCCAGGTCAGTGGTTTTTCCCATGAGATATTTCACATTGCCTTCTAATCTTTCATTTGTTTGGATCTGCTTAACAGCATCTTGATTTCTCATAAAGTCATTAGCTTCCATTTGCTCCAGTCTAACTCTGAAGGAATGAATCTCCTCAGTGAACTTTTGAGATTCTTTTTCCATCTGGCAAATTCGACTTTTTAAGGCATTCTTCTCCTCATTGCCCTTTTGGGCCTCCTTTGCCATTTGAGTTAGTCTATTTTTTAAGGTGTTGTTTTCCTCAGTCAGGCTGTTGACCCTCATTTCATACTTTTCCTGCATCCTTCTCATTTCTCTTTCCAATTTTTCCTCCACTTCTCTTATTTGATTTTTAAAGTCCTTCTTAAGGTCCTCTATGGCCTGCAACCCGCTCATGTTTTCCCCTGGGGCTTTTGGAGCAGGACTTCTGACCTCACAGTCCTTTTCCCGCTCTATGCCCCCAAAATAGGAGTCTAGGGTTGCATTTTTCTGTTTCCTTTGCCTTGGCATGTTGCCACTTAATTACTTGACTTTTGGGCTTGTTGCCACACTATGGCTTTAAGGCCAGATAGAGGAATTTTCGTCCCGAACGTGTGGGGGGCAACTTCCGTTTCTGGCAAGCTGTAAACCCACCCACGACTTCCACCCTAGATCACAATCCAGATCCAGGGAGGTTAAAGCAAGAGAGATTACCCCCCAAGACTGATCGCTGGATCTTTCTACAATTTGCAGGCCGGGAGCTGGAGCTGCCTCTGAAAACTACAAAATGGCGTGTCTCCTCAGTGGCTTCTAGCCCCCAGGGGAGGGAGCCGACGTATGCCCTAAATACCAGTCCCAAAGTCCATAGGACACTAACCTCTTACTTTGTCCTAGGCATGTCTATGTTGATAATTCTGGAGTCGCCACAGCTCCTGGTGTTCTGGGGTTCCTCCAGCTGGCTGCTGGCCCTGCCGCCCTGGGGCTAAACCCTCGGCTCATGCGGACCTGGGCTCGGCTCCTGCGCTCTGCGAGCTGCACGATGCACGCTGCCAGGTCCCAGACCGCTGTGCTGGTCCTTCCTGCAGGGCTGCTGGGCTGTCCTCAGCAGGAGGTTAGCTTCTCTGTGTCATTCTGTGGGTGCTGGGGCTCCAGAAGTTGTTCAGAGTCCCCTTTTACATAGTTTTGGGGGAATCTGGGGGCAGAGTGGCTTGGATGAGCTGTTTCTACTCTGCCATCTTGGCTCCCCCCTGCCCATCCATTTTTAAAAATCATCACAACATAATCAATTCACTCCCATGCCTTTTTTCTATGTAGAATCCTTCTAACTTCCTTCTTAATGTTAAAATCCTTAGAAATTCTTTCACCTTCCCACAGAAAAATGTCAACATTTTAAACTTATTGAGTCCCCTGTGTTTTTGCTTTCATGTTTACCTTTTTCTGCTTCTCTTGAGTCTTGTATTTGAAAGTTAAATTTTCTACTTAGTTCTGGTCTTTCCATCAGGAATGCTTGCAAGCCGTCTGTTCCTTTAATACGGTAAATCTTCTGTGATCCTGACTGTGGTTCCATAGTATTTGAATGATTTCTTTCTGGCTGCTTGAAGTATTTTTTTTCTTTGATGTGGGAGTTTGGAATTTAACTATAATATTCCTAGGAGTTTTCATTTTGGGATCTCTTTCAGGTGACAATCAGTGGATTATTCCTATTTCTATTTTGCCCTTTAGTTCTAGGATATTGAGGACTTTTTCCTTGATAATTTTTAAAAATAAAATGTCTAGGCTCTTTCATTATGGTCTTCAGGTAACTCTTAAATGACCTCTCCACAATCTATTTTCTGGGACAGTTGTTTTTCTAATTCTAATTTCTAATTCAATAAGTATTTATTAAGCATTTACAATATTACTAAGAAGTGGGGATACAAAAGCAAGGAAAAGACAAGACAGCCCCTGCCCTCCAGGAACTTATATTCTAATCAAGAGCACTCTACTCACTGCACCACCTAGCTGCCCCTATTTTAGCACTTTAATATATTATTAAGTAGCATTTCAAAAGAGGAGATGTAGGGGGCTGCTAAGTGGTGCCCTGAATAGAGCCTTCTTATCCTAGTTATATTGATTTCATTTAGGCAAAAGCTTTTCAAATTCGTGTTAATGAAATTATCCGTAGAAGACTGGATTTTGTTAGGAAGACCTGAGTTCAGATCCAGTCTTAGACACTTACTAGCTCTGTGACCCTGATAAAGCCACTAATTTCTGTTTATCTCAGATTCTTCATCTGCAAAATGGGGCTAATAATAGTACCTACCTCCCAGGGCTAACGTACTACAGAAATGAGAGCTATGCTATTACTACCACCACCACCTGAATCTTATAGTTTAGAACTCTTTACATAGCCATAGCCATGAAAGACACCTGGTCTGGCTCTTCTCCATTTTTTTAATCACATTACCTGTAAGATTCAGTCTATGTATCCATTTTCAACCAAAATGGTGTATGGTGTCAGATGCTTTCCCCCTTCCAATTGCTTCTGGGGGGGGGGAACACTTCATTTCTTATCTTTTTATCACCAATGTCTAACTCAATACATGTTTAACAAATGTTTGTGGAATTGAACTTTTTCTAGTCAGTCAATGAACCTAGGGGATTAGATTAGTAGATGGACAATTTGCTCCAAAATCCTGGCTGAATGTTCATCGTAAAAGAAGCTTCAGCCAAAGGTTGAATCCTACCCCTTGTGGATAAATGACATCCTGAATATGACTCACTCTACAAAGCAGACCAAGCAAAAGTCCATAGCAATTAAATAGAGGTTTTCAAAAGTAGATGACTTCTGATCTGTAATGGCAAGCAAAGAAGTAGTTAGCACCTTGTTTCAGCTATTTAGTTGACACCTTGTTTCAGTTCTTGCCCATGAGTGTATCAAGTTTTTGTTGAGAAGCAGAACTTGTGAACCCTAAAATTTGTGAACTCCTGTTGCATCAGCAAGGGGAGGAGCCCAGGCTGGAGAGAGCAGAACTGAGAAGGCAGTTCTTGTGGTGGAAAAGGAAAAAACTTGTGGTATTCCAGCCCTCTATGTCTGTCTGTTCTGTCTGTGTTGATGTTTGTTTGTGATACTTTCTATAGAAGCCCTGGGACATTGCTGGGAGCCCTGAAAGAGGATTTTCTGGTTGTCTGTTTACAGAAGTTCTGGAGGAGGGTTTTGGAGATCCTGGGACTTTACTGATGATTTGTATTGACCTCTTGGACCTTGTTTGTGGGTTTTTATTGGTTTCTATGTTGATGATTTGTGTTGTTCTCAGACCTTGTTGGTAGGTCTGTGTTGATTTCACAGGCAGAGTGAATTGATGATGGTGCTGGCAATGTGCATGAATATTGTGCATGAATATTGTGGTGGCTCTGTTGAGCTTTGTCTTCCCAGAAACAGGAACTGTGAAGGACTTGAGGTAGACTGGACACTGTGAGCTTCAATATGGAATGGGAACTGGATGAGGAGCAGAGAGCTGTCTGTCTTTGAATCCAGGTGACAGTTGGACAGATTTGGGCAGGAGCTAAGATCATGGAAAAGGAACCGTGGAATCTGAGAGCCAGCCTTGAGTCAAGATGAAAAGACTTCTCCTTGGGTATCTAATGCAAACTGAGATCATGATTTACTGTGGCCTAGGGGCAGGAGAACTTTGTACTTTGTATCTTCTACCTCTTTAGGATGATTGAATTAAGGATAATTGGAAACTAATCTCCCAATTAAGAAGAAAGAAGACTTTTTGACTGAGAGATTAAGGCAATGGAACCTAGGGGTAGAGAACTCTGACTTTTGTATTTTGTGCCCATTAAGGAAACAAGCCTCCTTAGGGATAATTGAGTTAAGGACTTACTGAATGATTGTACTTTGTGTCCCTTAAGAAGGCTTGCCTCCTTAAGGATGACTGACTTGAGTTCTTACTGAATGGTATCTTTTGCTTAAAACTGTGTGTCCACTTTGCATTTAAAAAGATGTTATTGGAGGTCTTGAGATCAACAGGATTCTGTCCCAGGATAAATCTGATTCCGCACTCTGGTATCTTTGAGCAGCCAGCTCTAAACATGATGTCTTTTGAGGATTGCGCTTCAGCTTTCAAGTTTGCTCTCAATTGTATCTGTTTATGACTGCATTAAGAGGTACCTGAGGCCCAGACCTAAGGCTCTGCCCCAAAACTTTAGTTGTCCAAAACATTTGCAGGAAGTCAGTTCCTATGCAGATGTTCTTGATGATGTGGCCTTGGCCATTAGGCTTTTAAATGCAACCTATATCAGAAGAACTCTGGAGCAGACTTAGTAAAAAGTCGCATCTCAAAGAGATCTTTGATATGCAGGTCCACTGATATCAGGGTACTTATCAGAGTCCTAGGACAGGCCTCTTTGGCTCACCACACAATGTGAATTCATCCCAGGCTCAAAAAGAATTTCTGAAAGAGCTCAAAAGGGGATTTTGAAATATCAAGTAAGAGAAGCAGAGGAAAACTTGGTAAGTGACAGTGATGGGAAAGTTATGAAAAAGGAAGGCACACACTTGAATAGCTTGAAGGTATAAAAATTACTAAAGAAAATAATGCCTTAAAAAAACAGAACAAAGCAAACGGTAAATGAGGCACAAAGATCCATTAACAAGAACTCCTTAAAAAGCAAAATTGGCCAAATGGAAAAGGAGGTATAAAATCTCACTGGAGAAAATAATTAGACTTGTGCAAGTAGAAGCTAATGACTCCAAGAGACATCAAGAAACAATAAAAAAAAAAATCAAAAGAATGAAAAAATAAAATAAAATGTGAACTATCTCATTGGAGAAACAACTGATCTGAAAAACAATAGGAGACAGAATTAAAGAATTACTGAACTACCTCAAAGCCAGGATCCAAAAATGAATTTGTACATCATTTCAAGAAATTATCAAGGAAAACTATCGAGGAAAACCTGATATTCTAGAACCAGACGGTAAAGTAGAAATGGAAAGAATTCATCAATCACCTCCTTACATAGAATCCGTAATACAAATGTTAAGGAATATTATAGTCAATTTCCAGAGCTCCCAAGTCACAAAGAAAATACTGCAAGCAGCCAGGAAAAAAATCCCAGTATCATGGAGCCACAGTCAGGATAATAATATTTTGCAGCTGCTACAGTAAAGGATTGGAGGGCTTAGAATATGATATTCCAGAGGGCAAAGGAGCTAGGATGACTATCCTGCAAGACTGAGTATAAGCCTTCAAGTGAAAAATTGGATATTTAATAAAATAGAGGACTTTCAAACATTCCTTATGAAAAGAACAGAGCTATATAGAAAATTTGACATAAAGGATTCAATAAGGTTAAACTGTTCATGTTCCAACCTGGGAAGATGATACTTATAATTCTTAAGAACTTTATCACTATTAAAGCAGTTAAAAGGTATTTACAAAGCCAGAAAGAACTGGTATAATTGACTATGATGGGATGATATCCAAAATAATAAACAAATAAAAATTAAGGCATGAGAAAGACTTGCACTGGGAGAAGAGAGAAGGGAGAGGAAAAATGGAATAAATGATTTTACATAAAGAGGTATAAACAGATTTTACAGTGGAGGGGAAGATGAGAATGGGGGTGGGCAATGCTTAAACCTTACTCCCACTGGAATTGGCTCAAAAAGGAATAGCATACACTATCAGTTGGGTATAGAAATCTATCCTACCCTACAGGGAAGTGGAAAGGAAAAGGAATTAGAGAAGGGGTGGGGACAGATAGAAAGAAGGGGGAGATTTGTGGAGACAGTGGGCAGAAGCAAAATACTTTTGAGGAGGAACAGAGTGAAAAGAGAGAGAAGGATAAACAGAGGGAAAAGCGGGATGGAGGGAAATACAGAGTTAATGATCATAACTGTGAATGTGAATGAGATAGGCTAATTTGAGGAGGTATGTCATCATTCCCCTTACAGGTTACAGAAGTGAGGTAAATAGAGGTAAAGTAATTTACTTAAGATCACACAGCTAACAAATTTCTGAGAATGTATTTTGACTCAGGTTTTCTGAGCTATGATTGTCTTCATGCCAAATAGTAAATGTAGTATGCATTAGGTTGTAATTTCCCACAATTTTCCTAGTTGGTTCCAGAATAAAATTTCATAAAAATCAAATCTGTATATTTGATCACTAATGGTAACATTTAAAAATATCAAAAAAAGTCCCTCCCCCTTCCAAAAAAAGGCTGATAATTGGCAGTACTTCATAATTTAGAGCCCACTGTTTTCAGTTAGATTAATTTCAAAGATTCGTGATGACTTTTCCAATTCCCTATAACTTTATCTTTATTTCCTTTTAAGCCACCCATACACACTCAAGTATCTTATTCTACAAGAAAGTAAGAGGGAACAAGGTGGGGGAGGGGGGATGATAGAAGGGAAGGCAGGTTGGGGGAAGGGGTAGTTAGAAGCAAACACATTTGAAAAAGGACAGGGTCAAAGGAAAAAAATAGAATAAGTGGGGAGTGGGATAGGATTAAGGGAAATATAGTTAATCTTTCACAACATGACTATTATGGAAGTGTTTTGAATAACTACACATGTATAATCTATATTGAATTGCTTGCCTACTCAATGAGGTGGGTGGGAAGGGAAGGGAGTGAATTTGGAACTCAAAGTTTTAAAAATTCAAAGGTTAAAAATTTTTACATGCAACTGGGAAATATATACAGGCAATGGGGTATAGAAAGCTATCTTGCCCTACAAGAAAGTAAGAGGGAAGGGAATGGGGGGGGCATGATAGAAGGGAGGGAAGACTGGGGGAAGGGATAATCAGAGGGCATGTCATTTTGGGGTAGGGGAGGGGAGAGATGGGGAGAAAATTTGGAACTCAAAATCTTCTGGAAATGAATGTTGAAAACTAAAAATAAATAAATTTTTAAATTAAAAATAAAGAACTCCTAACACCTTTTACTTTTAAGCCCTACTTGCTTAAACTTTTTCTCTTCCTTTCTTGATATATATCCCTCCACTTGTCCTTGATTAAATATCTTTAAAACTGGACCTCTCTTGTTTTCCTTTCATATTCTGATCTGACACCTCTCCCACTTTCTCAATTCCTCCAGTCTTCATTTCTCCATCCTATCACAGACTATAGAACCCATCTTCATTCCATTGAATCCCTTTGCAATTTGCACAAAATATTTTCTAGCGCAACCTGGTTAATTACAATACTGTTGCCTTTGGCTTTCTTAAGAGTTTATAAATGCATTGTCTTATCCAATGTCTTTTTGGTGACCTTGCTTCTAGTTTACCTAAACAGTTAATTCTGTCCTATTATTCACAGAAGGGATAGCACTGAAATACTTTTCCTAATTAAATTTTACTTACTGTTTAGTTGCTCCCTGGTGTAAACAAACTTTTCTATTTTTGTAAGCAGGGAAAGAGTTAATAATAAGTTCTTAAGCACCAGATAAATTTAAACTGCAAAAGCCATTTTTTTTACTCTAATCAAGTAAATTCACTTCCCACCACCCCCAGAAATAAACAATAAATCTGTCACTCCCCAGGGAAAGAGTGATAAAAAGGCTAAATGTTGTTTCCATATAACTTTCACAGAATTTTTATTCTTTTTTTTCTTAGTATTTTACTTTTCCCCAGTTACATGTAAAAACAAAAATTTTGTTTTTTGTTTTTTTAGAGGGGGAAGGCAAGGCAATTGGGGTTAAGTGACTTGCCCAAAGTCACACAGCCAGTTAAGTGTCAAGTGTCTAAGGTTGGATTTGAACTCAGGTCCTCCTGACTCCAGGGCTGGTGTTCTATTCACTGTGCCACCTACATGCCCCACGTAAAAACAATTTTAACATTCATTTTTTAAACTCTTAGAGTTTCAAATTCTCTTCCCTTCCTGCCCTCCATTGAGAAGGCAAGCAATTTGTTATCGGTTATACATGTGTAGGCATGCAAAACATTTCCATAATTTTCATGTTGTGAAAGACCAACTGTATTTCCTCCATCCTATTCTGTCCATTTGTTCTATTCTCTGTCTCCTTTCTCCTCGACACTGCTCAAAGTGGTTTGCTCCTGATTACCTCTCCCCTAATCTGCCTTCCCTTCTATCACCACCAACTCCCCTTTCTCTTATCCCCTTCCCCCTTTCTTTCCTGTAGGTAAAATAGATTTCTAAATACCCAGTTGAGTGTGTATGTTACTCCTTCTTTGAGTCAGTTCTGATGAGAGCAAGATTTACTCACTCCCCCTCACCTCCTCCCTCTTCCCCTCCACTGTAAAAGCTTTTTTTGACCTCTTTTATGTGAGATAATTTATCCCCTTCTACCTCTCCCTTTTTCTTTCTCCCAGTAAATTCCTCTCTCTTGCCCGTTAATTTTATTTTTTAGATATCATCCCTTCATATTCAACTCACACCTATGCCCTCTGCTTATATATACTCCTTCTAACTACCCTAATAAAGAGAAAGGTCTTTTGAGTTACAAATATTATCTTCCCAAATAGGAATGTAAACAGCTTAATTTTAATAAGTTCCTTATGATTTCCCTTTCCTGTTTACCTTTCCATGCTTCTCTTGAGTCTTTTATTTAAAAGTTAATTTTTCTATTTAGCTCTGGTCTTTCCTTAGGAATGCCTGAAATTCTTCTATTTGATTGAATATACATTTTCCCCCCTTATGGATTATACTCAGTTTCGCTGGGTGAGTGATTCTTGATTGTAATCCTAGCTCCTTTGCCAATTCTAGCCCTCTGATCCTTTAATATAAAAACTGCTAAATCTTTCTGACTGTGGCTCCACAATACTTGAATTGTTTCTTTCTGGTTGCTTGCAATATTTTCTCCTTAACCTGGGAACTTTGGAATCTTGCTATAATATTCCTGGCAGTTTTCATTTTAAGATCTCTTTCAGGAGGTGATTGTTGGATTTTTTCAATTTCTATTTTACCTTCTGGTTCTAGAATATAAGGACAGTTTTCCTTGATAATTTCTTGAAAGATGATGTCTAGGCTCTCTTTTCTTATCATGGCTTTCAGGTAGTCAAATAACTTTTAAATTATCTTTCTTGGATTTATATTCCAGGTCAGTTGCTTTTCCAATGAGACATTTCACATTGTCTTCTATTTTTTCATTATTTTGGTTTTATGATTTCTTGACTTTTCATAAAGTCATTAACTTCCATTTGTTCCATTCTAATTTTTAAGGAATTATTTTCTTCAGTGAGTTTTTGTACTTCCTTTTCCATTTGGCTAATTCTATTTTGTAAGGCATTCTTCTCATTGGCTTTTTGGACCTTTTTTATCATTTGGCCTACTCTGGTTTTTTTTGTTTGTTTATTTGTTTGTTTTATCAAATGCTTTATTAACTTCTAGTTTACATCATTCATTTCTGCAAGATTTTGAGTTATAAATTTTCTCCCCATTTTTCCCTTACCCACCACCCCAAAATATCGATCTCACTGGATATCCCCTCCTCCAATCTGCTCTCTCCCATATCTTCTCCCATACCCCCTCCAACTTTCCAGTAGGGCATGGTGGATCTCTGTATTTTATTTCCCATTTACATGTAAAATAATATTGATAATAGTATGTGTATATGTGTGTGTATATGTATATATTAAACATTTGATTTTAAAACTTTGAATTCCAGATTCATTCCCTTCCTCCCATGTCACCCACCCTTACTGGGAAGATAAGCAATTCAATATAGGTTGTACATGTGTAGCTATGCAAAACATTTCCATAGTAGATATGTTATAAAAGACTGAATATATTTCCCACCCTCCTATCCACTCCCACTTGTTCTATTCTCTACTTTGATCCTGTCCCTTTTCAAAAGTGGGTGCTTCCAACTTCCCTCTCCCCCAGCCTGCCCTCCCTTCCATCGTCCTCCCTGTCATCCCCTTCCCCCCTACTCTCCTGTAGGGTGAGATACTCTATTTAGTGTGTATGTCATTCCCTCCCTAAGTCAAATTCAATGAGAATAAGGTTGACCTATTCCCTTTTGACTTCCTGTTCTTCTCCTCAACTGTAACTATTTTCCCTTACCTCTTCTATAGGAGATTGTTTACCCCAATGTCTCTCCCAATCTCCTCTCATTATATTCACCTCTCACCTCTTAATTTCACCTTTCAAGTATCATCCCTTTCCATTAAACTAGTCCTGTGCTCTCTATGTATGTATACCTGTACACATATATGCACACCTTCACATATGTATTCATACACCCATATACCCTCCTATATAGACATATATGTATGCATGTGTGTGTGTGTGACACACACACACATTTCTATTTCCCTTCAATTATTCTCTTACTGAGAAAAGTTTTATAAGTTACAATTATCATTTTCCATGTAGGAATGTAAATAGTTCAACTTTGATAAGTTCCTTATGATTTCTTTTCCCTGTTTACCTTCTCATGCTTCTCTTGCTTCTTGTATCTGAATATAAAATTTTCTATTCAATTCTGTTTTTTTTCATTGAAAATGCTTGAAAGTCCTTTATTCCACTGAATGACCATATTTTCCCCTGAAACATGATACTCAGTTTTGCTGGGTAGGTGATTCTTGGTTTTAATTCCAGCTCCTTTGCCCTCTGGAATATCATATTCCAAGTCCTTCAATCCCTTAGTGTGGAAGCTGCCAGATCCTGTGTTATCCTGATTGTGTTTCCACAGTATTCAAATTATTTCTCTCTGGCTGCTTGTAATCTTTTTTCCTTGATCTGGGAATTCTGGAACTTGGCTATAATATTCCTAGGAGTTTTCTTTTTGGGCTCTTTTTTAGGAGGTGATGGGTGGATTCTTTCAACCTCTATTTTGCTCTCTGGTTCTAAAACATCACAGCAATTTTCCTTGAGAATTTCTTGAAGGATGATTTCTAGGTTCTTTTTTTGATCATGGCTTTCAATAATTTTAAAATTATCTCTCCTGGATTTATTTTCCAGGTCAGTGGTTCTCCCAATAAGATATTTCACATTGACTTCTATTTTTTCATTTGTTTTAATCTGTTTAATAGTATCTTGATTTCTCATAAAATCACTAGCTTCCATTTGCTCCAACCTAATTCTGAAGGAATGATTCTCTTCAGTGAGCTTTTGATATTCTTTTTCCATCTGGCAAATTTAGCTTTTTAAGGCATTCTTCTCCTCATTGCGTTTTTGAGCTTCTTTCACCATTTGAGTTAGTCTGTTTTTTAAGGTGTTATTTTCTTCAGTCAGGTGGTTGACTCTCTTTTCATGATTTTCTTGCATCATTCTCATTTCTCTCCCCAATTTTTCCTCCACTTCTTTTATTTGTTTCTTAAGGTCCTCTATGGCCTGTAACCAGCTCGTATTTTTCTTGTTTTTGGTGCAGGAGTTCTGACTTCACTGTCTTCCTCCTGTTCCATGCTTTGATACTTTTTGTCCCCAAAATAGGAGTCTAATGTTGGATTCCTCTGTTTGCTTTGCTTCCCTTGTTTACTCATGTTGCCACTTAATTACTTGACTTTTGGGCTTTTTGACACAGTAGGACTCTGCTACCAGACAGAGAAACTTTGCACCAAATGCTGGGGTTTTCTCAGCTGCCAGAGGTATTAGTTGGGTGCCTTCTCTGAAGCCTCTACATGCTCTGGCATGCTGGTCACACACCCCAGGGCCTCCACCCTAGACCAATATCCAGATCCAAGCAGGTTAAAGCAAAATCAATCACCCCTCAGACTGGTCACTTTGTCCCCCTACAGTCTGCAGGCCAGGAGCTGAAGCTGCCATGTGGTCACAGCCATGCAACTGCAGCTCCTCAGCGGCTTCTCCCTCCAGGGGATATAGGCTGACCACACTCCCAAGTACTGGATCTCAAAGTCCACACTGAACTTACCTCTCACTTTTTCCTTAGCATCTATGTGTTGATAATTCTGGAAACTGCCACAGCTACTGGTGACCTGAAGTCCCTCCAGCCAGCAGATGGTCAGGCCCACCCTGGGGCTAAAACTTCCAGTTCCCCCAGGGCTGGGATTGCTCCCAGAGCAATGCACTGGCTGCTCCCTGCCAGCCTGCCGGGCTATCCTCAGGGGGAGGTTAGCTTCTCTGTGTCATTTTGTGTGTTCCATAGCTCCAAAGTTTGTTCAGAGTCACCTTTTACATGAATTGGAGGTGGTGGGAGCCAGAGCCCAGCAGAAGCCCTGTTTCTACTCCTGTTGTTGTTTTTTTTATTCTGTTATTTTCTTCAGTTTGTGTGTGTGTGTGTGTGTGTGTGTGTGTGTGTGTGTGTGTGTCCTTTACCAAGCTATTGACTCTTTTTTTATATTTTTCTTGGACCACTCTCATTTCTCTTCCAAATTTCTCCTCTACTCCTCTTACTTGATTTTCAAAATCTTTTTTTGAGCTTTTCCATGGTGTAAGATAAATTCACATGGTTTCTTGGAGGCTTTGGGTGTAGGAGTTTTGACTATGTTGTCTTCTTCTGAATGTGTGTTTTGGTCTTTCTTTTCAGCAAAGTAAGTTTCTATAGTTAGTTTTTTTTTCCATTGTTTGCTCATTTCCCCAGCCTATTTCTTGACTTTTTAACTCTTTGTTAAGGTAGGGTTCTGCTTCCAGGGTGGAGGGTAAACTGTCCCAAGCTTCAGGGATTTTGTGCATCTGTTTTCACAAATACCCCTAGGGAGTTTTCAGTTCTTCTAAATTGGCATGATCTAAGGAAAGGTGATTATCACTCTCCTGACCTATGCTCTGATCTGTGAGTGACCATAAGCACTCTTTTCTGCCCAGAACTGTGAGGAAGGTCTCCCCTCCACTGTGGCCATAAGCTCCTCCTTGCCCTGGGACTGCCACTGAGAACTGTGACCCCAGATTCAAGTATGGGCAAAGCAACAGAGTCCTACCTCAGTGCTAGCAAAGAAACCCCAGTAATTTCTTCTGACCAGTTGTTAGACCTCCTTACCATCTGTGGACTGGCTCTGGAAGGAGCTGCTACTGTGGCTGATTGAGTCACTCCCAAGGCCTGCTCTTGGTTTGCCAGGGCTGGGACTGGGTCTAGGACTGTGCTCCACTCTCACATAGGTGTGACAGACCTTTCCTGCTGACTTTCTAAGTTATCTCTGGAAACTGTGGGATGAGAGGTTTGGAAACCACCACTGCTTCCAGTGATTCAGTCACCCAGAGGCCTGTTCTAGGTTTTCCTAGGCCTGGTCTGTGCTGGCCCTACCTGTGCTGGACTACCCTCCTCTCTCACCTTGGTCCAAAAGACCTTTCCTGAAAACCTTACAAGTTGTCTTGGACTGGGAATTTCTTTCATTGTCTTTTTGTGGGTTCTGCTGCTCTGCAATTTGTTTAGAGTAATCTTTTAAAGGTATTTGGAGGGGTTTGGGACAGTTCAGGTTAGTCCCTGCCTTTACTCCGCCATCTTGGCTCTGCCCCTCCCCCTGGAATGTTTTTCTTTAACCAATTCTATAAAGAGGTACTCCAAAACACACTAATATACTTAGTGTGTTTATAAACATATAAAATTTATACTTTATATATAAAGCAGTTATAAAAACAATCAAATCACATTTTTGGAAATTCATAGTAGAGAAATTACATTTCAGTCACAAAGTTAGTCTCTAATTAGTTTCCAATGCCATAAATTTTGCAAACTGCAAAGATTCCCTTATATCTGTTTCCCTTGTCTGTTTTCTAACTTGGCCAGATTTTAGAAAGGTGGAGGGAAAGATTCTTCCTAAGGAAAAAGTTTCCCCTCTTTCTCCTTAGGCTGACTAGACTCTAGGAAAAAGCTAGCTTCACTTCAAAACACAGGTAATATGACAAGATAGAAACATGAACACTTAAAAATTGATGTGCACAAGGCCTTCCTGTTCTCTCTGGTTTATGACACTATAATGTTGAGGCCTTCAGGACATTTCACAATCTCTGACTTGTAGTTCAGGGAATTTTCATCTATAATGTTTATGGAAGACTGCTTCTGATGCTTCTAGCCATTGGGACATGTCTTGCTAGACATTTACTAGGTGCTGGATTTCTGTAATGTGTAGTGATATGTTGTACTATTTCTGCCATTTCCTTGCACAATCTGCATTAATCAAGAAATCCAGACTCTTTTAGGATAACAATTTGGACATCACAATATCCAGTTTTTATTGTCTATAATTTAAGACCAAAGATTACATTAACTTCCCAACAACTCTGGTACATTTCTTACTCATCTTAACTTGCCAGTCCATTACTTTTTTTCTTTCTCCAGTATAGGCTGAATAAAATGAAACATACTCATTTATCCCAGCGTCATGTACCTGGAATTAATTAGAAGAGACACCTGTCCTATATGCACCCCAAAAAGGTTAAAGACATAAAGAAAGATGCTAGATTAGCCAAAATAGTCTTAGCTTTGTTTTTGAAGGTAGCAAAGAATTAGAAACAAAGTGAGTGCCCACTGATTGTGGAAAAGATGAGCAAATGTAAGAATATCATGGAATATTAACATACCATAAGAAAGGAGCAATATGAAGAATTCAGGGAAACAAAGGTTGACTTGACTTACATGAACTAATGCAGAGGACAGTAAATAAAACCAGGAAAGTAATTATACAAAATGATTATAGCAACATAAATAAAAGATCAACAAATCAGGGCTGAATACTAGATAATTATAATGACCAAGCCTGGGCCCAAAGAAGAGATGAAGAAATGTGCCTCTCCCTTCATTAAAGAGTAAGGGGAGTGCAGACATCCAATGTTACATGCCATGACATATGTGACTGTGCTAGCTGATTTTGCTTGACTGTTTTATCTTGGTTATCAAGGAAGGCTATAGTGGGAGAGAGCAATTTCTGCAATTGACTGTAAAATAAAAACCTAAGATACCAATAAAACTTCAAAAACCACAAATTAGATGCATTTAAAATGTATGCACTATGATGACAGAGGCCAAATTTTGCATTTCCTGACCTGAAATCATTGAATCACATACTCTCAGAGCTGGAAGGGACCCAGGAGACCTTCTAGCCTGACCCCTTCATTCTACAGAATAGAAAACTGAGGGACACTTGAAGAAAATGTGCCTTCCCATGTCTGAATTAATGCTCACAAATTGGCCAACTCCACTTTAAGTTACCCATGTGTGAGGGCCCTTTAAGACTTCACCCGAACTCTGAGAACTCAGGCAAATGACAGCGCAACTCAGGATGGGTCCAAGAGGCACCTGAGCATATGTTCTGCGCCCCCCCCCCCCAGGAACCACGCCCTGTTACATAGGTTCAAGGATCGCAGGGTATTGAGCACACACTGCTAACAGGGGAGTACTCCCCTCCCATGAGGAGCCTGTTGCTGAGGCACGTGAAGGAGCAGAGTTGGGGAAAGGGGATAAAGGGGGGAGGGGAGGTGAACAGAGGAAGGGAGAAGGGGAAGAGAGGAAGATGTGAAGAATAAACGGTAAGCTATACACTACACCTTGGTGCCAGACTCCTTTGTCTATTCCTGAGGCGCAGGAGCTCTCCGAAGGGTTCGTGGAGGCGACCAGGGGCACAGCAGGTGACCAGAGAGTTATTGGTCAAGGAAGCGACCAGAAAGGTATCTATAAGTGCTAGCCCAGTACGGTGGGATCCGTACACCATGTACCAGTGCAATCACCCAAATTATGTGGCAAAATTCAGTTATTATGCCTACAACTTAGAGTAGATGAGTAATTTTGGCAGGCAAAAAGCAAGAGTACAAATTCTGAAAATAAAACTTAAATGTTAAAAATGTCTAGACATTGGTGCCCAAATAACTGAAAAATTTCAAATGTTACTTGTTGAAATTACATGGATCAAAGTGGTTATCTGGAGACATGATATTACAACCAGGAAAGAATTTTTAAAATTTAGACTTCTTTACTGCTACTAAAATAATATATTATTAATTTGGAGGGACTTGGGGGACATTAATTTGGTCAATTAATACAATTTATAAAACTAGAATAATAGGGTTATGTGAACCCCAAGTACTTAAAGTACCATTAATTTTAAGGAATCTTTTTTTTAACTTTTACAACCCAAGCTATGAATCTATATTATGCCAGATATTCAGTCTGCCTGACAGAATTTAGAAAGAATAGCCATTTTATCAGTCTTGGAGTTCTGAAAAAGTAAATACTTTTCTAACAGATGTGTGTTTTAAGGGTGATAATACCTACCTTCTGCCACCTTTAGCACTATAGTATAGCAACATCAGTTAAGGCATATGAACATTCAGTCTAAATTCTTCATTCATCCTAGCCAGAGATCTACATTTTACAATGATAATAATAATAATAATAATGATCCACAACAATATGAAAACAACAATTTAATAACTGTCGCCATGCCAAATCTTCCTAATCTTCAAGCTACATGAAGGGAAAAGCTTTCAAAATATAGAAAACTAGCAGAGCAGATCAAGTCATGTGGGAATAGGCTAAGGTGTCCATTACTGGAGATGCACTGAGGATGCTTTCAGGAGACATATGGATGAGCTTAGAATTCACATTCTAAGGTCTATATTCAACTACAACAAGCAGTTATTTTATCCATCTTTGCAATAGTCCATAAAATGTTCAACGTAAAAGAATAATAGCAATATGGTGCCCTGCTCTAGGATTCTCTCTAATCCCTATTGAGAAAGGAAAGAATGAGACACTAGAGGCCTGAAAAAGTCACTTGATATATATGGCTCACCTCAAGTTATATAACTCCCCTGGAAACATATTAAACAGTCCCTTGGCCCCCTAGAAAGTCCTTCCACTAAGTCCCATCTTCAGCCACACCCAATCACTAGGGAGCCCCTTTGTTCAAATCTGTCTTTTGAATTGCTTCTCTTCCCTTTTAGCTCTGTAGACCCAATTGGTACTTAGGTTGTGTTGAGCACATTCCTCTGAGGTTCCATCATGTCCCTGGACATTAAACTCAGAGCCCTACAGAAAACAGTGGGGCTCCACTTAGCAGCCCGAGAAGGGACAGGGAATGCTGCTAGCCTTTGTCCTCCATCCCTTGAGTTGCACCCAAATGGCTGCTGTCCCAACACTTCGCTTCTCTTATTTCTCTGTTGTTCCCTGGGAACTGAAAATTCTTTACTCATGGCTTGAAGTTAACAAATTTGGTTTAATGTCACAGCAAAGATATCATGAAACAAAACCCAAGAAACCAGCTGAATTTTAAGATCTTGGATTTCAAATATGGACAATGTATACCTCGTTAATTATGCCTTTTTCCTTCCTGCCAACCTACCCTGAGCCCAAGCCAGAGCCTTAGACCTGGCCCTCAACCTCACACCAATTCTTACCTGCCTCTCCATTGCTGGGGTTGTGGTTGCTGCTGCCTGAAACCATTCTGAGTCACTAAGTTCCCTTTATTATTATTGGTGCCTCTTTCCTTGGATGGAGACCATTAGAAGTGGAAAGATGGAAGAGACACTTTGGCAGCAGCTGAGAAAAACCTTTCTCTGTCCTAGAAGAACCTGAAGAACACTACATAAAGGAGAGCCTTGGAGAGAGGTATGGACAGTTCTCCAAAGCAATTTGTCTCTTGAGCAAATCCCACTTTGTGCAGAAGTCCTTATTGCTTGTACAGTTATCTCTAGAAATATCTCCTAAGAGTAGGGAGAGTATTCCTCATAACAGTGAAGACCAGGAGGTGGGGGACCAACATGGAGAGCAGGGAGTTTTCCTTCCTCATGGGATGAGCCTAAGTAGATGTAAAGAACTTGTCAAAAACTTCGACAAATAAAGTCCTTGGAAATTGGGCTCCCATTTCAAAATTTCACCAATTGACACCAAAGTCAAAGGGTGTTAATTCACTAAAATGTCCAGGACATACCCAGTATAACATTGTCTAGATCCAGGACTATGGGCTACAGGGAGGCTGGTTAATTTAGTAGATTGCCTCATTAAATTTTTCCACCATTGTGGAAAGGGCCACTAAGGGGTACAGTGAATAGAAGGACAGACCTGGAGTCAGGAAGATTGAAGCCAAATTTGGCCTCACTTACTAGCTGTGTGACCCTGGGCAAGTCACTTCACCTATTTTCCTTGGTTTCTTCATCTGTAAAATGAGCTGGAGAAACAAAATGGCAAACCACTCCAGTATTTTTGCCAAGAAAACCCCAAACGAGGTCACAAAGAGTTGGACAAAACTGAAACAACTGATCAAACAGCAGTACCATTGAATCCTCACTGCTTAGCATATTTGCTGACCCTTACTAAATTTTAATTGACTCACCAAGGTGTAGGGCCCTGCTGGCTATGGTCACTGTAAAGAGAGCAGAGTCTGTGGTTTCAATTACAGGACAGAGGGGCGAGCTAAAACTTGCAGCCACCAGAAGGACCACAGAGAGTAAGAACTTTTGTGGTGATAGGACTGCTGGGGGCCCTGGTTGCTGCTCAGGGCAGAGCACCTGAAGTTAACAGTCAAGAAATAAGCTGCTAGGGGCGGCCAGGTGGCGCAGTGAGTAAGAGCGCCAGCCCAGAGTCGGTATGACCCGGATCAGTTCCAGCCTCAGTACTTAGCACCCACACATAAATAACCAGCCGTGTAACCTTGAGCAAGTTACTTAACCCCAATTGCTTAAAAAAAGAAAGAAGTTGCTTAAAAAGTCAGTAAGCAAAAGAGAAAGAACCCAACCATAGGTAGCTCTTACAGTGATGGAGAAGATCAGGTATCAAACTCAGAAGACACTGAAATTGAAACAACTACTTCTAGAGCTTCAAAAAAAATGTAAAATGGTCACAAACCCAAAAAGAGTCCTTGGAAGAATTTAAAAAGAACTTTAAAATCAAATAAGAGAGACTGAGGACAAAATAAGACTAATGCAAGAAAGTAAAAAAAAATTATGACTTTAAATTTATGATTCTCCATTGTTCTTCCTCTTTTCTTAAAGATCCCAATTCATCCAGGCCCTCTCAATTCACGTAACTCTTGTCCACAGACCCTCCAAAAGGGATCAATCCAAAATGTTCAAGGTCTTCTTCTAGGCCCTTTAACAGTGGTAAGTATAAATCCTGAGGTTTGATTTAAAAGAATAACAACGCACAATTGTCCTAACCACCAGGACAAAATGACTACCCATTGGAAATCTTTTTTCTTAGTAGTGTGTGAGAGATGTCCCTGCATGGAGATATCCATGCAGCCTAACCAAAAATTCCTCATAAAGAGGAATCTGTCAGATGTGGTACAGGAACAAAGGCTACAATGGTAGTAAGAAAAAGCAGGTTAAATGGTTTTGACTCTAATTCTTAGGTCTGGAAGAGAAACAATGTCCTTGAGCTAGACTGGGAAATCTGACCTCAACAGAACAAGTTAAGATGAGATCAGGGTCGTGCACCTGAAAGGAACAGTTTGAGCTGCTTATCTGACTAGGAATGAGCTCTGCATTGGGTCACCTGACCCACTGTCCCCTGCAAGGGGGAATAGCTGAACATCTGGAAATACCCCTGCACCAGGAACATGGCTTGACAGCTGTACCTGTATAAGAGACCTGGGTGTTAATTCAATGACAATGTCTACCAGGGCTGGCAGGATGTGATACAGCTGCCCCAAAAGGCTCACAAAACCTGGTCAGAGGCTGGTGAACATCATGGCTTTAAGGTCAGGTCCCTCTGAATTCCTGAAGGGCTGAAGAATTCCTGAAGAAATCACCAGATCAATCAGCATTCTGCTGCTCTCTAAACATGCCATCAAGGTAACCCAACCCTGCCCTGCATCCTTGCTCCTAGGTGACCCACCTTTGCTACATTTCGATCCTTCTCCCTTCTCACACTTTACCTTTAAACAGTTCCCAAGAGCATCTATCACTCAGGGAATCCCATGCAGACCCTATATCACCCATTGTAGGGGCAAGGTAAGCCCTTCTGTGAGAAATATTATACAAACCAAGGCCCTAACTCAGTATGACCTAACCTCAATATGATCCATTTCCCTGAACTGTTTGGGAACGGGGATCCTGAGAACTTGAGGGCTGCTCCTCTCCTGGGACTCTGGCCAGGTCCTTGAGAAGAGATATGATAACTGCCCAACTCCTGGAACTAGCCATTCCAAGGAAATATCATTCTTGGGGGGACCTTGGGGGCATTGACCTCCATTCCAGGCCTTACACCAGATACTATGTTTGCTAAAAACATCTGTCAGTATGTCCTCTTTGTTCTCAGCACTACTTAAAACTGTAAGATTCAGATTCCAGATTGAAATCTTACCCATGGAGGAGACGTCTTGCCTGGGACCCTCCCGTGCAGGACCCTGATGGCTGTATTGGGATTCCCCAGCTTGTGTGATCAGCTGTTGGTGCTTCCCCGCAATGGTGATGCTTGCAAATGCAAACAAACAAACAAATAAATAAATGGATGAATGAATGAATAAATATCTCCACTATTAATCATAGTTGCTCTTATTCTGTTATCTTTAAGCCTTTTACTCTGTTATCTCCGGCTTCTTTCTCACTAGCCTATATATACATATATTCTGAATAAATATTCTAAAAAAATTGCCTTGGGTCTTTCTTGGAGTGCTGATCATTCAGTTTACACGAATCCTGAACCTTCTTAATCAGACACCCATCCCCACTCCCACCCTCCAGGTTCTACTCCCATTAGCATCTGGTACACTCTTCCTACTCCTGAAGAGACATGGCAGGACCTCACCATTAAATGAAGGTTTCCATTGACCAATTTCTTCTGTCCACTCCCAAGCCCCCAGGAGCCAACACGTTGGGATCATAGGACCCTCAGAGACCTCAGAGGTCATCTAGTCCAGTTCCTTCATTTTAGAGGAGGGAAATGATACCCAGAGAAAGGAAGTGACCAGACCAAAGTCAAGTCAGAGGAGGATTTTAATCCAGGTCCCCTACCTCAAAAAGCAATGTTCTTTCAATTGTTCCCAGCTGGCTCCTTCCTTTGGTCATTCGCTATTGCTCCAGATTCCCCTAGCGTCAAAGACTCCCACAAGAGAATTAGTCTGCTTTTCCCACAGTCCCCTTTGTAGAAGGGAGCAAAGTCTCCTAGAACTTGGATGTGGCGTCCTTGGAGGTGGGCTTAAATTCCAATGCTGTTCTAGGAGAAAAGAGGAAGGACTGGTGGGGGAGAAGAAAGTGGTGCCGGAGGAGGGGAAAGGAAGAATGAGAAGGAACAAAGAGGAGGGGAAGGAGGAGCAGTGGGGCAAAGGGGAGAGGAGAAAAGCTGTCAGCTGTGCTTCACTCTTCAAAAGAGCCAAGAACAAGGGTGGCGAGGACCACCCCTAGGACTTAAGGGAGTCCCAAAAGTTATCTCCAGAGCAGCAACTGTAGCAGCCTCAGCCCTGCCCTCCCAGCACCTTCTCCCTGTGGTGGAAGCAGGCACAGCAATCAAGGCGTCCAGGTCTTCAGTGGACAGCTCCCGGGTAGCAGGAACACAGGCGTCTGGGCAGAGGAGAGGATCCTGGAGCAGCTGCCTCCTGGGAGCTTTGAGGGGTTAGGTGGAGGAGCTGTTATATGTCCCTGTGATTGGCTGTATGGTGTACTTTAATGAAAACATATTCTGCAAAAGAAAATGGGAGGGGGACAAGTAGGACCTACTTCAAAGCTTGAGTCGTTTGCTGATCATTGAGAGCCTTTGGGCTTTCTCCTGTACTGTGAAGGGACTTGCTTTACTTAGGAAAAGCATCGCATCAGCACGAAGGTGGCCGAATCCAAGGGGCTGCCCAAGCTCAAATACCACCTGCTGCCGAGAACCAAAGGCTTCACTACTGTTGTCCAGTGTCTCCGGGGGGAAAGTTTCTGCTGTTTATGATATCACTCTACATTTCCAAGGACGCCAGAATCCATTTTTGCTAGGGCTCATTCGGAGGGAGAAGTTTGAAGCAGCTATGTACCTAAAGAGAATTCCTTTGAAAGAGATTCCTTTGGATGACAAGGAAATAGACAAGTGGCTGCACAAGCTTTATCAGGAGAAGGATGCTTTACAGGAACTCTACAGACAGACGGGGATATTTCCAGGGGAGCAGATCAAACCCAGAAGAAGACCTTGGGCCCTCCTGAATGCCTTCTTTTGGGCAACTATCACACTGTTTTCTCTCTTCAAGTTGGCATTTGGTGTTTTTCTAAGTGGATCCCCCCTGCTGATACTAGCTTTCTTTTTTTTTTAACAAATGCCTTATTAATTTCTGGTTTAATCTTCATTTCCACCAGATTTTGAGTTACAATTTTTTCCCCATTTTTTCCCTACCCACCACCCCAGAATAGCCGTCCCACAAGATATCCCCTCATCCAATCTGCTCTCTCCCATATCTTCTCCCATACCCCCTTCAACTTTACCATTAGGGTGAGGTGAGTCTCTGTGCCCCAATGCCTGAACATCTTATCTCCCAATTACATGCAAAATAGTATTAATAATAGTATTAATATATATTTGAAACATTTAATTTTAAAACCTCGAATTTCAGATCCATTCCCTTCCTCCCTTGTTACCCATTCCCTCTGGGAAGATAAGTAATTCAGTATGTGTTGTACATGTATAGTTATGCAAAACATTACCATATAGATATATTGTAAAAGACTGCTTATATTTCCCTCCCACCCATCCCACCCCCCACCTGGTCCATTCCCTACTTTGATCCTGTCCCTCTTCTATAGTGGGTACTGCCAACCTCCCCTCCCCTCAGGATGCTCTCCCCTCCATCATTTCCCCTCTCATCCCCCTTCCCCCTACTCTGCTGCAGGGTGAAATATCCCATTTAGTATGTATGTCATTCTCTCCCTGAGCCAGATTCAATGAGAATATGGTTCTGCCTTTTTGCCTTCCTGTTCGAACCCTCCCCTGCAGCCACTTCCCTTTGCTTCTTCTACATGATATAGTTTACCCTACCCCGTCTCTCCCCATCTCCTCTTGCCACTTTCCTCTCTCACCTCATAACTTAACCCCTTAAGTATCATCCCTTCCCACCAAATTCAACCTGTGCCCTCTATCCATGTAGAACTGTAAACATATATGCACACATTCACTTAGGTATTCATATGGCCATATATCCTTCTTCCATTATTATCATACTGAGAAAGGTTTCATCAGACACAGTTATTGTTTTTCCATATAGGAATGTAAATAGGTCAACTTTGATAAGTTCCTTATGATTTCTTTTCCCTGATTACCTTCTCAGGCATCTCTTGCTTCTTGTGTCTAGATGTCAAAATTTCTATTCAACTCTGGTTTTTTCCTCAAGAATGCTTGAAAGTCCTCTATTCCACTGAATGACCATATTTTCCCCTGAAACAACATACTCAGTTTTGCTGGGTAGGTGACCCTTGGCTTCAGTCCCAGCTCTTTTGGCCTCTGGAATATCATATTCCATGCCCTTTGATCCCTCAGTGTAGAAGCTGCCAGGTCCTGGGCTATTCTGATTGTGTTTCCACAATATTGAAATTGTTTCTTCCTGGCTGCTTGTAGTATTTTCTCCTTGATCTGGGGATTCTGGAACCTGGCTATAACATTTCTGGGAGTTTTCTTTTTGGGATCTTTTTCAGGAGGTGATTGGTGGATTCTTTCAACCTTTATTTTGCCCTCTGGATCTAAAACATCAGGGCAATTTTCCTTGAGAATTTCTTGAAAGGTGATTTCTAGGTTCTTTCTTTGATCATGGCTTTCAGGTAGTCCAATAATTTTTAAATTGTCTCTCCTGGATCTATTTTCCAGGTCAGTGGTTTTTCCCATGAGATATTTCACATTGCCTTCTAGTCTTTCATTTGTTTGGATCTGTTTAACAGCATCTTTTATTTGCTCCAGTCTAACTCTGAAGGAATGAATCTCCTCAGTGAGCTTTTGAGATTCTTTTTCCATCTGGCAAATTTGGCTTTTTAAGGCATTCTTCTCCTCATTGCCCTTTTGGGCCTCCTTTGCCATTTGAGTTAGTCTATTTTTAGGGTGTTATTTTCCTCAGTCAGGCTGTTGACTCTCATTTCATACTTTTCCTGCATCCTTCTCATTTCTCTTCCCAATTTTTCCTCCACTTCTCTTATCTGCTTCTTAAGGTCCTCTATGGCCTGTAACCTGCTCATATTTTCCTTTGGGGCTTTTGGAGCAGGATTTCTGACCTCACAGTCCTCCTCCTGTTCCCTGCTTCAATCCTCTTTGCCCCCAAAATAGGAGTCTAATGTTGCATTTTTCTGTTTATTTTGTTTCCTTTGCCTAGGCATGTTGCCACTTAATTACTTGACTTTTGGGCTTGTTGCCACAGTAGGACTCTGCCACCAGACAGGGGAGCTTCCATCCCGAATGTTGGGGTCTTCACAACTTCCAGTTCTGGCAAGTTGGATACCCACCCCAGACCTCCCCCCCAGATCACAATCCAGATCCAAGTAGGTTAAAGCAAAAGCAATTAACCCCCAAGACTGATCACTGGATCTCCCTACAGTTGGCAGGCCAGGAGCTGGAGCTGCCACTGAAACTACAAAATGGCGTGTCTCCTCAAAGGCTTCTAGCCCCCAGGGGAGGAAGCCAACGCATTCCCCAAATACTGGTCCCAAAGTCCATAGGGCACTAACCTCTCACTTTGTCCTAGGCATGTCTGTGTTGATAATTCTGGAATCGCCACAGCTGCTGGTGTTCTGGAGTCCCTCCAGCCGGCTGCTTGCCAGGCCGCCCTGGGGCTAAAACCGAGGCTTAAGCGGACCTGAGCTCAACTCTCCGCGGGCTGGGCTGTCGGCTCCCAGAGCGCTGTGCTGGCCTTCCCTGCAGGGCTGCTAGGCTGTCCTTAGTGGGAGGTTAGCTTCTCTGTGTCGTTCTGTGGGTGCTGGGGTTCCAGAAATTGTTCAGAGTCCCCTTTTACATAGTTGGAAGTGGTGTGGGGCAGAACACCTTGGAAGAGCTGTTTCTACTCTGCCATCTTGGCTCCGCCAATACTAGCTTTCTTTAGATTTTTTTGGAGGAACTTTTTTGGAAATTCAGAGAGTGATAGGAGTAACTGAAATAGAGAAAGGTACTACCTATGGAAACCAAGAATTCCAGAAAAGGGAATTTGTTGCTGCAGATTGAACACATGTAACCTGATGGGAGCATCAAACCAGCTTAATTAAAAATGAAGCATCAGAAAAAATAAATTCCAGTTCTATTTCTTACTGTGTCTCCTTGAGCAAGTCATTTGATTTCTGTGTGGCTCAATTTCCCCATCTGTTAAATGAGGAGGGAGGGGTTGGAGTAGATGACTTCTGTAGTCCCTTTGAGCTCTAAAATTATGAACCTAATTCAATTGAATTCCAGAAACATTTTTAAGCATCTGACCTGGCAAGGCACAACAATACAAAGACTGAGCCAAAAACAATTTTTATCCTCAAAGGACCTACATTATAGAGGTATTTGCAAAAGTAAAACAGATTTTGTAAAAAGCTAATGGAAGTATAGAGAGAAGTTGAGATACAACACTTAGTTCAACTGGGGGGTAAGCCCTTATTAAATGTCAATGCCCCAAGATGGCTTGGTTGGTTTAAAGTCACACTTTGATGTTTCCTAGGGTATTTTCATCCAATCAATCAATAAGAATTTGCTAACTACAATGAGCTCGTGTTGTCTAAGTGAGGAAGCAACAAAGCAAGGCAAAAGACATTCCCTGCCTTCAAAGAGCTCACAGTCTAAGGGGGAAACAACATGGTAACAGCTATATACAAGCAACATAAAGACAGGGTATATTGGAGATAATCAATGAAGGGGAGGAAATACTTTTAGTGGGATTTTAAAGGTCTTTTTGTAGAAGGAACAGAAAGAAACTGAAAATACCATGCTTTAGTCTCCATTCAGACTCCATCAGTTCTTTCTCTGTAGACAGATAGCATTTTTTATCCTGAGTCCTTTGGGATTGTCTGGGATCATCATATTCCAGAGAAGAGCTAAATTATTCACAGTTACTCATCTTATATTGCCTTTACTGTATAAAATGTTCTTCTGGTGCTGCTCACCTCAATTTGCATCAGTTCATGTTAGTCTTTCCACATTTTTCTAAAAACCATCCTGTTCATGATTTCTTGTAGCCCAATGGTATTCAATTACAATCATATACTGCAATTTGTTCAGCCATTCCTTAATTGATCAGCATCTTGTTGATTTCCAGTTATTTGCCACCACAAAAAGAGCTGCTAGAAATTTTTTTGTATAAATAGGTCCTTTTCCCTTTTCTTTCATTTCTTTGGGATAAAGACCTAGTAGTGATGTTGGTGGACTAAAGTTTATAGCCCTTTGGGCATAGTTCCTCATCTCCACCAACCATAAATTTGGGGCCCATTTTCCCTCATCCCCTCCAACACTTATTCTTTTCCTTTTGGTCATATTAGCCAATCAAGTACGTGATCCCAAGAACTGGAAGAGAAGTAGGGGACTAGAGCTATGATATGAGGGAGAAAAAGACATGCATTTTGCTATCTGCAATTCTAAGTAATAGAAGTCATAGGCTCAGTCATAAGGGGGAAAAAACCTGTGAAGGCAATAGATTGGTTGCTATATTAACTCCACTAGGTTCATTTCCCTCCTAATGGTTTGCCAAACCAAAGGGAAGGACTATGAGTGTGAGGTTGTACCTCAGAGTTGTTTTAATCTGCATTTCTCTGGTCAATAGTAATATAGAGCATTTTCAGATGATTATTGATGCCTTTGATTATTTCATCTGAAAAATGACCATTTTTAATTTAATGTAATCAAAATTAACCATTTTGCATTTCATAATGTTCTTTATATCTTGTTTAGTCATAAATTCTTCCCTTCATCATTGATCTGACAGATAAATTATTCCTTGATCTTCTAATCCAGTTCCTATCAGCATTTATATTGTTTTACCTGAGAAAAATCTCTAAATATAGAGTTCACATTTAGGTTTCTACAAATATAAATTAAAGGCTCTCCAGAGGAAAAAAGTACTCGTAGTAACAATGCTCATTGTGGGTAATGATAAAAGCAAAAAGTAAGAGCCAGGATAGATAGATAGACAGACAGACAGAGAGATAGATAGATAGATAGATAGATAGATAGATAGATAGATAGATGTAATCTTTAAAACTGGCAAATTATTTTTACAAATATTATTTCATTTCATCCTCACGACAACCCTGGGAGGTAGGTGCTATGATTATCCTCATTTTATAGATGAGGAGACTAAGCAAGGTAGAGGTCAAATGGCTGAGGCTGGATTTAAACTCATCTTTCTAACTCTAGGCTCAGTGCTCCATCCAATGCATCACCTAGCTGCCTCCTCATAAATACTCCTCTAGTACACAGTAACCACTATGCTTTCTCTCAGGTTAGCCCCACTTACACAGAGTCCTACAATCCTCAAGACTCTTAGCTCTTCCCTTTGGTTTGGCAACCCATTAGGAGGGAAATGAACCTGGTGGAGTTAGTACAGCAACCAGTCTGTTGCCTTCACAGGTTTTTTTTTTCTTATGACTAAGCCTATGATGTCTATTACTCAGAATTGCAGATAGCAAAATACATGTCGTTTGCCCCCTTATATCATAGCTCTAGTCCCCTACTGTTCTTTCAGCTCCTGGGGCCATGTGTATGATGTTCTTCTCTCTCCAACAGGCTTGTTTTACTTCAAAATCTCCTTCTCTTGGCTACAGTCAAGATCGGGGTGGGGAACCTTTCAGTCTTGAGGCCACATGTGGCCTTCTAGGTCCTTGGGTACGACCATTTGATTGAGTCCAAGTTCATAGAAACAAATCTTTTTATTAAGGGGATTTGTTCCATGAAGTTTGGGTTCAGTCAAAGGGCTGTACTTGAGGACCTAGAGGGTCACACGTGGCCTTGAGGTTGTAGGTTCCCCACCCCTGCTCAAGATTCTGGAACTCTCAAACTTGGTTCAGGTAGAGAGACAACCCCTAAGGAAGAACTCCTTTTCTCCAGAAACTAGGATTCAAGAACCCTCACCACTTGACCCCTGTGGTTCCCTTCTTAATAGGTGTCATGTGGTGGAGATGTGGTCTCTGACACATTGTCTCCAAAAGTGGGTCCAGTTCCTCTTTCATACTTCAACATGCCCTGGAGGCAGCCATCTCTGTCTGGCTCCAATAGATGAGCTTTGGCTTTATTTTGATCAGAAGCAGGCATCCACACCACACCATTCCCCTGTCATCTCCTCACTATGTCACCTAAATTCCAGTCACATCCTTATCCTCCATACCCATTCCCACTAGAATTTTATAAAGCTTGTATGTCACTTATTATGGGATCCTTGGACTATCTTTTGCCCTTCCTTATATCCCCTGTGCCTGGTCCATTGTAGACACTTCCTAAATGCTCACTGACAGACTGCCTGCCTACCTGCCTGTTACACTATAAGCCCTTAATAATGCTTATTGATTGATATACACAGTTTGCTAAACATGAAGTTATAGGAATATCATTCAAAATATTTCTCTTCTTCAGCTGAAGTTCATGAGTTACTATAGCCAAGGACATCTGTTGTCTTCAGGGGGCAGGCACAGTGTAGTACTAAGTCTTACCCTCTGTCTTAGTGAGATAGGTTGACTTCATTTAATGTGTGATATTCACAATGAAGTTAACTTTAATTCCATTTCTTATTTGCTTTAATGATAAAAGAGAAGGCATTGGATACCCTATCTCTTGTGTCCCCTAGAGGTGAAGAGATGAAGAAAAAGAGCAAAGTGAAAGGAGGGAGAGAGGAAAAAGAAGGGAGTGAGGGATGGGGAGAGAAAGAGAGAGGACAACCTCTCTAAACATCTTCTTCTGTAAAATGTGGAGGTGGGACTAAATGATTTCTAAGGTTCCTTCCCTCTCAAACTCTTTATGAATCTGTGAGGGAGTGAGGGCTAGGTGGTCAGGACAAAACAGCACTTCACCATGTTGCTGGGGACCAGTTCTGATCCTGTTTGTTCTACTGTCTGGCAGCAGGTGGCGCTATGCTCCTGATGTTCTCTTAGGGCTAAGAGATCCTTTGCCCATTGACCTCCATCCTAGGTTATTATTACAGCTGGAAGGTGATGTTAGAGATCACGGGAGCTAACTCCGGCATCTTTCAGTTAAGGAAACTGGCCCACAGAGGGTTTCATTAGACTAGGCATTATACAAAACTGGGTTCTATTTCTCCCCCTTTTTTTCTTCTATTTTTAATTCATATGTTCAAAAATAGTAAAAATCTATCCCTCAAGGAAGAGCAGAGAGAAGGCTCTGAGCCTTGTTCCCAGTTCTGCCCTTCCCTCTGAAAGTGGAGAATGTATTCTTGGGTGGAGCAGTTGATATGATTAAAAGAATAGGAGAAGTCTCTTAGTCCAAGACCCCCTACTTTTCCATTGGCAAAAGTCTCTAAATTGCCATTTTATTCCTTTTTTTTTTTTTTTTGCTTTTTGTAGGGCAATTGGGGTTAAGTGACTTGCCCAAGATCACACAGCTAGTTTTTGTGTTAAGTGTCTGAGGCTGAATTTGAACTCAGGTCCTCTTGACTCCAGGGCTGGTGCTGTATTCACTGTGCCACCTAGACACACCCCATTTTATTCCTTTTGAACAAAGACTTGCCCTCTCGAGAAAAAACACCAACCACAAGCAGACACAGTTCAGTGCTGAAGGCTTCCAATCTTCCCCAGCAAGCTGTTCTCTTCACTGTCTCCCAGACTCATTCTGTTCCATTTTCTTTTGATGCCTTTTTTCACAATTTTCCTCCTTGCCCTCTTTGTCTCCCACTTCTCCAAATCCTGTCCTTTGAGGCCCAGCCTAAGCCCAGCCCTGCTTATGCAGCTTTCTCGGATCATTTCCATCCACAACGCCCTCTCCTGAATGCCCAGGGCACTCAGGATGGAGCCATTCCTTGGGGCTTCTCATCCTAGGACTCTTTAAGGCTTAAAAAGTACGGTACAGCCTGGCCTTATTGGATCCTCACCCCAGCAGCAACTATTTCCACTTAACTGACTAAGGAAGCTGGAGTGGCCAAAGGCTAACTGAATCACCCCAAACAGCAAAGCTAGCTGGTATCAGAGGCAGAATCCCAACCCGGAGCTCTCCTGCTTTTAAATCCACTAAGCCAAGTTGTTGTTTCATGCAAATGCCTTTCCAACCCAGCTGCACACTCCACGCATGCAGGGCTCGGGGCATATTTCTTTTAGTCCTGCCCTGATCGAGGCAGGCCTCCCTCAGAGCTGAATGAATGATCAGAACAGAAGCATGATGTCATGGAGAGAACACTAATCATGGATCCTGAAGACTTCCATTTGGATTGTGTTTCGGCCACTTGCTTCTTACCTGTTTGGCCTTCCACAAATTATTTTGCTTCTCTCTGCCTCAATATCAACCCCCAGAAGATAAGGGAGTTAGAGAGATCTGGGGTAGGGAACCTGCAGCCTTGAGGTCACATGCAGCCATAGATCCTCAAGAGTGGCCCTTCCATAGAATCCAGGCTCCACAGAACAATTCCCCTTAATAAAAGGATTTGTCCTCTCAAACTTGGATTCAGTCACAGGGCCACACCCAAGGACCTAGAAGGCCACTTGTGGCCTGGAGGCTGCAGATTCCCCACCCCCTGAACAAGATGACCTCTGAATTCCTTGTCATTTCTAGAAACTATTTGGATCTTAGGGATAGGGAGGAGGTCTGTGATTTCTGTGGAACCCGGAACTTGCAGAGGAGGGAAGGCCTTTGACCAAAGTAGGTCTGCACCTACTCTTAAGGAACTGCCTGGGGGGAGGGAGGGAGCTTCTCTCCTCACTCCTCCACCTCATCTCTGAACAGAACTTTATCACCACCTCTTCCACGAGTTGCTATGATCTGTGATTTCAGTCTTTACTCTAGGAGGTCACTTCTTTGCCTCTGACTTAGCACACTGTCTCCTTGAGCTACTAAGTCCAGAATCTTTCCTCCATCAATGACTGAGGGTCTGAAGAGAAGTCTTTCTGAACTCAGCTAGCCTAGACCTCAGATACAGACACAGCCTTCTGCTTGGCTAGACTCAAAGTCTGGTAATATCTATGAGCAGCTAGGTGGCTCTACAGGGGGCAGAGTGCTGGGCCTGGAATCAGGAAGACTCACCTTCAGAGTTCAAATCTGGCCTCAGACTCTTACTGGCCTAGTGACTCTGTGCCAGTCACTTCACCCTGTTTGCCTTGCTTTCCTCGTCTGTAAAATGAGCTGGAGATGGAAATGACAAACCACTCCAGCGTCTCTGCCAAGAAGACCTCATATGAGGTTATGAAGAGTCAGACTCAACCAAACAAGAGCAATAATATCCATCAAATCACAGTGATCTGCTGTTAAGTGCACACAACAAGACTGAGGAAGAGGAGGAGGATGGCAATGTCATCAGCACCAGCAACAACAGCAGAAGTTATTATTCACATAACGCACAGGGGCCTTAGCCAGGGGCCATCTAACTCCTCTCAGCCTCAGTTTCCCCATTTAAAAAACAGAGATGATAAAGGCACCTTTCTCCTACTTGTGAGGATAAAATGAGACCATGTGTCAAGGACTGTGCAAACCTTAGAGCTCTATATCAGTGTTAATTATTATTACCAATAAACCATTCATTCACTAGCCTTCCCCACACGTATGAAGCTCCCATTATGGGCAATTGGCTCTAGTAGGAGGTAGGGGTCCTGCCCTCAGGAAGCTTACAACTAAGACAGAATGGAGAGATGCACAGTTAGCACACCGTCAGTATATACGGACATGAAGCGCTATGAGGTTATGTTCAGCAGAGGAGATCAGGGAAGGCTTTATAGCGGAGGTGACTTGAGCTGGGCTTGGAATAATGAGTATAAACAAGAAGAAATTTGGAAGAAGAACATTTATGGACATAACAAATGACATCATCAAAGGTATGGAAGTGAGATTCCACTTGGCTAACCAATCGTTTGAAAGAGAAGAGAATGCGATAAGATTGGAGTAGGAAAAAGAAGCCAGATGGTGGAGAACTTCAAATAGGAGAGTGAGTCTGGATCTTTATTCAGGTCAATCGGGAGTTTCTGGAGTAGGAGAATGACAAGATTAGATCTAGGCCTTAGAAGACTTTCTTTGGCAGTGGAAGAGGAAGAAACTGGAGGCAGGGAGACCTGTTAGGAGACAATTACAAGAGTCCAGGTGAAAGGCAAGGAGGATTTGAATTAGGTGGAGTGGACAGATGTGTCATTTTATAGGTATGGTCAATAAAGTCTGCTTTGTTTTAGTATGTGGCCTTGGGCAGAGGTTGGAGACAAAGCTGAGTCAAAAGCCCAGAGTCAAGGACAGAAGTAAGGTGAGAAAGAGGAACATACTGCTGGTGGGGGAAGTGGGGAGAGGATGAGGTCAGATCTGCAATTTCTTTGATGTGTCAGTGAAACATCTGGGTGGAGGTGTCCTTTAGGTAGTTAAAAATGTGAGTATGAAGCTGAAGTGAGATTAAGGTTAAAGATGAAGATCTTAACAATACCAACACTAACTAGCACTTACGTATGTTTTAAGGTTTGCAAAGTATTTTACAAATTATACCTTATTTTATTCTCCTGACAATCTTGGGTGATAGGTGCTATAATTATCCCCATTTTATAAGCGACAAAACTGAGGCAAACAGAGGCTAAGTGACTTTCCCAAGGTCACACAATTAATGTCATCCTGATGAATATCTGGTCACTGGAACCCAGATGGATCTGGAGGAGACAGTGAGGCCAGTAACCTTGCACAGCCCTACCTCACTTATATCCAAGTCAACTGCAAGTGATGTCATCATTTCCCTGATGTCATGGTCCTCTTGAAAATGAAGGACAAACACACAATATGTACTCCCCATTAAGAACCTCTGCTGTGGGGGAAAGGACACAGATCAAGAATTGGAGGATGTGGATTCATAGCCCTCTTATGCTATGTGTTGCCTGGACCAGTCCCCAAAGCTCTCTGGCCTCAATTTCCTCACCTGAAAAATAAAGGGATTGGACCAGATGTCCCCTAAGGTCCTTCCAGTGCTAAATCTTTGATCCTGTGATCTCTGTGAAGATGATGTTCACCAAAAGTGGCTCAGTAGGACCTAGGACAAGGGACATGGAGTCAGGAAAACTTGAGTTCAAATCTTCTTCCCATCATCCAGTTCACACATCTTTCCCTACCCCACCATGGCAAGCTATATGACCACCTGTAAATTTGTTCCTTTCTGGGCTCACAGTACAGCATTTCTTTAGCCATGAGACTTCACTGAGGATATGAAGGACTTGACCAAGAAAATAACTCTAAAGACCCTGCTTATTTTATTCCCAAGGGGGAGAATGACTGTGGTTGGGATGGCCAATGCCTTGGCACTCATAGGGGACATTGGTTTTATCCATTACAGCTGCACTCTAGAATCCCAAGCCAATGTGCTAAGGATAGAAATATGAGCAGGGCTTCCTCACCAACTTTGTGGTCCTGAGCCCCAAAGATAGAATCAAAAATGTGTTGGAAGCCATAGAGACAGTTCCTGTGGGATTCCCATTACAGAAAATGGCAAGACAGGCAGCTAGCTACTGCATATTACCTTCTCTTAGGACATAGACTTCCTCAAGTTGGAGAAGACATCATTTTTTCTTGGGACATTGACTTCTTAAGAAGGAGAAGATGACCATTTTTTGCATGTGAGATCATGACAAATGAAGAGGATCTGGCAGTGGCTACTCCAGGGGTCCTGGTAAATTAAGTAAATGAAATCCCACAACTAAGAACAAAAGAACAACTGCCTATTGTGAATAAGAAGGCTGAGCTAGTGGTCATCATGGTCTGCCCAGACCTGAAAGAGAAGCAGCTACTTCCTGACATTGAAGGACACCAAAAGTAGCTACTATGTAGGGTAGCCATTGGAATCCATGAGAATGCCAAGCTTGACCTAGGTTGACATCAATGTGTTTGTCCTGGAGTCTTCCGAAGCACACTCTATTTTCCAAATGAACATTATCATCAAGGACATCAAAGAGAAATTCCCCCACATCTAGGTTACTCATGACAGCTAGAGAAGAAAAAGGCCTAATAACAGGATCATTAACCTTGTAGGTTGGCATGGGTAAAAAAAAAGTTCCTGCCTCACTCAGGGAGTACTGGCATATGGGAAGCCCCAAGCAACAGTTGTATGTAAGGTCAGAATACATATGGTATTTTGGTGTTCAAGTCATTGCCCAGAGTAACACTGAAAAAGCCCTCAATCTTCTGGTGATAATGGGCTCTCCACTGGTGGCCACTATTGAGACCCCAGGTAAGATCCCACTAAAGAGAAAGCATTCGGGTAATTTCTACTGGTACTACAGTGAAGAGGTCAAGATCAGAGTGGCTCAAGCTATGCCTGGTACTTTGAAAGACAAAAGATTCATCCACAAATTGATTTCTAGTTTGACCGGTGGCATCCAATGCTCCAGCTGAAATATGGATAACAACAGGCTACACAAGTCAGATTTATAATGTACTCAGACAATCTGAAACACAGGAAGATGACAACCTTTGCCCAGTGGAAGGCAATGTCCATGGACATTCCTGGGATGAGCAGTCCCTCTCTAAAAGCTGTATTTTTTTTAAGAGTCATTTTTTCACAATGGCAGAGGGGGAATAGCAGAATCCAAACTGCAAAGGTCTGAGAAAGATGGGTATGTAGAAATGGTGACAGCTGGTGAGGACATAGCCCACTCAAAAAATGTGGCAATATAAGAAAGAAGAGAGATAAGTTTAAAATTCAAGGAAGTAGTAGGGTTGAAGAAAGGCTTGTTTGTTTATTTCTTGAGAAGGAGAGAGACATCTGACTACATTTGCAGGCAACAAAGAAGGCATCAGTGGAGAGGGAAAGACTGAAGATGCAAGAGAGAGAAGGGACAAAAATAATGGATTGTGTATAGGGTCTTTAAATTTGCAAAACCCTCACATAACCCTATGAGGTAGGGACTGTTAGTTACTATTATTCCTTATATTTCAAATAAGGAGACGAATCAATCAATCAACAAGCATTTATTAAGCTTACTGTGGAAGGTGCTAGGATTACATATACAAATAATGAAATAATCCCTATGCTCAAAGAGTTTACATTCTATGGTAAGGAAATTCATAGAGGTTAAGTAATTTGCTCAGGGTCACACAGCTAGTAAGGCTCAGTTAGGATTCAAATCCAGGTGCAGGGCTCCATGCACCATGTCATGTTTCCTTTCTTTTGTTGGTACAGCAAGACACTAGAAAGGGTGATTAGAAGGAGGAGAAATCAGACTAAGTGAATGTGTTAGCTTTGGCCAGAAAGCCACCTCTTCCTCTGCGATAAAAAAGAAAATAGAGGAGAACATCAGGAAATTTTGAGGGAAGTCCAGGGAATTCCTCTTGCATACCCTCCAGCTTGTTAAAATGGGGAGCGAGGTTATCACCTGAGAGTTCAGGAAGGAAGTTGAGACCTTAAGAAGAAATGAGGATGAAAGAGAGAAATGCGAAAGAGAGAAATGCACCATCCAGAGATATAACTAGAAAGAACTGAGCTTGAATCCCAATGGAAGCAAACTAATTGATCTTTTTCTTTTCATCATTTGGTTTTATTTCTTCATTACCATCTTTCATCCCACCTAGTACAATACGCCTTTGTAATTGGACTAATATCTAATATGAATGTATTTGCAGATCCTATACTGGACTATATGCTGTCGTGGGGGATGGGAGGAGGGAAGTAAAGGAAATGTGAAAATCAAGGAACTATGGAATTGAATCTTGTTAACTGAAACTAAACTAATAAATTAATTTAAAAAAAGAAGAAGAAGAAATGAGGAGGCTAGAAATCAATCAAAGGATTGTCAATCAACAGTGAGGGCCCAGCTAAGAGATTAAGCAGTAAACTTCTGCCCTATGTAGGGAGAAGACATTTTCCCAACTAAAGAGAATTGTTTTCCATGTGCTTCTTGTGATAGCCTGATTCTTAATTCTGAGGATGGATAATTAGGCTGAAAGATTCATACTTTTATGTTATATGTGTAGAAATGAAGACTGGTCCTATGATTTCACCAATATTGGGAACTCCTGAGTCAGGAAATTCCCTTCTACCAGTGCAGGTTGCTGCCTTCTCTTAGAAGAAACTTAGAATCTTAGGGAGAGGCCTAACGTAGTAAGATCACACAACCAGCATGTGTCACAGGTGAAACTTGAATCCAGATCTTCCTGACTCTAAAACCAGCTTTCTACCTTCTGTGCCACCCTGCTCTTCCTATATATTTATACATGGTATCTGTATATTACAAATGTAAGCTATATTTCATTGGTTCATTGTCTAAATAGAAAAAGAGCAAAGAAAGAGGAAAAGGACTGATATTCATAAAAATATATATTCATAGCAGCTTTTTTTGTAGGATCAAAGGATTGGAAACTAAGGATTGGGGAATGGTTGAACAAATTAGGGTACATGAATATAATGGACTATTATTGTGCTGTAAGAAATGATGAAAGGGATGGATTCAGTGAACTACCTAAGAAAAAATCCCCAGGACTAGACAGATTCACAAGTGAATTCTACCAAACATTTAAAGAACAATTAATTCCAATACTATATAAACTATTTGGGAAAAAAGGCAAAGGAGTCCTATTAAATATGACACAAATATGGTGCTGATATCCAAACCAGGAAGAGCACCAACAGAGAAAGAAAATTGTAGACCAATTTCCCTATGAACACTGGAGCAAAATTTTAAAATAAAATACTAACAAAGAGATTATGACAATATATCACAAGCATCACACACTATGACCAGGTAGGATTTATAACAGGAATGCACAGCTGGTTCAATATTAGAAAAACTATCAGCATAATTGACCATATCAATAACAAAACCAACAGAAATAATATGATTATCTCAATAGATACAGAAAAACCTCTGACAAAATACAGCACTCATTCCTATTTAAAAATATAAGAGAACATAGAAAAAATGGAGTTTACCTTAAAATGATAAGTGATATTTATCTAAAACCATAAGCAAGCATTATATGTAATGGAAATAAACTAGAAGTCTTCCAAATACAATCGGGGTGAAGCAAGGATGCCCATTATCACCTCTATTATTTAATATTGTAGTAGAAATGTTAGCTATAGAAATAAAAGAAGAAAAAATTAAAGAATTAGAATAGGCAGTGAAGAATCAAAACTATCACTCTGAAGATAATATGATATTATACTGAGAAAATCCTAGAAAAATCAACTAAAAAAACTACTTGAAATTATTAATTAACAACTTTAGAAAATTTGCAGGATACAAAATCTATCCACATAAAACATCAGCATTTCTATATATTACCAACAAAATCCAGCAGCAAGAGATAGAGAAATTCCATTTAAAATAACTTTGACAATATAAAATACTTGGGAATCTACCTGCCAAGACAAACCCAGGAACTATATGAACACAACTATAAGACACTTTTCACACAAATAAAGTCAGATTTAAACAATTGGAAAAATATTAATCACTGTGGGTAAGCTCAGCCAATATGGTAAATATGACAATTCTACCTAAATTAATCTATTTCTTCAGTGCCATACCAAACTATCAAAAAGTTATTTTACAGAACTAGAAAAAACAATAACAAAATTAACCTGGAAGAGCAACAGTTCAAGGCTATCAAGGGAATCAGTGAAAAGAAAATGTAAAAGAAGGTAGACTAGCCATACCAGATCTCATCTATTATAAAGCGGTAATTATCAAAACAATCTGATACTGGCTAAGAAATAGAATGGTGGATCGGTGGAATAGATTAGGTACAAATTACATTATAGCAAATGATCATAGTAATCTAGTATATGATAAAACCAAAGACCCAAACTTTTGGAACAAAAATTCATCCTTTGACAAAAACTGCTGGGAAAATTGGAAAGCAGTATGACAGAAACTAGGTATAGGCCAACATCTTACACAATGCACCAAGATAAGATCAAAATGAGTATATGGTTTATACATAAAGGGTGATACCACAAGCAAATTAAAAGAGTATAGCATAGTTTATCTGTCAGATTTATGGATAAGAGAAGAATTTAGGATCCAAAACAATATAGAGAGCAAAATTACAAAATGTAAAGTAGATAATTTTGATAATGTAAAATTAAAAATTTTGTACAAACAAAACCAATGCAACCAAAATTATAAGGAAAGCAGAAAACTGACGGGGCAGGGGGAATTTTGCAACAAGACTCTCTGATAAAGACTTCATTTTTCAAATATATAGAGAACTAAGTCAAACTTATAAAAACACAAGTCAGTTCCCAATTGATAAATGGTCAAAGGATATGAACAGGCAGTTTTCAAAGAAATCATAGCTATCTATAGTCATATGAAAAAATGCTCTCAATCACTGTTGATCATAGAAATGCAAATTAAAACAACTCTGCAGTATTACTTCATACCTATAAGAGTGGCTAATATAACAAAAAAAAGGAAAATGTTGGATGTTGGAGGGAATATGGGAAAACTGTGACACTAATGCACTGTTGATGAAGTTTTTAACTGATCTAGCCATTCTGGAGAGCACTTGGGAATTCTGCCCAAATGGCTATAAAGTTGTGCATATATACCCTTTGATCCAGCAATACCACTGCTAGGTCTGTATCCCAAAGACATCCAAAAAAGTGTGTTGGGGGGGAATACCTATTTGTATAAAAAGATTTATAACAACTCTTTTTGTGGTGGCTAAGAACTGGAAACCAAAGGGATGCTCATCAACTGGGGAATGGCTAAACAAACTGTGGTATAGGATTGTAATAGAATATTATTGTGCTGTAAGAAATAACAAACAGGATAATTTCAGAAAAACCTGGAAAGACTTACATGAACTGATGCATAGTGAACAGAACCAGAACATTGTATACAGTAACAACAATATTGTTCAGTAAAGAATTGTAAATGCCTTAGCTATTCTCAGTAATACAATGATCTAAGACAATCCCAAAGTTCTAATGATGAAGCATACTATCCATCTCCAGAGAAAAAACTGATATTGATTGAATACAGACTGAAGCATACTATTTTTCACCTTCTTTCATTTTTTTTTAATTTGAGTCTTCCCATACAAAATGACTGATATGCAAATGTTATACATAATTTCACCTGTATAACCTATATCTGTTTGCTTACCATCTCAGGGAGGTGGGAGGGGAGGGAGAGAGGGATAGAATTTGGAACTCAAAACTTTAAATTAAAATGTTTAACAATTGGGGGGGGGGGGCAAGAAATGATAGAAGAGATGGATTCAGAGATACCTGGGAAGACTTACATAAATTGATGCAGAAGGAAGCAACTAGAATGAGGGGAACAATTTATTCAATAATAACAGCAATTTAAAGGCAAACAACTTTGAAAGATTTAATTCTAATTGATTAAGTGACCAACTAAAAATCCAGAAAGTACCTGGCAGAAAGGTGATAGATTCAAGATACAGAATGAAATGTATTTTTGCACATGGTCAATGAGGGAATTATTTTGATTGGTTATGCATATTTTTACAATGATTTTCTTTCTCTTTTTTTTCAATTTGTGAGGAGAGGGGGAAAAAGGCGAGACAAATAAATGCTTATTAAATGAAATAAGATTAAAAAAAAAAGATTCTGCAGCGGAAAGAGGTTAAGTCACTTGCCCAGGGGCACCTATTATCTAAGAAATAATTTAAACTCAGGTCAACCTGCCTCCAAATTTAGCACTCTATCTACTTTGCCACTTGGCATCTGTTTAATATTGGAAGGGGTCTTAGAGATTGTCTAGTCCAATTCCTTTAATTTACAGAGGAGGAAACAAGTCTAGAAAAGGAAAGCAACATGCCCAAGGAATCTATGAGCCAATTACATGAACTGAAATATGAGCCTAAATTCTCTGACTCCCAATCCAGGGCTTCCCTGGCTATAATATGGCTGTAATGAAGTGGTTAAATAGAAAAGAAATATTAGCCACAGAATGATAGGTCATCCCCATGGTCTTGGAGGAGGGGACATTTCACAAGATAAAATTCCAGGTGCACATATTACAATTGTTGATGAAAACCAACACCTACTCAATATAACTGACACATGGTCAAAAAGTTTTGCTTCCACCAGATCTAATCACACACCTCTGTGAACACATGCAATATAGACTCTTTCATACTTATACCTTCCTCTATAGATATGTATCACTCAGTGACCTACAAACATACATATACCTTCACCCTGCTCTCCAAAGTGTAGACAGGTTGATAGGTGAGAGGGCAATGAGTTTGGAGATTGGGTGGAAGACTGAGATAACAACAGGGTGCTGGAGCCATAGAACTGATTGTTAAATTTTCAGCGTGAGCATCTACACCTCAGAAATCAGCAAATTTCACAAAATGAGGATTGATTTATTGTTTTGCTGGTTGTTTAGACTTAAGAAAGCAAAGGAGAAAATAATAAGGTAGATTAAATTTATAAGTGTATCCTAAGTATATTTATTTTTCCCAGAGAGCTGGGTGTTAAACATTTACCAGCATAAAAGAAGAAATTAAAGAGATTATGTTGTCTAAGTAGGTGTGTAAGCTAGCATGGGTGAATAAATACATATAAACACAGAGGAGCTAAATGCAGGGCACTCTGGGAGGGAGGGAGGGCACTAGCAGTTGGTGGATCAGGAAAGATTCCATTTAGAAGATGATATCTGAGCTGCATTAGGTAGGATAAGAACTCTTAAGAGGAGAGTTAAGGAGGGAGGGCATTCCAGGCATGAGGGATGGTAAGTGCAAAGGCATGGGAAGGGAAGATGGGCAGGAGTAAGGAACAGAGAAGTCTGGGTTGTCATTCATTTTCTCTTTGTGATATCAAGACTAAATTTGCCAATTTACAACCCTTCCTCCCCACCCCCATACCACTCCCTATATTGCTCCTCGCTCACCCCCAGGGACCAAAAAAAAGGTTAGCCCTTCAAATTCTCACACACACCCATTTTGTCCCATCTTCACCCTCCACCCCCGCTCCAAACCAACCCCCAGTCTTGTCCAGGATAAACTTGCCAGATCCTTTGATCAATCCTCATAGAGCATGGAGTAGAGGCCCTTCCTAACACATTTTGCATCATAGTACAATCACCCTGTGCCATGGGCATAAGGGCTTGAGAAAATAGAGTCCTGGAAAGTTTTATCCATGAGTGTTTGCTTTTGGATGCCCTGGTTTTGTGAGAGATGAGCTCAGATGTCCGCATTGCATAAATAGGGATGAATTCAATTAAATTCAGCAGGTGTTTATCAGTCACCTACTATGTGCCAGGCATTTGAGATCAAGACAAAATGAAAACCATTCCTCACCTATTGGGAGTCAATAGATTTGGGTTTGAATCCTAGCTCAGCCACTCATCTGTATGAATGTGAACTTGGACAAGACATTCAGCTCTCTGGTTTTCTTGTTCCTCATCTATAAAACACCAGCTGACCTCAATGTTCCCTTCCACATCTAAATCGGTGATTCAATGCTTCTTGTAACTTATAAGATGTTGTTATTCAGTTATTTCAGTCATGCCTGACTCTTCTTGACCCCATTTGGAGTTTTCTTGGCAGAGATACTGAAATGGTTTGCCATTTCCTTCTCCAGCTCATTTTACAGATGAGGAAACTGAGGCAAACAAGGTTAAGTGACTTGCACAGATAGTGAGTATTGGAGGACAGAACTGAATTCATGAAGATAAGTCTTCGAATTTGATCACAGCTAATCTGGAAGTGATAAAATTTTTCATAAAACATGTAACATTTGGTTGGTATTTTTTGTTTCAGTTCATAGTGTTTGTTATTTCTATCTCTACAGTATTTGGTTGATGCTGTTGACCACCAATGGCACAACTTTTTTTAAAGCATTGTTATTTAACTTTAATCATATGTCTCATATGTCTGGAGTGATGACAAAGAGTTTAGAGCCCATGTGTCTACCCTACTCTTTTTTTTTTTTTTTGGATATACAAATTGCTCAATATTTCTTTGTGGTGGTGACCATGATCATAATAGTGTTGGAATCAGTGATGACAATGACCTAGCAAGAATACAATGGTGGCTAAAAGCCTGAGGTACAGTAGCATTAGAAGCAGTTCAGGACATAATTCAAACCAAAATATACCTTTAAATATCTGACAATTTTTACATCTCCTGGGTAAGCTCTCATCAGGGAAACCAAAGTTTCTAGAAACATTCTTAGAAACTTTCTTTGAGTGTAATCACAGCCTATGGTGTTAAGGTTTTTTTCATATTGCTATAAATTCTCAATTTTTCCCTTCCATTTAATATCTGCCTTGTATTAGTGCCCATAATTTAGGAATATCTGTCTTTTATGTGAAGTTATTTATTCTTAAAATAGTGCCATAATATGGAAAACATTCACATCCGTTTGCTTTGGTACTCTACTAGGGATAGATCATTTTTTCTCTAATTTAATGTTTATTTTATAAGAGAGAATAAGGAACATTCAAAATAGCCATGGCTGGAGCAAGTTTGACATCCCAAGATTGCAGTCCTCTATTATTCCCATTCTGGGACAACCTAAGCTGCCTATTGCAAACCAACATGCAAACTTGCTTCCCCTACATTTGTAGAATCCATTGATATTAATCATTTAATTTCAAATTATATTTCAGTCTAAAAAGAACTTACTGTACCAACTCAAAATTTATGGTCTATTTGGAAGTGGTACAATTGCATCTGGGCCATTCTCTTTTTAATTTGGGAACACAGTCTTTTTAGTGTAACTTGACTTCAGGTCTTATTGAGAGTGAGATGCCTGGCTTTCATATATACAACAGATCACAATCAGCAATTTTAGGTCTGCTAATGAGAAAATGAGTAGAGTTGATCTTAAGAACAAGGTAGAAATTCATGTGATAAATTTTCATTTGAAGGGTGCTGGGAAAGATCTTTTAATCCCAAATATTTTCTCCCTCAAACACACATTTTAATCATTCAAGATTCATTTTAATTGGCTCTTAATGGCTTTTTCATGTTGAAGAATCATCTAATAATGTATAGGTAAAAGGGACATGGGTTACACTTTTCCCTTCCCCTCTAAAAGAGCTAGTAGTAGTAGGCATGTCATTTGAAACTTCAAAGTGACTGGTGATTCCTGAAAGTGACAAGCAAGAGACCTAAGAAATTATACCAAAGTAGGTATGAACTTTCATATAGCTTATTTGTGATGACTTCATTCCTAGGTGCCCTAGGGTCTTTTCATCCTAGGTGAGAACATTGGTAGAGGCATCTCAGTAGCTTGTTTACTTCATGTGCCACTGTAAATCCCAAGAGAAAGTTCAATGCATAGGGCCACATGTCTTAGCATTTCCACCTGTTTTTACATTAACAAACTAAAGTTAGCTAAGATGCCTTAAAACAAGTAACATCTCATTCTTTGGAATCTAGAGGAACAAAATAGGATCCCCTTTAAATCTTACTAGACAATATCATCTAATACCATAGCCAAGATCTAAGTCCTGGTGCAAAAGTATAAGGAAAAGGGGAAAAGAATGGAGAGGAGCTAGGTGAAGAGGCACTTGGAGATAAATGTATGTAGAAAACATTGTTTTGTTGTTGTTGTTGTTGTTGTATATAATTGGCATAGATTTTATTTTTTCTTTTGGGAAGGACAGAAAGTTAATGCTTCTTAATTTTAAAAAAATTGAAAGTTTAAACAAGATTTTAAAAGATGACAGACCACAGAATTGAGAACTGATATAAAAATGACTTTGGCAAGGTAAGAAAAGAAAAAAAACTTTTTTCTTCAATGTAAGCTTGCTATGTGGCACTGAAATAATCACAAATGTACTGACTTGTGTGATACCCAAAGAAGTATAGTCTTGGGGAGGAAGTGTAGTGACAAAGATTGGATATGGATGCTTAATAAATAATAATTAATAATTCTTCCACTCAAATATCTGGTTACCTAACACTAATAAGAAGGATAAAATTATATTCAACTTGGTGGGAAAAGAACCCTGAGACAATTTAGTAGCCCTAGATTGTCATACTGGGTAAGTCATATTTGGCTAAGATGGACTTGTAAATCCCCTATGGCTGTAGGTAGACATTCTGTCCTGAACTTGAGCCAGTCCTCAAATTCTGGAAAATCTAGGTTCTGTTATCTCCTCTCTCTTCTATCCTATACTCTCTCCTTTATTTTTCTTTTTTTTTATATATTTGAAACATTTAATCTTAAGACCTTGAATTTCAGATCCATTTCTTTCCTCCTTTGTCACCCATTCCCTCTGGGGAGATAAGTAATTCAGTATATGTTGTACATGTCTATCTATGCACAACATTATCATAGTAGATATATTGTACAAGGCTGCTTATAATTCCCTCCCACCCATCCCACCCCCCACCTGGTCCATTCCCTACTTGATCCTGTCCCTCTTCTATAGTGGGTACTTCCAATCTCGCCTCCCCCCAAGGATGCCCTCCCATCCATCATCCCTCCTCTCCTCCCCCTTCCCCCTATTCCGCTGTAGGTTGAGATATCCCATTTAGTATGTATGTCATTCTCTCCCTGAACCAAATTCAATGAGAATGTGGTTTTGCCTTTTTGCCTTCCTATTCTCCCTCTCCCTTGCAACCACATCCCCTTGCTTCTTCTACATGAGATAGTTTACCCTACCCTGTCTCTCCCCATCTCCTCTTGCCACTTTCCTCTCTCACCTCATAATTTCATCCCTTGAGTATTCTCCCTTCCCAACAAATTCAACCTATGCCCTCTATCCATATATAACTGTAACCATATACACACACATTCACATATGTATTCATATGACCACACACCCTTCTTCCATTATTTTCATTGTGAGAAAGATATCATCAGTCACAGTTATTGCTTTTCCATATAGGAATGTAAATAGTTCAACTTTGATAAGTTCCTTTTGATTTCTTTTCCCTGATTACCTTCTCAGGCATCTCTTGCTTCTTGTGTCTGGATGTCAAATTTTCTATTCAATTCTGGTTTTTTCCTCAAGAATGCTTGAAAGTCCTCTATTTCACTGAATGACCATATTTTCCCCTGAAACAAAATACTCAGTTTTGCTGGGTAGGTGACCCTTGGGTTCATTCCCAGTTCTTTTGCCCTCTGGAATATCATATTCCATGCCCTTCTATCCCTCAGTGTAGAAGCTGCCAGGTCCTGGGCTATTCTGATTGTGTTTCCACAATATTGAAATTGTTTCTTCCTGGCTGCTTGTAGTATTTTCTCCTTGATCTGGGGATTCTGGAACCTGGCTATAATATTCCTGGGAGTTTTCTTTTTGGGATCTTTTTCAGGAGGTGATTAGTGGATTCTTTCAACCTCTATTTTGCCCTCTGGATCTAAAACATCAGGGCAGTTTTCCTTGAGAATTTCTTGAAGGGTGATTTCTAGGTTCTTTCTTTGATCATGGCTTTCAGGTAGTCCAATAATTTTTAAATTATCTCTCCTGGATCTATTTTCCAGGTCAGTGGTTTTTCCCATGAGATATTTCACATTGCCTTCTATTCTTTCATTTGTTTGGATCTGCTTAACAGCATCTTGATTTCTCATGAAGTTATTAGCTTCCATTTGCTCCAGTCTAACTCTGAAGGAATGAATCTCCTCAGTGAACTTTTGAGATTCTTTTTCCATCTGGCAAATTCGACTTTTTAAGGCATTCTTCTCCTCATTGCCCTTTTGGGCCTCCTTTGCCATTTGAGTTAGTCTATTTTTTAAGGTGTTGTTTTCCTCAGTCAGGCTGTTGACCCTCATTTCATACTTTTCCTGCATCCTTCTCATTTCTCTTTCTAATTTTTCCTCCACTTCTCTTATTTGATTTTTAAAGTCCTTCTTAAGGTCCTCTATGGCCTGCAACCCGCTCATGTTTTCCCCTGGGGCTTTTGGAGCAGGACTTCTGACCTCACAGTCCTTTTCCCGCTCTATGCCCCCAAAATAGGAGTCTAGGGTTGCATTTTTCTGTTTCCTTTGCCTTGGCATGTTGCCACTTAATTACTTGACTTTTGGGCTTGTTGCCACACTATGGCTTTAAGGCCAGATAGAGGAATTTTCGTCCCGAATGTGTGGGGGGCAACTTCCATTTCTGGAAGCTGTAAACCCACCCACGACCTCCACCCCAGATCACAATCCAGATCCAGGGAGGTTAAAGCAAGAGCGATTACCCCCCAAGACTGATCGCTGGATCTCCCTACAATTCACAGGCCGGGAGCTGGAGCTGCCTCTGAAAACTACAAAATGGCGTGTCTCCTCAGTGGCTTCTAGCCCCCAGGGGAGGGAGCCGACGCATTCCCTAAATACTGGTCCCAAAGTCCATAGGGCACTAACCTCTTTCTTTGTCCTAGGCATGTCTATGTTGATAATTCTGGAGTTGCCACGGCTGCTGGCGTTCTGGGGTTCTTCCAGCTGGCTGCTGGCCCTGCCGCCCTGGGGCTAAAACCTCAGCTCAGGAGGACCTGGGCTCCACTCAGCTTGGCTCCCCACGCTTGCTGCTGGCTCCCAGAGTGCTGCGCTGGTCCTTCCTGCAGGGCTGCTGGGCTGTCCTCAGCAGGAGGTTAGCTTCTCTGTGTCGTTCTGTGGGTGCTGGGGCTCCAGAAGTTGTTCAGAGTCCCCTTTTACATAGTTTGGAGGTGATCTGGGGGGAGAGTGGCTTGGACGCGCTTTTTCTACTCCGCCATCTTGGCTCCACCGACTACCCTACTCTTTACGCTTTTACAAAATGGTACTTTTAAGACTCCTCCAAAAAAGCGTCTTTCAGGGATAAGTCAAAAATAACCCATGGTTTCTTGAGAGGCAGAACAGAGATAACTTTGTTTGATGGCCCTTTGGTTACTAATAAAATTGAGGCAATAGACAGGTGGCATACTTGCCAGAGGTATTTATCCATAGTCTTAGGGAAGGATCCAACAGACTGCAAGGAAAAGGGATTCCCTAAAATGGAAGGCTTCTGTTGGTGGATGGCATTGTGCTGGCCAATTACACCAAGTGTTGGAATATGGCAGAGACCCCTAAACGAAATACAAATCACAAAAGATCTTAGCCTATCTCTCCAGGAAAACAAGGGGAAGGATAAAGAAAACCTATGTTACATGACGAGTAGGCTAGAGACTCAGACAGACGACCCAGGGAACAATGATAAAAAGGAGGCGGGGTGACAATGAAGTGAGAACAATGGGCAGCCTGTGTATGTAGCTACTTCCTGGGTAACCATGCCATATCGAAAGAGGTAGAGGAAGGGCCCTAGGATGCTTAGTGGACTTCCTTAGGAAGATACAGACAGCAAACACAGAAAGGGACAAGCCAAAGATGGGCTCCTATCCACACCACAGAAGGGGGTGCTCCCACTGATGAAAATAGAGATCATTTCAAGAAGACCCTACCATAACAATAACATAGTCAAGAAGAACAACTTTAAAAGCCTTAAGGACTTTGACTGGGGCACTGACCAACCACAATTCCAGGACTGCTGGTGATGAATGCTACCCATCTCCTGCCAGAAGGTGGTGGACTTGAGAAGCAGAATGAGACATACAATTCTGGGCAAGGCCAGTGAGAGAATACATTTTCTTTTACTGTGCATATTTGTTGTAAGTGCTATCTTTTTCTTTTTCTCCTCAATTGGTGTGAGGAGGAATTATGGAAAGGGAAGAAAATAATTTTTGTTAGACAAAAAGAAAAGAAAAGAAAAAAGAATACGAAATTTTGATTGTACAGATTTTGTAGAGTGGTTTAAAAAATTTGTTGTGGACCATTGATTGGGAAACACTACCTTAGTGCACACACATGCAAATGACTTTCCAAAATTATTAGACCTGTAAAAATTCTATTTTGCTTGAAAAAATTAGCCAGGTATGGTGATGCCTGCTTGTAATCCTTGCTTCTGGGGAGGCTGAAGGTGATGGGTCACTTGAGCTTGGGAATTCTGAGCTGCAGTGGGCTAAAGATGATTGGGTCTCCACACCAAGTCTCACAGAAATATAGCGAGTTCCCAGAAGTGGGAGCCACTAGGCCACCTAAGGAGGGGCAAACTAGCTCAGGCTAGAAACAAAGTGAATCCAAACTCTTGTGCTAATTGGTAATGGGACTGGATTTGTGAGTAGCCACTGTGGGTCTAACTTAGCCAAGAGAGGAAGACTAGAAAGGGGAAAGGAGGAGAGCAGCAGAGAAGATGCCAAACAGTGCTGACCCACCCCCCTTCTAGTCACAGCTCCTCTCTTCACCCTCCTCCTCCTGACCCCTGTATCACTACACAGAAGATCTAAGGGTATGGCTATCTGCACCACATGCTCACCTACAAATTCCCAGAAAGAGCAAACTACCAGGGAATTGGTAGTCTAGGAAGATAAATATCTATCTTATTTTAGTCTTATTGATGGATTTCTATTAAGCCCACACTGATTTCTCTGGGGCCTCAGGACAGGAACAGGACACTGAAACTAACAATGGTGTCTCCTCCCTTTGGACTTTAGCACCGAAGTTCTTTCCCTCCCATCTATAGACTGACAAACTCCAGGGCGAGACAGAACAAAAGGCTGAGTGTATTACAGTGAGGGGCACTGCCAAGACAGCCTGCTGCTTTGGTACATGTTTCATTCTCACAGCCTTTGACATTGTTTTCAGGAAGCATAAAGTATGCTTCTGACATCCCAGTTAGTTCATGAGTCACAGGGTTTGGAAAAGTTGATTTAAACAAGAAAAAGATTTCTGTAATCATTGCTCTGTTGAGTAAGAGAAACCTAGTAGCAGTGAGATCTAACTGGACGTGAGAATATGATGAGGAGCTTTGCTGTTGATGCTTTTAACCCTAACTCTATCTGGAATCCGAGCACCTCCCTAGCCTCGAAAACAAGGATTGTTCACTGAGGTCAGTCAAGTGACGTAATTCACATTTCCACAGAATTCCATGCATTACAAAGTGCTTTTTTCATCACAGTCCTCTGAGGGACAGGTACCCCAAGCACCCCAGGGTCTCACAGCTAGCGAGTAAACAGGGGACTGAAAAACCATGTGAGATGACCCTTAGATCCATATATCCTGAGCCACCTTCCCTCACCACCAGCCACCCACTGGCTGTCCTGGAGGTATCTCAGACTCAACAGCACCCAAAAGAACTCATCTTTACCTAAAACTCATCCTCTCCCAAAGCTCCCTCTTTCTTTCTTTCTTTTTTTAAACCTCAGTCCTGATTTTTAATTTTTTCACATTTATTTTACTTTTAATTTATGGAATAAAACAAGCATTTCCATAATTCAGTAGAATAAAAACATGATTGTACATGAAACGGTAAATCTATTCCATGTGACTTGCTATTGCTTTTAAATAGATGATCAAACTCATAAATTTCTAAGCACACCACCATCCTTCAGGTTAGCTGGGTTAGTGACCCCAGAGCTGCCCCTGCTGCCTCCCACCCTCACTCCACAAACCCCCTTCTCTCTGTTCACATAGCTGCTCCCTGTTTCAGGCTCTTATCACGTCTCTCCTACATTACTGGCTTAACCTTCTCATTGGTCTCCCTGCCTCCCTGGCTCCGTACTTTCCTCCCTCCCTACATTAATCCCAACTCCACATAGCTGTCAAAGTGATTTTTATAAAGCTCTGTGTATTTATGTGTATAAATGCTGCCTCCCTGGACAGAACATAAGCTCCATGGGGCAGAGACTGTGTCGTTTTTTTCTCTGTATCCTTAAGGCATAACACAGTTCTTGGAATATAATAAGAAATTATCAATAAATTAATAAACGCTTGGTTATTTATTGATTGATATTGCTCCTGAGTCCAAGTTTCAGGCTCTTTTCCTTTCTGCTTCTTAGCTTCCTGGACTGTGTCCAGTTAGAGGTACACTCTCTCTCTCTCTCTCTCTTTTTTTTGGAGGGCAATTGGGGTTAAGTGACTTGCCCAAAGTCACACAGCTAGTAAGTGTGTCAAGTGTCTGAGGCCAGATTTGAATTCAGGTTCCCCTGGCTCCAGGGCCAATGCTCTATTCACTGTGCCACCTAGCCACCCCGACACTGTCTTCATCTAAGTCAGATGGCCACTTTGGATGGAGCTCTTCCCATGAAGGGGAAAGCCTCCTTCATCTTTCCTTATCTAAGAAGTACATTGCCATCTACACAATTCTTACAGCCCTGATTCTGGGTTTTATCCTACCTGCAGGGTTCATGGATAAAAATCCTCCAGGCCCAGAGGGTAGGGCTCAGAACACTGCAGAACCAAAAGAACAGAAATCCAAAGAATATGGGGGCCATAATGGCAGGAGTTGTCACCATTACCACATTTCCATTAGATTAGATTTCTCAATGGTATCACCAAGACCACATTCCCATACCAGAAGGAGATTTCTCTGTTTATGTCCCAGACCCTTCATTTCCAAACCACCTATGTTGGCCCATATAAAAATGGTGGTAATTTCAGTTTGGTAAATTCAGTCCTGATAGATGAGGGTATCCTAGGTCAGGAACCCAATAGTTCTATGGAAAAAGTTGAAGCAAAGGTCTCGACCTATTACACAAAACAATTCTTTTTTTCTAGGATCTTTGCTCAGTTAGGAAAGTTAGATGTTTGTTTCCAATCTTGTAAATGATTCCTCTGTGTATCTGTGAGCTTGTGCAACCTTCTTTATTTCTCCTCCCTCCACAAACCCACAGCCAAGGCCTGTCATGACAGCACCCAACTGTTGGAATGCTGAGCATTTTTTTCTATGAATTGTTCCTTAATGTGTAAACAGTTCTTGGAAAGAACATGAAATGCCTATTTCCAATCCAAACAACATTGGAACTGTTAGGTAAAGAAAGATCTTTTTAATAGCCCTTGGAAAAAACAAAATTACAATTTTTTTATAAAGAAATTTCTATCAGAAGTGTACACTTTTTTTGTTCAAAGCATCCATGGACAGGGACAGAAAGACACAATAGGTTATATGTTATCTAAGGTCACTTAGGAAGTCATGCACCACTAGAATATATTTTTTTTGCTTTTTTTTTTTTTGGAGGGCAATTGGGGTTAAGTGACTTGCCCAAGGTCACATGGCTAGTTTTTGTGTTAAGTGTCTGAGGCCACATTTGAACTCAGGTCCTCCTAACTCCAGGGCCAGTGCTCTATTCACTGTGCCACCTAGCCACCCCAGAATATTAAGGGTTGGAAGGGACTCCAGGGATTCTCCATATACTCTAGCCCTCTCATTTTTCATATAAGGAAACTGAGGCCCCCAAAGTAGAAGAAACCTTGAACTCCATCACCCAGTTATTCATTGACCCACTTGGGTCTCTACTTGCTAACTAATTATCTCAGTTTGCAAACTACGCAAGGCAAAGATTTTCACTGTGCTGACAGCAAGATATGCTGCTTTCGGTTATTATTCAAAGGAGGTATTAGAACAAAACAGGCCATGGCGTGGTGGGAGATGAGCTGATCCCTTCTCATTCTGCCTTCTGATTCCCCCGGCTTTAAACCGACAACCCCCCCCCACCCACCTTGATACAGAGCTTTTGCTCCAACCAAACCAGTCTACATCCACATCCCATCTCAGACACTTACAACTGACATCACTTGGACTCAGTTTCCTCCTCTGTAAAATGAGGGGGTTGGATTTGATGCTCTCTAGAGTGGTGATTCTATGAAATTGTGCCAATATAAAACCAAGATTTCTCAGCTTCTAAGAAATAACTTGATTTAGCAGTAAGTGATCCTTTAATTTACATATTATAGTCAGTCAACAAGAATTTCTTAAGTACTTAGCGTGTGCTGAACACTGTGCTGAGCACCAGGTACAGACTCAAGGAAAAAGAGAATCCGCTTGATTAGTTCCCTTCATTGGCTACACCTGCTCTTGAGTTCCCTTCTTTTTCCCCACCCCAGTCAAAAAACATGACTTCTAACCAGGGCTACAATCAAACAATAAACATTTATTAAGCACCTACTGTGTCCCTGGCACTATGCTAAGTGTGTTGTCCTTCTTTCTAGAAGAAGACCAATGATATCATGAGGCAGAGCCTTGAAAGGTCACCAGCCTCATTCTTTTCTCCAGAGCCATCCAAACCAAGTGGCAAGAAAAGAGTCGAGATGACCAGGAATGGCTCGGGATGAGCTAGGCCTTCCTAAATTAAGATGTCTCCTAGGCCTCACTTTGTAACCTTAAAGAGCTATAAAAATGTATTATCAATAGCATGTATTAAAGCCTTTTACTTCTTGGTTGGAGTAGGGTGTTAATGTCTTAAATAGTTTCCCTAGCCCTAATCTCTCTTCATTTCTAAGTCAAAATTTCAAAAAGCCTCCAGTGCTTCTCATTATCTCTCCAGTGAAATAAAAGCCTGAACCAGCCTAGTTTTCCGGCCTTCTTTCATCAAATCCCCTTTCACCTACTCTATACTCTGGGCAAACTGGACTACTTTCCTGGGCATAGAAAAAGAGGTAAAAGACAAACCCTGCCCTCAAGGAGCTTACAATCTAATAGGAGAGACAACAAGCAAACAAATATATACAAAGAAAGGTCTATGCAAGATAAATAGGAAATAATTGATAAGGAAGACACTGAAATTAAGAGGGGATAGGGGAAGGCTTCCAGTAAAAGGTGGGATTTTGGTTGATGGGAAGACAGGGAGGTCAGAGGGCAGCTGGATGGTACAGTGGATAGAGTGTCAGGCTTGGAATCAGGAAGACGAATTCAAATCCAGCCTCAGACACTCACTGTGGGACCCTGGGCAAGCCATTTAACCCAGTTTGCCTCAGTTTCCTCATCTGTAAAGTGAGGTGAAGTAGGAAATGGCAAACCTCTCCTTTGCCAAGAAAACCCCAAATGGAGTCACGGAGAGTTGAACAGGACTGAAATGACTAAACAATGTAGAGCCTATATTGGATGGCATACCACCATGGCAGAGAGGAGGGAGGATAAGGAGGGGGAGAAAATGTGAAACTCAAGGGACTGTGGAATTGAATGTTGTAAACTAAAAAGAAATATATTAATTCAAATTATATTTAAAAAATAAATGACTCAACAATAGGGAGGTCAGTAGGCTATGAGTAGACCACAGCTTCCATATGAAGAACTGTTTTAATAAACCAAGCATGTCATAGGGTCTCATATTATTTAAGCAACCACATGTAATAAATAAATAATATTCTCTGTGCATGTTCTCACATAATTTTATACTTGCAGGTTACAGATCAATCAACAAGTTTTTGTTGAAGAACAACTATGTGTCAGATAATGTGCTAGGCTCAGGATGCAAAGATAAATGTGAAATAATCTGTGCCCTTGAGGACCTTATGTTACAGTGAGGGGTGGTGGCAGGTACATAGAAAAGTACATGCAGAATAGATGCTAGATGATGTGGGGGGAATCCAGAAAGGTTTTATGTAAAAGGTGTCAGTGTGAAGGAGTGCATGGAGGTCTGTCCTTAGAACTGGGAACAGCTGGGTTCAAGGAGTCCCCCATAGGGATAAAATCACACATCTGGACAAAGACTGTTTTTGTCCTTAGGATGCAATAACCAGTATGGCTGATGCTCTAAAAATCTTTACTTTTGCATTCCCCAACTTCGGAGTGTTTAAGTATGCAATTATAATGAAACACTGCCGTAACTTTTGGTTATAATGTGCTTTTGTTGCTGTTTTTAAAATATTCTTCACATAATGCTTACAAAGGATTAGAACAGAGAGAACAAACAGAATATTAATGCAATTTAAAATAATTTACATTATAGAAAACATTTTTATTTCAAATAATATTAAATTTCTTACATAGATTCAGGATTCTTAATTTGACTACCAGTTTATAAAGACATTCCCAAGTTCAAAGATTGTTTTGAAATTAAAGTCTTATTTCAAATGCTCAACTTAGTACTGAGGAAATATCTAATATTCCTTTGTTTTCTCTTTTCATCTCTAAGAATAAAAATTCTCTGAGCTAAACAACGGTCAGATAGCAATAATAATTGAAAGCATTATGCAAATAATTCCAAAACTGAAAGCAGAAGAGAATGAGAATTGTAGTTATTTGGAAAGAAAAACCTTATTGGATTTTCCCGGGAATTAGATTGGTAATAAGCAATAATCACTGGCAATGAACTTCCCAAAATGATTATTGATCCAGGTAGCAGGCTAAGAATTTCTCTGGATTTGGGATCTCAGAGACCAGTCCTGGATGTTTTCATTAATGGGACATTGCTGATCTAGATGAAAGACATTGTAAACTTTAATGGTTTTGATTTTATATTTAGCCAGATCAGAATAATTCCAATGTTATGACAAGTCACTAAGGGATGAAAGGAAACATGGATATTCTTTTTACATCATTAACATAGCACTGATTTCTTCCTTTCATTTTAAACAAAAAAAAAAAATCACAGGCTACAACTAGAGACCCATCTTATTTCAGGTGGCAGGTTGGTAAAGAGATATTTATACCTATAGAGGATTGCTCCCAGAAAACGTTCTGGCTAGTTTGCAGAGGGAGCAGGTTATGTGTACCCTTGGATCTGTTATCTGGTCCTTGTAGTTCCTCCCTCCAGTAATGGATATGGGAGCCCATCTTTGGTTTCTCATCCTGTGTGACTCTTGTCCTTGTTTTCTGGCAGATCAGTCACAGGGGGTTCAACCAAGATGCTGTGGACCCTTTCTCTAGATCTCTGGACATTGTATAGAGACTCTCCAGTGGGGCCTGTGGGCCCTGCTTTGGTTATCTTTGCTCTTGCTAGGTGATTGGCACATATTTTTGTAACCATGTTACTTTTGATGTTTCTTTGATGACATCCTCTCTGGTCTTCTTCCTATAGTTTATCCTTGGTAATATGTTGTAACCTATTCCTTCCCACAACCATGGATGGCCTTTCTATTGCTGTTGGAGCCACTTATCAACTTTAATTCTTCAGAGACTGTGTTAATTAACTTGTAGCCATGTGGTGCCAGAGGCAGAAAATGGGGTTTAAAAGTCGGAAGTGCATTTCAGGGAGAAGTTTGGAGTCATTCAAAGCACAGTATAATTAATTTTCCAAAGGTGATCTGAACTGGTCTCCTCTCCTTAGTCAATTCTGGAACCAGAACCAACATATTCACTTTGGTTTGGCAATATTTACAAGGTTACTGTCAAGTTGTTTATTCATTTCTATTCAACAGAGATTATTGAGTATTTCCTATGTGTAAATCAGCACGCCAGGGACTTTGGGCCATATAAAGAACAAGAATTTTCAAAGACTTTCAAAGACTCTATGATCTATTAATGGAGATAAAGAGAAACACAGAACTCAAGTAGAGGGCAAGACAGGGTGTGACAAATATAAGAAAGCTACAAAGAAAATTCTAAGGTCGTTCAGAGAAGAAAGAGGTAACATCTGATTGGGGGAATGGGTCGGTTAGTCAGTCAACTAGCATTTATTACATGCTTGCTATGTGCTGGGCATTGGGGATATAAATAAAGGCCAAAAAGGGGGAAGGGGCTTATGCTGTCATAGGAGGGCAGTATTTTTTAAAATATATAGAAAAAAGGAAGGCACTGGCATCTTTGGGGACTGGGAAAGGTCTCCTCCAAAAGGTGGGGTTGGAGCTGAGTTGAAGGAAGCCAGATAAGCCTGGGGAGAGGTGAGGAGGGAGATAGTTTTAGGCATGTGTGGCATTCTAACAAATGCAGATGGGAAAATAAGAGTGTGTTGCAAGTGTTGACAAAAGCATGAACATCTGTGTGGAGATGAGAAAGCATGGAACCAAAGGAACACTGGGTGATCTTATCAGGACAGGACAGAAAGTAGGTGTGGGAGAAGAGTGGGAGGCTGGCTTGCCAGATGGTTAGTACCATCTTGTGGAGGTCCAGTTCTACTCACTAGGCACTGGGCAGCTGTGTAACATGAGGAATGTTACTGGCCTTGAAGGCAGCAAGATCTGCATTCAGGTCTTCTGACAAATAATGGCCACATGACCTTGGCCATCTTGGCACTCTAGGCAACTCTGTTACAGAGAATGTATAGACCTGCATTGGTAGAGAAAATGTCCTCTCTATCAGTGAATTCACAGGTCAGACGAAAACAGCACATGCACCTCCTTGGAGCCTGAGAATTAGGGTTCACCTGCATAAACAGAAGTGGCTTCAGCAACAGGAGATTTAGGTCTCTTCTAGGACCTTACCATTACCTACCTGTTTTGCAACAAGTGGTCAAGTAATTTAACCTCTCTGTCCTTGTTTTGCCATTTGTATGATTAGAATAACAATATGGCTTCCTCACATTTCCCCTAGTGCACTGTTTGTTTACTTTGACCTGAATACACTCTACTTCAAATTCTGTCTATTGATGGACATGCAAATCCCTCCTCAACCATTTAATAAACATTGATTAAGCATCTACTATATGCCAGGAACTGTGCTAAGTGTAGGGGATACAAAAAGAAGCCAAGGACAGACCCTGGCCTCAAGAAACGTATAGTCTAATACAGAAAACAAATATGGATAACACAAGCTATATACATACAGGGTAAAGAAGAAAGAACCAAGAAGAGAAAGCACTAGGGTTAAGAGGGGCTAGAAAGGCTTCCTGCAGAAGGTGGGCTTTTAGTTGGGACTTGAAGCCAGGGAGGTCAGAAGTCCTAGATGACTACAGGCCCTTTGAAGGTAGGGGCTACTTTGCTTTTCATCTTGCTGTTTCTAATGCATAGCACACTGCCTTGTAAATACTTATCAAATGTTTATTATTAGACTGAATTGGAAAGATGAACTGGCTACATCTATCCTGTGTTTTAAACTTTTTATGCAAAGATGCTATTTAAATAACCAGTGTTGGAATGGATTACATATAGGTCAAAGGTTCAAACGACCCATATATACATGTTCAAGGAGTCAATAAGGAAGTGCCCTGCGTCATGAAACTTCCCTCAACTTAACCTGGCTCAGAGAGCTCCCATCTGGGTCCCAGATCACTCCCCCTTGAGGCAAGTTAAATCTGACTCTCCAGCTCTGTCTGAGCCATCACTTCTTGGCTATTCTTCACCGCTTCAGGCCCATATTATTGCACAAGTCTCACCCCCTCTGGTCCATTCTCAACTCAGTTTTTCTAAAAATATGCATTTACTTATGTTTATTCATGTTTTACTTATGCTGTATATATTTATATATGTACTTGTGTCCTTTTTAAAATTAAGCTCCAGGTGAGTTGGGGTTGTTTCATTCTTCATACTGGTATCTGCAGTGCCTAGCTCAGTGTTCACCAGGTAGAAGGCCTTTAATAAATGCTTTACTGGACTGGGTCTTTTGAGGCTACAGTTTGTTGGTGGGATTACCCTAAAGAATTTTACCTGGTGAATGGCAGGTATAAATAATGTCAGAGAGAGAGAGAGAGAGAGGACACTTCTCTAGACATTTCAAGAGGAATTTGTCCTCACTTTCCTCTCTCCTTTCTCCCCTCTATCTCTCCTTCACCCCCAAGATGTTTTTAGGCTTGATGCCACATGGCATGGGCAATCTCTTCATCCTGGTCCCAAGACCCAAGATAGGGACGCAGGAAAAGAACTGGGATCTTATGCTGTCACAGGGAATCTCTAGATTGATAAAGAGAGGAGGGAAGCATCTCTTGGACTTTCAGAAGCTTTATCAGGGTCTGGCCTAAAGAGTTTAATATCAGTAGCATCTCAGGGATGACTGGCATTCTATATTCTGAGATCTGCATGGATGGTTTTGTATAAGACTCCTTTGTGTTACTAAGTTTCCCAAAAGGAGTAGGTGGAGGCATGGTTAAGATTATTTTCTAGTGCCAAGGAAGGGAGATGAGGAAGAAATAGTTGCCAGGAATTTCCCAAAGCTCCCTTTGTCCTTTTTTTTTTTAAACAGATGCTTTATTAACTTCTGGTTTACATCATTCATTTCCGCCAGATTTTGAGTTACAATTTTTCCCCATTTTTCCCCTACCCACCACCCTAGAATAGCAGTCCCACAAGATATCCAATCTGCTCTCTCCCATATCTTCTCCCATACCCCCTTCAACTTTACCATTAGGGTGAGGTGAATCTCTGTGCCTCAATGCCTGAACATCTTATCTCCCAATTACATGCAAAATAGTATTAATAATAGTATTTATGTATATTTGAAACATTTAATTTTAAAACCTCGAATTTCAGATCCATTCCCTTCCTCCCTTGTCACCCATTCCCTCTGGGAAGATAAGTAATTCAGTATGTGTTGTACATGTATAGCTATGCAAAACATTACCATAGTAGATATATTGTAAAAGACTGCTTATATTTCCCTCCCACCCATCTCACCTCCCACCTGGTCCATTCCCTACTTTGATCCTGTCCCTCTTTGAAAGTGGGTACTTCCAACCTCCCCTCCCCCCAGAATGCCCTCCCCTCCATCATTCCCCCTCTCATCCCCCTTCCCCCTACTCTCCTGCAGGGTGAGATATCCCATTTAGTATGTATGTCATTCTCTCCCTGAGCCAAATTCAATGAGAATATGGTTTTGCCTTTTTGCCTTCCTGTTCTAACCCTCCCCTGTTGCCAATTCCCTTTGCTTCTTCTACATGAGATAGTTTACCCTACCCTGTCTCTTCCCATCACCTCTTGCCACTTTCCTCTCTCACCTCATAATTTCTTCCCTTAAATATCCCTTCCCAACAAATTCAACCTATGCCCTCTATCCATGTATAATGGTAAACATATATACACACATTCATATATATATTCAAATGACCCTTCTTCCATTATTCTCATACTGAGAAAGATTTAATCAGTCACAGTTATTGTTTTTCCATGTAGGAATGTAAATAGTTCAACTTTGATAAGTTCCTTTTGATTTCTTTTCCCTGATTACCTTCTCAGACATCTCTTGCTTCTTGTGTCTGGATGTCAAAATTTCTATTCAACTCTGGTTTTTTCCTCAAGAAAGCTTGAAAGTCCTCTATTCCACTGAATGACCATATTTTCCCCTGAAACAAAATACTCAGTTTTGCTGGGTAGGTGACCCTTAGGTTCATTCCCAGCTCTTTTGCCCTCTGGAATATCATATTCCATGCCCTTCAATCCCTCAGTGTAGAAGCTGCCAGGTCCTGGGCTATTCTGATTGTGTTTCCACAATATTGAAATTGTTTCTTCCTGGCTGCTTGGAGTATTTTTTCCTTGATCTGGGAATTCTGGAACCTGGCTATAATATTCCTGGGAGTTTTCTTTTTGGGATCTTTTTCAGGAGGTGATCTGTAGATTCTTTCAACCTCTATTTTGCCCTCTGGATCTAAAACATCAGGGCAGTTTTCCTTGAGAATTTCTTGAAGGGTGATTTCTAGGTTCTTTCTTGATCATGGCTTTCAGGTAGTCCAATAATTTTTAAATTGTCTCTCCTGGATCTATTTTCCAGGTCAGTGGTTTTTCCCATGAGATATTTCACATTGCCTTCTATTCTTTCATTTGTTTGGATCTGCTTAACAGCATCTTGATTTCTCATGAAGTTATTAGCTTCCATTTGCTCCAGTCTAACTCTGAAGGAATGAATCTCCTCAGTGAACTTTTGAGATTCTTTTTCCATCTGGCAAATTTGGCTTTTTAAGGCATTCTTCTCCTCATTGCCCTTTTGCGCCTCCTTTGCCAGTCTATTTTTTAAGGTGTTATTTTCCTCAGTCAGGCTGTTGACCCTCATTTCATACTTTTTAGTGCATCCTTCTCATTTCTCTTCCCAATTTTTCCTCCACTTCTCTTATTTGATTTTTAAAGTCCTTCTTAAGGTTCTCCATGGCCTGTAACCCGCTCATATTTTCCTTTGGGGCTTTTGGAGCAGGATTTCTGACCTCAAAGTCTTCCTTCTGTTCCATGCTTCCATCCTCTTTGCCCCCAAAATAGGAGTGTAATGTTGAATTTTCTGTTTATTTTGTTTCCTTTGCCTAGGCATGTTGCCACTTAATTACTTGACTTTTGGGCTTTTTGCCACAGTAGGACTCTGCCACCAGACAGGGGAGCTTCCTTCCCGAATGTTGGGGTCTTCATAACTTCCGGTTCTGGCAAGTTGGATGCCCACCCACGACCTCCCCCCCAGATCACTATCCAGATCCAAGCAGGTTAAAGCAAGAGCAATTAACCCCCAAGACTGATCACTGGACCTCCCTACAGTTCGCAGGCTAGGGGCTGGAGCTGCCACTGAAACTGCAAAATGGCATGTCTCCTGAGCAGCTTCTATCCCCCAGGGGAGGAAGCCGATGCATTCCCCAAATACTGGTCCCAAAGTCCATAGGGCACTAACCTCTCACTTTGTCCTAGGCATGTCTGTGTTGATAATTCTGGAATTGCCACAACTGCTGGTGTTGTGGGGTCCCTCTGGCCGGCTGCTGGCCTGGTAGCTGGCCCGGCTGCCCTGGGCCTAAAACCGTGGCTCACGTGGGCCTGGGCTCAGGTCCCAGAGTGCTGCACTGTCAGTTCCCAGCGTGCTGTGATGTTGGTTCCCAGAGTGCTGCACTGGCCCTCCCTGCAGGGCTGCTGGGCTGTCCTCAGCAGGAGGTTAGCTTCTCTGTGTTGTTCTGTGTGTGCTGGGGCTCCAGAAGTTGTTCAGAGTCCCCTTTTACATGGTTTGGAGGTGATCTGGGGGGAGAGCACCTTGGCCGTGCTGTTTCTACTCCGCCATCTTGGCTCCGCCCCCGCTCCCTTTGTCTTTAGGCCCTCCAAACACAGGGTCTATAATCTAAAGTCCCTAGAACCATTGCCTCCATGACATAGAAGAGGAAATTTGGGCACATAAGTAGCATGTCAGAGGCAGTAGAACCACCTGGGTTTTCTCCTTCAGGCTTGTTGCAATTGGCAACTCAAACCACTGAACTTGAAGAGGGCAACAGGCTTGAGAATTAGGCACCACAAACATAGATATAATGTCCTTGGCGTCAATTTTAGGAAAATGAAAATATATACAAAAATATTTATAGCAGTTCTTTTTGTGGTGGCAAAGAATTGGAAATTGGGGGGATGCCCATCAACTGGGGAATGGCTGAACATATGACTGTGATGAAATACTATTGTTTTATAAGAAATGAGGAGTAGGCAGAATTCAGAAAAACCAAGAAAGACTTACATGAACTGATGCAGAATGAAGTGAGCAGAACCAGGAGAACATCGTACACAAGAACAACAATACTGTTCAATGACCAATTTTGTTAGACTTAGCTCTTCTAAGCATCACAATGATCTAAGACAATTCTAAGGGACTCATGATGGGAAATGCTGTCCACATCCAGAGAATGGAGTCTGAATGCAGATCAAAGCATAGCATTTTCTCTTTTTTTCTTTCTTTCTTGTGGTTTTCCCTTTTTGTTCTGATACTTCTTTCACAACATGACTAATGTGGAAATATATTTAATATGACTGTAAATGTATCACCTGTCTCAGATTGCATGCTGTCTTGGAGAGGGGTAGAGAGGGAGAAAAAATTTGGAGCTCAAAATATTATAAAAATGAATGTTGAGGGGCACAGTGAATAGAGCACTGGCCTTAGAGTCAGGAGAACCTGAGTTCAAATCCGGCCTCAGACACTTAACACAAAAAACTAGCCTTGTGACCTTGGGCAAGTCACTTAATCCCAACTGCCCTCCAAAAAGCATAAAAAAATGAATGTTGAAAACTATCTTTCCATGTAATTGGAAAAAAACAAAATACTACTAAGTGGGGGTGGTGATGAGTGAGGACAAGAGAATAAAGAAAGATCAAAGCCCTGATATCCCTGGTCTTATCCTTTCTGACTCCGCTTTCTCCAGTTGCAGGTAGAGGATCAACTCTCCATTCTAGTCCAAGGATTTGTTCCTAGGTCATGAAAGGCCTCCTTCTAACACCCACAACTCCCCCATTCCTATGCCAGTCAGTAAGTTAGTGATGTGAGATACCAGGTCCTTCCCAGGGAGATGAAAGGAGAATGAAAACTTGGAGGACCAGAGGAAGCAATGCTAGCTCTAGGATCAAAGACCCTGGGAATAGGGGTGTCATGGAGGTAGGGGACAGTTCTGGGCCTTTAGGGAGAAAGTTCCCCCTCTCTTGCTGAATGAACTTCTATGACTGACATGCTTCTGTCATGGGACTTTGTGCATTCCCAGATTACCCAAGATAGAGACACCCATGTGGGAGAGGCCAGGGACCTGCTATGTTCCCCCTCCCATCTTCTTGTACCCCTGGGACCTGTCCCTCTCAAAATGACACAGCTCTCCTGGCCTCCCTTTCCCAGCACTGGCTGCACATTGACTCATTAGTTGTGGGTGGAGGGGCAAGGGGAAGAGTCAGAATATTCCTTGTTCCCCAGTGCTTTCCCTCTATCACCAAAACTGGCAACCTTGCCTCCTTCAAAGTTCATTGAATCCATATTTACCACCCAATCAAAATCGTGGTAGCTGCTAGCTATGACATCCAGAACACTCCTTTTCTCAGTGATTTCAGTACCTCACACAATCTTTCCCTCCTCTCCAACTCCTGCCTTTATAGGAGGGGACATGTGTGTGCACCCACACAACAGTATGGGCCTGAAAAGGTGAAGAATAGCCAAGAAGTTACAGCTCAGACCAGGCTGGGGGACTGGATTTAACTTTGCCTCAATGGGGAGTGATCTGGGAGCTCTCTGAGTCAAGTAAGCTAAGGGATCCAGGGCACTTCCTTACTGACTCCTTGAGCCTTTTGCTTTGATTTTTCTGACTTGCTTTTTCAGCACCTTACAGGCTACTTTCCAAATACCTGAAGGTATTTCAATATGTATGTGCATCAAATGGATCCTTTGAACTTTTGGTCTTTATATAAGCCATTGCACCATTGGCTACTTAAATAGCATCTTTGCAAAAAAAGTTTAAAACACTGAAAAGATGTGGCCAGTTCATCTTTACGATATTCTTGATATTTAGTCCAATAAAAAACATTTGAGAAGTATCTACCATACATGTGTATATATACACTTATATACATGTACATACATATATGTATACGCACACGCATACATGCCTTGTGGCAGTGCATTAGAGATAAGATGAAAAAATTTTTTCAAGCTTTTTTTTTTTTAGCTTCAGGACTTAGCACAACTCCTGGCATATAGTAGGTGCTTAATAAATGCTTGTTGACTGGCTTGATTGAATACAATTGTACTTGAAGTTAGTGCCCACTTTCCCCATAGATTTTGTGCATCCTTGTGGGAGAGTGCACCCCAGATTTTAGGAGGATGTTTTGTACCACTGCCATCACTCTACTTTCTCAACAAATCATTTTCCTAAAAGCTAGTGTAATCATCTGGTTGGTCTTTGCTGGCTGGGGCTCTGGAGCATCAGCACTAAAACTCCAGCCCTCAGGCTTATCCCTAAGACCCTGATTAATATGGCAGTCCTGTCCCTCTCAGGACCCAACCTATCAAAGGGCTGTGAGCTGGGAGGAAAGTCCAGAGGAAGTCCCACATTTGTCTCCTTGCTTAACACAGTGCCTGGCACTTAATAAATGCTTTTCCATTCTTTCATTCACCCATGAAAATGCAACTAAAGTGCAGAAAACCACTCCTACTAGGAAGGAGAAGAGCATCTGGATGGAGAAATAGAAACAATACAAATGAAAATACACAAGTGTCCAATGATAAAAACAAAGAACTAATTATAGCAATATATAAGTGCCATCTTGTTTCTGGAACAAATGGGAGTGATCAGTCTCTAGCCAGACTAATGCTCAAGGAGGAAAACTAAGCTAGGCAAACCAAATGGTCCTAGCATAATCTAATGGGAGTAAGCAGTGGATAACTTTTATAGTGAATATTTGTTTTTTGTTATAAAGGTGGTGATCCGGACATGAAGAAGGGATATGTCTGTCAATGAAGGGGGTATAAAAAAGTTACTGATAAATCCATTGTTGGAACCTATACAAAAAAAGCTCTCCAGCTGTGAACTAATGGTTCCATGTTATGAAACAACAGTAGAAACTTTGTAGTTATACTGTGAGATTTTGAGGGATCTGTGATCTCTCTGATGACATAAATTCCTCCTCAATAATTACCTCCTGTTCACAACTACCCACCATTTTGTGTGCTGCTTGTCTCTGTCTTCCCATAAATATACCTCAAGGCCTCTTTCTCGAAATCTTTTGCCATCATATGTACAGTAACATGGCATACAAGTAGTTCATCCCTTGACTTTACTATGTGACCACCTCATTCTGTTTTTTTTTTTTATTCACACATAGACCAAGGGAACTCTGAGATTGTTTAATGCAATCTGCTCATTTTATATCTGAGAGTATTTATGTTGAGATAAGCTAAGGTCACAAGGTGGGTTAATAATTACCATGAGTCAACCACTGATCTGATGAGGATTTTTATTTGAGAGACATCCTGGCATAATAGACTAAACTTTGGAGTTAGATTCCAGGATGAGCTGGCTTAAAATCCTGCCTCAGATGAGCTGTGTGATCCCAGACAAACCACTTAACCTCTCTCTGCTCAAAGCAAATCTTGAAGACTCCATTACAGAGAAGATGCTTGTCTCTTTCAGTATCCAATATGCCACACCTTCACTACTCTTTGGAGTTAACCTGCACCTTTTCCTCAAGGCTGTGCCTATTAATGTAAAAGTGAAATACTAGTTTAAATACCCAGCAGAAGACAGAGAAGCTAATACACCAAAGGTGAGAGACAACGGCATACTGGCCATACTAAGAAACCTGAAGATGACAGATTTAATAACAGCCCGTATCTCTTACCTGCAGCAGAAAGAGGACACATGATTAAATCAAAGGCATCACCAAGATGTAGTGAGTGTATCTAAGCAACAGTTTGAAGCCTCCAAGGAGAAGTGCTATGAGAAGAGAAGACCTAAACTTAGCTATTAAACAAATATTCAGTAGCAAAGCTGAAGCAGGCCCTGAGGAAGGGTTTACATCATCTCACAAAACAAAATAACATGTATTGTAAGTCACATAAGGATATCGTGCAGTTGAGGGTCCTGATGGGGCCCTCTTCTCCCTCCCAGGCATCTTCCCAGACGTCTCTCAGGTCACTATCTGTTTGGCGTACCCTTTGCACCCCTCTCCATCTCCAGGCTACCCTTCTCCAAGAAGCATTCTCCTCCAGGAGCTCTCAGGAGTGTAAGCATGCCACCTGCCCACCATTTCCCAATGCCTAAACATTCTGCTTCTGGCTATGCCCTTCTAAGTGGCAATGAGTAGGAGAGGGGTTTATTTATTTGCCATCCACTTCCAGTCATGCTGTCTGACCCACTAGGGCTTGCTGTCCTTCCCACGATACTCTAGGACCCTCATCTGTGGCCTCCTCTGTAACTCCTTATAATGATCCCAGTACAGTAGGGATTCTGTTAGCTTGTCATTGCTCTAACACAGACTTAGAACACTATTTCGATGACCTGCTTTCTGCCTAATGCTCCACTGCAGAATTCTACAGACTGTGGCAAAAATCAGAAGATATTTCACTGCAGAGTCAATGACGGGTGAAATTGTCCCCTCCATGCATCCCTGCAGTGCGAAAGTTAAACAGACCAATTTGCTGAATTACTCAGAACAAAATAGTTATTGCATCACAGACATATTTCCTGCTTGTCAGGAAATGTAATAGCGCCAAGGTACCAATTGTTTGTTTTCTGCTGCAAGTGCAGACTAAACTGAATGATTATTCAATAAGTTGTATTGGACAGAAGGGAAAGTTTTCCAAATGGTGAGAAGGTGCATAATCAGAGGACATTAATGTCAGTGGGAATTATGGGGAGAAGACATTTTCGCTTTGCTACTGTAAGAAACAAAAAAAAAAATAAAAAACACTTCTCCAAATGTATGATCTCAATAACAACCCTATAGATGTTTCCCTTCATTTCTTTAAGATCGAACATAGAGAGAAGTTGTCACTTCTAATATCAACATTTTGGGTTGACACTCTCTCACCCCAGAAGAGGTCCTGTTATTCCAACCAAGATCAACTAAAAAGGAAACAATAACAATAAAAACAAAGAAAAAAGAGAATCTAGAAGTTCAGAACAACAGTTTCATTGTAGCTGTCAAATCTGGAGATGACATATAACTAGGCAGGATAATTAGTACATGGGATAACAGAGTCAGGATCTCAAGAGATCTCAGTAGGCTAGCAGAATGGATCAAATATAATGAAATGGAGATTTACAGGGATAAATATGAACAACAACCTCATAGTGTTTCCACATTGCCAAGAGGAGTAGGGGAAAGCCTTTAGCATGTCAGCTGATTGAATTCCTCGAGGAGAATTTATGGGAAGTCATGAACAAGCTAACAAGTGTTATACCAAGGAGTAAGACATGAGTGGGCTGTCATTTGCATTGTTGGAGGGTGTAGCCATATCAGTATGATTCCAGATCCTTCTAAGTATTTATGTAAATGTAAAATCTTAGACTTGGGTTAAAAAATTGATGGTATGAGTATGTGGGAAATATGGCTAGACATCAGTTCACATGAAAAAAGACTGAAAGGCTTTAATGGACTGCAAGTTCAATACTAGTCAACAGTGTGGCATGGCAGCCAAAAAGATGTTAATAGGGTCTTGGATATTTGAGAAGCATGGTGGTTGGGGCTAAGGAAGTGATAGTCAGAACTAGGAGAGTGATAGTCATACTGAATTCTACCTTGGCCAGACTAAATCAGTGATATTATGCCAGTCCTTCATGGTATTTTAAAGGAAGGAAAGAGATAAACCACACAACACCTTGAGGAGTCAGACCAGGACAATGAGAGGCTTACAAACCATGATATATGAGGATCTATTGGGGGAACCAGGTAGCCTCAAGAAGAGAAGACTCAGAGGAAACATGATTGTTGTTCACAGATATCTGAAAAGCTGTCCTGGGAAGGGGTTTAGGCAGGTTCCAAGGGCAGAATTAGGAATAAAGGTGGAAGTTTCATGGAAGCAGACTTTAACTCAAGATAAGAGAACAAGCAGAGCTGTCCAGTAGAATGAGCTGCTTTGGAAGAAAGAGAGTTTTCTCTCAGTGAAGGTCTTCAAGTAGAGGCTGGATGTTAAGGACTTGTTAGGGAAGTCATGGAGGGACTTACTATTCAGGTACACTTTAGAGTAAATGATCTCCAAGTTTCCATAATTCCAAGAATTCTAGCTTTGAGATTCAATGACTTTGTGATTCTCAAACTGATACCGTAAACCAGGTCTTAGATATACAGTGGAGAGCAGAGGAGACAAACTGTGAATTTATCTAATAACTGACAATCCTTCATTTTTCTTTGAGCTAGATAGCTTTGACCACTGAACTAAAAATTGCCACTTCCTAACTTTCTTTTCCCTGATCACCCCCAAGCAATGGGATTTGAAGCTGATTCCTCTTGTTCCTCATAATGACAGTCACAGTTTCTTCCACTTCCATTCCCAAGGAGTTATAAAGAGATGGTGGGGGCTATCACATAGCAGAGGATGAGATAAAACTGTGATCTATGCTATGTGATGGCAGATAAATTCACAATTTGTCTCCTCTGCTCTCCACTGTGTGTTACATTCCAAGACCTTGTTGACGATATTCAGTGTCCCAGGGCCAGCACTTTATCTACTGCACCACCTCACTGCCCCTATTGTCCAGGTCTAGCCTGACTGAAAATTCAGTGGTTAATGCATTATTGTGTTCTTTCTCCAATAATTAAGATGATTTCCCTCTTTTTTTCCTTTTATTTCCTTCCTTCTTTCTTCCCCTTTCTTTCTCTCCCTCTATCCCCCCTAAGCACACTGTTAAAATTTGTCTTTTTCCTTCTGTCTCTCTTCCTCACCTCTTTTCCTCTCCTCCCTTTCTCTTTTATTCTCCCTCCCTGTTCTCCCCTTTCTCACCTTCCCTACCCCTTTCTCTTTTCTTCCCCTTTCCTTGTATTCACTGTATGCAATCATAATATTCTGTTTTGTAATATAGTTATTTACACAAAGGTCTTATCACATCTCTTAAATTAAAAATTCCTTGAAGGCACAAACCATATCCTTTTTCATCTTTATATTTCCCCCAGTGCCTAGCATATATTGTAAGTAATATTGGGTTTCTGATAAAATATTTGTTGTTGAATGGATGGATAGCTAAATGGAATCTCCTTATTTCATTAAAAAGTCCCCTGTGACTTTTCATTGACCTACAGATAAGAGAGAAGATTCTCTTCTGTTTATTGAGGAGTTCTACCAGGCTGGTCCAGGAACCAAATGGATGCAGGGGCTGGAGAACTAGATTTACCCCAGAACAAGACCTGACTTTGGATGCCCATTTTGCAACTTGGTTAACAGCATGCTGTCTATCTGAATCTTTTGCTTTCTTCACTCCTTTCCAATTTCACCAACTGCATGACTATTTTGAGGTTTCCAGATTTATTAATATGCTATGTTAGTATATTAATATCCTGTAAATTAACATTAATGATTCATAATACTAACTCATTGGGAAGCAGCATCAGAAGTACTTTGAAATATGTGCCAATGTCCTTTTATTTTAAGGATAACAAAATACTTCTCTAATTCCATGAGAGAGGTATCATTATACCCATTTTCCAGATGAGAAAACGGAGACTCATAGAGGTTTCAGACATGCCCAGTGTCATGTAGTGGAGAGATACTGGAGCAGAGATTTACACGTAGGACTCTCCCATTTCTAGATTTACCTCTCTTTCTCTCTCTCTCTCTCTCTCTCTCTCTCTCTCTCTCTCTCTCTCTCATGTATTTTCTACCTCCCCTTTTCCTCACCAGATCCATTTCTTTATTTAAAGGATTCTTTGGTTTTACTCCTCACACAAAGCCTTTTGGGACTCTTTGGGAATGAGGGGATATTCGTTTCTTTCTATTTCCTACTCTTCACCTTTCTCCACATTTTGCTTCTCATTTTCATTTTTTTTTTTTTGGAGGGCAATTGAGGTTAAGTAACTTGCCCAAGGTCATACGGCTAGGTTTTTGTTTGTTTGTGTTAAGTGTCTGAGGTTGGATCCGAACTCAGGTCCTTCTGACTCCAGGGCCAACCCTCTACTCACTGTGCCACCTAGCTGCCCCTTTGCTTCTCATTTTCAACCATAAAACACTTCCCAGGACCTACATCTGACAAAGTTCCAGACTCGAACTTCCAGGTGCCTAGAGGACAACTCTTCTTAAACAAGGGTCTCCACAGGGGCAGGGCATTCAGTCCAGAGGGTGAGAAAGAAGATCCATCGGGGCACAAGAAACAAACAGGGTAAGTGAGGAGAAGCACACCTTGCCAGCACACCTGACACTGCCATTTGCCCACACCTAGTGCAGACTGTGTTGGACAGTCAGTTAAGCATGCCTTTCCCCTGACAAGCAGTTTGGCAGGTGAGCAGGTGGTCAGCCTCAACCCCTTCTACCTGCCTATACCCAGTGTGCACTGTGCTGTGAAGCAAGCCACAGGGTGTTCCTCTCCTGGAGGCAGGCAGCTGGCCAAGCACTCCTTCCCTGTTTAGCCCTCCCCACCTCCTCTCCTCACCTCTCCTGTATCCCAGGTCATCTCCTAGGCCATCTGACCTGGGCTTTACATCATGCCTGTACTCCCCAGAGGATCCAGGCTACAAGGAAGACCGGCTGACTACTTCTCTGAAAGCTGGGACTCTACCTAGGGTCTCTCCCTAGGGGTGAGGAAGTATACTTTATGTATGCTCCACAATGGGTGGGGAGAGGCCAAAGATACACTGTGTAGATGATGGATCACAGGGTAGGGATGAGGAAGAGAGCTTTCCATGGGCTCAGGAGGACAGGCTGCCCCAGGACAGAGGAGATGCTTCCCAAGGACATGAGTTCCATGTTGTTCACCTGACCTCCTCTCTTCTACCCCCAGGGAATAATGGAGAATCACATTAGACCCAAGAACAACAGCCAGGAAGGCCCCAAAGTATCATGTGAGGCTGGTCTGTGGAGCCTAGAAGGTCAAGGAACTTCTTAACCAGGGGGCCTGAAGGGTCTCCTAGAACAAGAATAAGAACCCTTGAGCTTTTTATGTCATGGACCTCTTGGGCTGTCGGGGGAAGCCTCAGAATGTTTTTAAACGCATAAAATGAAATACACAGGATCACACACAAAAAGACCCACATTATATTGAAATAATTATCCATCTACCTGCTTTTAAAGTCCATAGACCTCAGGTTACGACTCCTTGGACTAGATGAATATTGAATCCACTGAGGATGACAGTGGGAGAAAAGAGAAAGAATGTGGGTTGAGTATTACCTGCTATCCCTGCTACCATCAGCACCAACCAACTGTGACCAGCAAGCTGGATAAGGTCAACAGTATTAGAGATGGCTGGCATTTCTCTCAATAGCAGTGGCCCTGCTTCCAGTCTGGCCCCTCTCCCCCAGCCACCATCCAGAGGAGCAAGCCTTGAAAAGTGACCTAGCACCTCACTCTTCATTTACTCCCACCTTCTCAGCATCCATAGCTACCAAATACTCAGGGGAAAAAGGTCTTGTTAGCAAAGTCTTTGGCATGGCCAAATGTCAGAAACAGATCACATTTTGTCAAGAGAAAGGCTACTATAGAAAATGCTGTCACCCCGGCGTGAGAACCACTGGGCCCTGCAGTGGAACCATCCTGTGTGCATCATCTCCTTCACTGGAATATAATCCCAGTGGGCAGGGGCTCTTTTTTGTCTATACCCTCAGCACTTAGCATAGGAGATGTTTATAAATGCTTTCTTTCCTTCTTTCCTTTCATTTTTCCCTTCCTTCCTTCCTGCTTGCCTTTTTAAAGTTTTTTTACGATCATGGTAGAAAACATTTTCCATTAGGCATTTGAAAATTTGTCTGCAAAGTGCTTTTCTTTCCTGTTCAGTGCCTACATTTTCAAAATAATTTTTGCCGTACTAAGCTTTGGAGTAATATTTAACACAGTAGCTTCACAAAGCCAAGAAAAACTTTGCCAGAGCATAGTTTGGCTGTGTGTGCCCAGCACTTGGCCCTTCTAGCCACCCAGAAGAAATTCCCTCTGCATCATAGAAGTAGCTTTGGGACCGTGTTTAACAAAATAGTGTATTTGTGGGTGCATTAAAAGGGTACATGCTGTTTGTCCTGTCACATGTGATGTAAGTTAACTCAAACACGCATTTCCAAGGTCAGGCAAGAACTGGATAACCAGAAATTAGGAAGTAGCTTATTTTTCCATGAAATCAAGAATATTAACTTGAGAAATGGGCTTTCAACAAAGCATTATGTTGGTATGTTCTGATACCAGGGCCTCTTTTAAAGCTGCCCTGTTATGAAATAGAAGAAATAGGTTATTTTCCCCAGAATATTATAACAAACTGTCTTGCAAGTGGATTGACATCCCAGAATGGGAGTTAACATTAGTTAGTCTATTCTATGATGATGCGACTTTGGTCGGTTTGCCCATGGTGACATGCTATTGTATTCATAACTGCCCAAATACCCAGAGTGACCTCAGTTGAATAGTAGAAAATATCTATCTGTATGTCCTGTAAAATTTCATTCCCAATGACAATGAATGATTAGTCAATCAATGAGCATCTATTGAGTACCGACTGTGAGACAAGCATGGTAATAATAAGAAATAATAGCATTTCACATTTACTCATAAAGTATTTGTTAATTATATGACATGTCATTTTTACCTATTTTTTTAAAGAAAGGGATAAATTCTTGCTGTGGCTCTGTAAAGAAGGCTGGTATTAGTTAATTCAGTGTGTCTATCAATAAGGAAACTGCTGTGATGAAGCTGAAGGGGCCATTAAAAAGATGAGCTTTTGGCCTAGAGTCTTGTGTTCTCCCAGCTCGAGGCCCATCACTCCAAGGAATCAGATCCTTTCCTGATCTAGGCAAACCCTTCACAGGTCCCTTATAATAGCATTACTTTTCCAAGTTCTCGATCAACTGCATGGTTTAGTTCACAGGATCACAGACTAGAGTTAGAAGGAGATTCAGAGATTGTCTGACCCAAACCTTTGGTTTTATAGGTGGAGAAACCAAGGACAATAAACCGTAAGTGACTGGCATGGGGTCAAACAGCAAAGTCAGGATTTGAGTACACCTCTCACTATCTTGCTTTTATAGGTAAGGAACTGACTAAAGAAGATATGTCCCATGCACACGGACAGTCAGTATCAGGAGGCAGAATCTGAAGCCCAGTCCAGCCTTACAACTGTTACACCATCCTGCCTGAGTGACCTCGAAGAATTTCTTACATAACAGAATCTTAGAGGAACCATCTGTGACTCTTTTGTTCGAGCTATGCCCTTTATCACCTGTGGGACAAGTGGTCGTGCACCCTTTGCGAGGAGACCTCCCCAGAAAGTCATGTAGGGAAATGTGGAGAAAATCATGCCTTTTCAAGGCTGCCGATTCCAATACTAGATGGCACTAATTGCTAGGAAGTCTTTCCTTACAGTGAGCTTCTCTTAAGGAGTTTGGCAATAAAAGAGAAGGAAAATGTAAAATGAGGGAGTGAGGAATGACAAAAATCAAAGGGAAATGAGCCTGTTCTTGGCAACAGAGATGATAGATAAGGAGAGAGTAAAGATTGGAAGGGGAAGGAAAGAGAGAAAGGGAAGAGAGAGGAAAAGAGATAGGAGAGAGAGAAAAAACAAGAAAAAGAAAAAGAGAGAGGAAAGAGAAGAGAGGGGGAGAAACAGGAGAGAGAAGGGGTGGGGGAGAGAACCTCAACATGGATTTACTGTTAAGTCAAGGACTATTTGTTCAGAGGATCCTTCTTTGCCCTCCCATGGTATGGCCCACTCATGTATAGCAGATACTCAGAATGCAGTAAAAACCAATTTGCCTTTATCTGGAGACAAAACCCATTATAAAAATAGAGACAGTAAATAAGCAAGATTTACTGAGGGTGGAGGGTAAAAGATGCCCCTTTGCCAGGCATTATTGGGGCAGGGAAAGAGGAATTACAGAGATAAATTCACCAGGTCCCAGTAGCAAATTCTGCCCATGAAGATCGCTCCTTGAGTAGATCAGTATCCTGGACAAGACTGCTTATGATCACATTCAGTCTGAGGTACCATCACCCAATCCAATCAACGCTGGTTCTTATGCACAGGCACTGACACACCACGTCATGTGATCCACGCACATTAAAACCTCGACAGCTCTGAAATTCCTAGGTTTTTCCTATGCCCACTTGGCTTGTGCTTCCCATAATACTTCAATTTCCTTTTTGAGAGGTGGAAAAATATATTTCTCATCTGCCCCCCACCCTGCCAATCAAGGCTACACAAAAATAGAATTAACAATGTTGAGATCACCCTGTCTCATGGAGTCTTTTGTAAGGACAATTTTTTTTGTAAATTATAAAAAGCCTATAAATGTGTCACATCATTGTTATACAAAGATATTGTATTCTGATTAAACTACAGTACTCAACTTTTCAAAGATAAATAACAGCATAAAGGGACCCTTAATATACAATGGGCCTGGTTTTCTTCCATACAAGCCAGCAAGTTAACTATCATATTCTTGTAAACCCAAAGAGAAATCTCCTAGAGGTTTCTGGGATGGAGGACAGGCATAGGGAATAAGAAAATGGAACGCTTCCCAGTATAGCCTTTCTCTAGCTGTCAGACAATCAGGAGAATGGGTCCCAATTAATTCAAGTACATCCTCTCTGCTGAGTATTTCTGATTTATCCTGTCTGTAGCTTATTTGTACATAGTTATTTCCATATTGTGTCCACCATTAGGCCATGAGTTCCTTGAGGGCAGGGACTGTCTTTTAACCTTCTTCGCATCCCAGAGCTTAGCACAGTACATAAGTGCTGTATCAAAGTTAAAACTTCTTACTGTTGCTGTCCTGAGTAGTAGTAGTAGTAGTAGTAGTAGTAGTAGTAGTAGTAGTAGCAGTAGTAGTAGTAATAGTAGTAGTATAACCTTAGCCACATATCTCTAGGTCTCAATGTATTTGTCCTGAAAACGAGGGGGTTAGAAGAGATGACCTTTAAGGTCACTTCCAGCTATGGATTCTATCATCCATACTATCACTTGCTTATGCAGAGTTCCCCACCAGTAACTTTGTAGTAATTGACAATTGGGGCAAGAACATTTTTAAACCTTGGACTATATATCAGATAAGAATCATCAAAACTCTTTGGCACCAGTTAAAAAAAAGAGAGAAAAGTAAATCAGTGGAACAGAGTAGATAAGGGAGGATCAGAAACAACAGAATTCGATAACCCTCCCAAACAAAAATGTGGGAAAGAACTCCTTATCTGACAAGAACTGCTGGGCAATCTGGGGTGGCTGAAATTGGGTTTAGATCACCATGTTCCATCATATACCATCAAAATACTCTTACAAATTTAATATAAAATTTCATTTCATTAAAAACAAACAGGCAGAAGGAGCTTCATGACTCTGGGCAGGGAGAGAATTCTTAACTATCCAAGGACAGAGGCGATGACAGGATAAAATACAAGGAAGCGTGACTTCACTGGCTGGTGTGGCTCCTCCTTCCACCAACGCAGACTTCTGTAGTTTGGGACAATCTCTAGAGCTGCTATGATAAGAAAATGAATTCGCAGGCAGCAGGATGAAGTTGTTGAAGTCCTGGTGCTGTGTAACTCCATCTCAAGGCTGGGACTCCTAAGACACCTTGTCCTAACTTTACCAAGTATATTTGCTAAATCTTCATGTCTACAGATTAGGGCATAGCCAAGCAACGACCACTTGTCCAATAATCATTACTCTCCAGTTCTGAGTTCCTCAGGGTTTAAAAAGCTAAAGACTCCTACAGCTCCATGCAAATGTGTGGCTGAAGAAAAGGTACTGAGGCAATTATGCCTGGAGACAAATCTGTTGCCTCTGTAGCTAGTCGATTGCTTTCCTGGCCTTCTCAAATGTGAATGAATTACTCAAAATTTCACTTTCTTTATGAAGTGTAAAGGAGCTGACCCAAAGTTCGATATCCTTTACAGGTGAAAGAAAGATCTTCTCAAAACGAAAGGGAGAACATCCTTTACCAATGGACAGCATTTCATTGTTTTTGTTACTTGCCACTTCATCCCACAAATTTGCCTGTGCCTGAAAGGGGCACTTATATCCAACTGCCTCTCAGGGAAAATGTGAAGTTCCTGCAAATCCCCTGGAGAAACCGGAATGTCTGAACAGGCACTGGAGAATACAGACATTATCGCTCCACATCATTAGCATGAATGCAGAGTTGACGGGAGTACAAGGTATAAGGCATTTCATCTCTATGTCCATCTCCTTGCCAAATGCTCTCCCTCCCAGACCAGAGAAGGCATCCTGGAAGACTTAACTCTTTTGCATTGGAACTCCTACCCTGGAACCTAGCGGGCTTAACTGGTTGCTGTCTCAGGTGGTTCATGATATCAGGCCAGGCCAGTGTCCACAAGGCCTTACTGGCCTGGACATCTCAAGAGCCACCTTGCAAGAACCTCAGTATATCCTCCACTTTCAGTCAGAATCATAATTAAATCAATATTTCCATTGCTCCTGGAAATGATAAGTCAACCTACTCCCCTGAGCTCTACCCTCCATCCCTCCTACTCTGCAAACCAAAATGCCCTCTCTAGCCACCACTCCCCTTCACGTTGGCTTCTCTAACAGTATGCAAGCTCTTTGAAGACAGTAACTCTCTTTGACTGTGTACATCTAGGTTCCAATCAGTGTAAATAGTGAATCCCCTGAAGTGGTTGCATGTATCTTAATTTTCATTATTTAAAAGTATAATTATGTAAAATATGGTCATTGGTTCCAGTCCATTGGAAATATGCAATATGAACTCAAATAATGCTGTGACCATTTTAGGGGATTCATTGCTGGAACTAATCAGGACCTAGATGAGTTATTTCTGGTACACTTACCACAGTGTTTACCACGTGGTAAACTTTTTTTTAAAATTAATTTATTAGTTTAGTTTCAGTTAACAAGATTCGATTCCATAGTTCCTTGATTTTCAGATTTCCTTTGCTTCCCTCCCCCCACGACAGCAGATAGTCCAGTATAGTATCTGCAAATGCATTCATATTAGACATTATTCCAGTTACAAGGGCATATTGTACTAGGTGGGATGAAAGATGGTAAGGAAGAAATAAAACCAAACAATGAAAAGAACAAGATCATTTAGTTTGCTTCCATCAGGATTCAGGCTCAGTTCTTTCTAGTTATATCTCTGGATGGCACATTTCTCACTTTCTTGAGTCTTTCGGGATTAACTTATATCACTGCATTGCTGAAAAGAGTCCAGTCTGTCATAGTTGGTCATCACAGATATGGTATGTCTGTGACTGTATACAAATTTCTTCTGATTCTACTCTTCTCGCTCAGCATCAGTTTGTATAAGTCTCTCCAGGTAATTATGAAATCCGTCACCTCTTCATTTCTTATAGCACAATAATATTCCATTACATTAATATACCACAACTTGTTTAGCCATTCCCCAATTGATGGGCACCCCTTCAATTCTTTGCAACCACAAAAAGGGCTGCTAAAAATATTTTTGTACATATGGGTCTTCCTCCCACTTCTATGATCTCTTTGGGATATAACCCTAGAAGTGGTATGGCTGGGTCAAAGGGTATGAAATTATTTATAATCCTTTGGGCATAATTCCAGATTGCTCTCCAGAATGGTTGGATAAGTTCACAACTCCACCAGCAATGTATTAGTGTTCCAATTTGTTCACATCCTCTCCAGCATTTGTCACTTTCTTGTTTTTTCATCTTAGCCAATCTGACTGGAGAGATGTGGTATCTCAGAGTTGTTTTGACTTACATTTCTCTAATTAATAGTGATTTAGAGCATTTCTTCATATGTTTATAGATATCTTTAATTTCTTTCTCTGAAAATTGCCTGTTCATATCCTTTGACCATTTATCAATTGGGGAATGACTTGTATTCATATAGATTTGGCTCAATTCTCTATAAATTTTAGAAATGAGTCCTTTATCAGAGACACAAGTTGTAAAAATTCTTTCCCAATTTCCTACCTCCCTCTTGATCTTGGTTACATTGGCTTTGTTTGTACAGAAGCTTTTCAATTTAATGTAATCAAAATTATCCATTTTGCATTTTACAATGCTCTCTAATTCTTGTTTGGTCCTAAAGTCTTCCCCTCTCCACAGATCTGTCAGGTAAACTATTCCTTGCTTTCCCAAATTGCTTACAGTATCATCCTTTACACCTAGATCATGCACCCATTTAGACTTGATTTTTGTATATGGTGTTAGATAGTGATCTATGCCCACTTTCTGCCATACTGTATTCCAGTTTTCCCAGCAGTTTTTGTCAAATAGTGCATTCTTATCCCAAAAACTGGGGTCTTTGGGTTTATCGAACAATAGATTACTATATTCATTAACTGCTGGGTCTCCTGCGCCTAATCTATTCCATTGATCTACTACTCTACACCTCTGCCAGTACCAAGGAGTTTTGAGGACTGCTGCTGTATAATACAGATTAAGATCTGGTATAGCTAGTCCACCTTCCCTAGCATTTCTTTTCATTAATTCCCTTGATATTCTAGACCGTTTGTTTTTCCAAATAAATTTTGTTATTATTTTGTCTAACTCTAAAAAGCAGTTTTTTGGTAAATTGATTGGTATGGCACTAAATATATAGTTTAGTCTGGGTAAAATTGTCATTTTTATTATATTAGCTCAACCCAGCCAGGAGCAATTGATATTTTTCCAACTATTTAGATCTGATTTTATTTGTGTGAGAAGTGTTTTGTAGTTGTGATCATATAGATTCTGGGTTTGTTTTGGCAAGTAGATTCCCAAATATTTTATAATGTCTACAGTGACTTTAAATGGGATTTCTCTTTCTATCTCTTGCTGTTGAGTTTTATTAGAGATGTACAGGAATGCTGAGGATTTGTGTGGGTTTATTTTATATCCTGCAACTTTGCCAAATTTATTTATTGTCTCAAGTAGGTTTTTACTTGATTCTCTAGGATTCTCTAAGTATATCATCATATCATCTGCAAAGAGTGACAGCTTGGTCACTTCTTTGCCTAATTTGATTCCTTTGATTTCTTTTTCTTCTCTAATTGCTACTGCTAGTGTTTCTAGTACAAGATTGAATAAGAGGGGTGATAGTGGACACCCTTGTTTCACTCCTGATCTTATTGGAAAGACTTCTAGTTTATCCCCATTGCATATAATACTTGCTGATGGTTTTAAATAGATGCTATCAACTATTTCAAGGAAGGCTCTATTTATTCCAATACTTTCTAGTGTTTTTAATAGGAATGGATATTCACATGGTAAACTCTTAATAATGTTGTTTGATTATCAAAGATAATTTTGATTACATAAAATAGAAAAGTTTTTGAAGCTAGGAAAAGAAGAGAAAGCTTTGATGGGGGGGGGGAATATTTGTATCAACTATCTCTAATAAGGATCTAAAATCAAGGAACCCACACAAATATATAAAACCATAAAACATTCCCCAATAGATAAGTGATCAAAGTCTATTAAAAAAAAGTCTCAGGGGTGACTAGGTGGCACAGTGAGTAGAGTGCCGGCACTGGAGTCAGAAGGACCTGAGTTCGGATCTGGCCTCAGACACTTAACACACACAAACAAAAACCTAGCCGTGTGACTTTGGGCAAGTTACTTAACCCCAATTGCCCTCAAAAAAGAAAAAAAAAATCTCATAATAAGAAATGATTTACTATATGAAAAACTGCTTCAAATCTCTAATAATAAGAGAAATACAAATCAAATCAACCCTGAGATTTCACTTTCTACCCAGAAAATTGGTTAAGAGGACAAAAGATGGAGGAGGCGGAGCCAAGATGGCAGAGTAGAAACAGCTCTTCCAAGCCACTCTGCCCCCAGACTATGTAAAAGGGGACTCTGAACAACTTCTGGAGCCCCAGCACCTACAGAACGACAAAGAGAAGCTAACCTCCCACTGAGGACAGCCCAGCAGCCCTGCAGGAAGGACCAGTGCAGCGGTCTGGGACCTGGCAGCGTGCAGCACGCAGAGCGCAGGAGCCGAGCCCAGGTCCCCGTGAGCCGAGGTTTTAGCCCCAGGGCGGCAGGGCCAGCAGCCGGTTGGAGGAACCCCAGAACACCAGGAGCTGTGGCCACTCCAGAATTATCAACATAGACTTGCCTAGGACAAAGTAAGAGGTTGGTGTCCTATGGACTTTGGGACTGGTATTTAGGGAATGCATCGGCTCCCTCCCCTGGGGGCTAGAAGCCGCTGAGGAGACACGCTATTTTGCAGTTTTCAGAGGCGGCTCCAGCTCCCGGCCTCCAAATCGTAGGGAGATCCAGCGATCAGTCTTGGGGGTAATCGCTCTTGCTTTAACCTCCCTGGATCTGGATTGTGATCTAGGGTGGAAGTCGTGGGTGGGTTTACAGCTTGCCAGAAACGGAAGTTGCCCCCCACACGTTCGGGACGAAAATTCCTCTATCTGGCCTTAAAGCCATAGTGTGGCAACAAGCCCAAAAGTCAAGTAATTAAGTGGCAACACGCCAAGGCAAAGGAAACAGAAAAATGCAACCCTAGACTCCTATTTTGGGGGCATAGAGCAGGAAAAGGACTGTGAGGTCAGAAGTCCTGCTCCAAAAGCCCCAGGGGAAAACATGAGCGGGTTGCAGGCCATAGAGGACCTTAAGAAGGACTTTAAAAATCAAATAAGAGAAGTGGAGGAAAAATTGGAAAGAGAAATGAGAAGGATGCAGGAAAAGTATGAAATGAGGGTCAACAGCCTGACTGAGGAAAACAACACCTTAAAAAATAGACTGACTCAAATGGCAAAGGAGGCCCAAAAGGGCAATGAGGAGAAGAATGCCTTAAAAAGTCGAATTTGCCAGATGGAAAAAGAATCTCAAAAGTTCACTGAGGAGATTCATTCCTTCAGAGTTAGACTGGAGCAAATGGAAGCTAATGACTTTATGAGAAATCAAGATGCTCTTAAGCAGATCCAAACAAATGAAAGATTAGAAGGCAATGTGAAATATCTCATGGGAAAAACCACTGACCTGGAAAATAGATCCAGGAGAGACAATTTAAAAATTATTGGACTACCTGAAAGCCATGATCAAAGAAAGAACCTAGAAATCACCTTCAAGAAATTCTCAAGGAAAACTGCCCTGATGTTTTAGATCCAGAGGGCAAAATAGAGGTTGAAAGAATCCACAGATCACCTCCTGAAAAAGATCCCAAAAAGAAAACTCCCAGGAATATTATAGCCAGGTTCCAGAATCCCCAGATCAAGGAGAAAATACTACAAGCAGCCAGAAGAAACAATTTCAATATTGTGGAAACACAATCAGAATAGCCCAGGACCTGGCAGCTTCTACACTGAGGGATTGAAGGGCATGGAATATGATATTCCAGAGTGCAAAAGAACTGGAAATGAACCCAAGGGCCACCTACCCAGCAAAACTGAGTATTTTATTTCAAGGGAAAATATGGTCATTCAGTGGAATAGAGGACTTTCAAGCATTCTTGAGGAAAAAACCAGAATTAAATAGAAAATTTGACATCCAGACAGAAGAAGGAAGAGATGCCTGAGAAGGTAATCAGGGAAAAGAAATCAAAAGGAACTTATCAAAGTTGAACTATTTACATTCCTATATGGAAAAGCAATAACTGGGACTGATGATTTCTTTCTCACTATGAAAATAATGGAAGAAGGGGGTGTGGTCATATGAATACATATATGAATGTGTGTGTATATGGTTACACTTATATATGGATAGAGGGCATAGGCTGAATTTGTTGGGAAGGGAGAATACTCAAGGGATGAAATTATGAGGTGAGAGAGGAAAGTGGCAAGAGGAGATGGGGAGAGATAGGGTAGGGTAAACTATCCCATGTAGAAGAAGCAAGGGGAAGTGGTTGCAAAGGAGGGGGAGAATAAGGAAGGCTAAAAAGGCAAAACCACATTCACATTGAATTTGGTTCAGGGAGAAAATGACATACATACTAAATGGGATATCTCAACCTGCAGCAGGATAGGGGAAGGGGGATGAGAGGAGGGATGATGGATGGGAGGGCATCCTTGGGGTGAGGGGAGGTTGGAAGTACCTACTATAGAAGAGGGACAGGATCATGTAGGGAATCGACCAGGTGGGGGGTGGGATGAGTGGGAGGGAATTATAAGCAGCCTTGTACAATATATCTACTATGATAATATTTTGCATAGCTAGACATGTACAACATATACTGAATTACTAATCTCCCAAGAGGGAATGGGTGACAAGGGAGGAAGGAAATGGATCTGAAATTCGAGGTCGTAACATTAAATGTTCCAAATATATATAAATACTATTATTAATACTCTTTTGCTTGTAATAGGGAGATAAGATGTGCAGGCATTGGGACACAAAGATTCACCTTCCTCTAATGAAAAGTCGATGGGGGTATGGGAGAAGGTATGGGAGAGAGCAAATTGGAGGAAGAGATATCTTGTGGGACTACTATTCTGGGAGGTTGGGTAGGGGAATAATGGGGGGAAAATAATTGTAACTCAAAATCTGGCAGAAATGAATGATGTAAAACAGAAGTTAATAAAGCATTTGTTTAAAAAAAGAAAAAAAAAGAGGACAAAAGATGAAAATAATGTTGGAGGGTTGGTACAAAGACAAGCACACTCATACCCTGTTGGCAAAGCCATGAACTAGTCTATCAATTGTGGGGATTATAATTGTCCAATCTACAATAAAAGATTCTGAGGCGTTTCATCTCTATGTCCATCTCCTTGCCAAATGCTCTACCTCCCAGACCAGAGAAGGCATCCTGGAAGACTTAACCCTTTCAGCATTGGAACTCCTACCCTGGGACCTAGCGGGCTTAACTGGTTGCTGTCTCAGATGGTTCATGATATCAGGCCAGGCCAGTGTCTGAACTGATGGCACATTACTAAAGGGTCTGTGGTCCCCTCTAATGAAGTGGACCTCAGATATTCCTCACAATCTGAGATGCCCCTTTCTTCCAGGGCCTTATTTTTATAAGATTTGATATCTGAACATTCTAGAGGCTATACAAAGTACAGAATTCCATTGGTTGTAGGCCAAAAAATGATGCATCAGCTAGAAACAGTCTATCATCAAGGGGGTCTGATGTTGGGTGAAACACAAGGCATCTCCACTGACTAAGTGGTCATAAGATGACCCTTGCTTATGTTGGACAAGAGGACTTTCCATGTCATTGAGTCACCTCCACCATGCTGGGTCTCGTCACTATGACAAGGAAAAAAGAGGGTGGAGGACCTCTACTTCACTTCCTATGATTAAGCAAGTGAGCTTACAACCTGCTCTGGGGCCTAATATACAGAACTATAATCACTACCCCATGGAATCATATCAAACTGATTAATACAGATTGGAACAGAGTAAGGGTGCAAATGAATTATTTCTCACACAATTCTGCAAAGCAATTTGGAGTTATAATTTTTAAAAGAGACTAAAATGACTATATGTTTTGACCCATAGATCTCACTGCTAGACATATAACCCAAGGAGCTTCAGAGGTCACAGGGGATTCTCCTGTTGTCACATTTTTGGAGTGAGTGAGCTGTCAGCTCAAAGCTGGGTTGCCTAAGTAGGCTTATACATATCTGACCGGGTGAGCTGCTACATTTGAGCAGTGGGTGGCACAGTGGATAGAGTCAGCAAGGCCTCAGTTCTAATCCAGCTTCAGCACTTACTAGCTATGTGACCCTGGACACGTCACTCAACCTTTGTCTGTTACCTTGTAGAAGCACCATCTCCCAGGGTTGTTATGAAGTTAAAATGAGGTGCTATTTGTAAAGCACTTAGCACAGTACCTGAACACAGTAGATGCTCCATAAATGCTCAAGCTTAGTGTGCTGCCTGTTAGATTGTCCAGATACAGCATCCCTTCACCCACTCCAGTCACACACCCTGGTGCTGGGTGAGACACTGTCTCATAGGGAGAAACAGGTGCTTCATATAGATGAAGACACTGAGAATTCAGAAGGAACTTCCTTGTGTGATAGGCTGTCTATACACTCACCCAGGTTTCCTTTCTCTAAATAAAGTCAAGCTGCCTAGAGAATTTTCCTATCCCCAGTCAAACATTCTTCTTAAAAAGTGACAGCAGATGGGGTGGCTAGGTGGCTCAGTGAATAGAGCACCAGCCTTGGAGTCAGGAGTACCTGAGTTCAAATCTGGCCTCAGACACTTAACACAAAACTAGCCATGTGACCTTGGGCAAGTCACTTAACCCCAATTGCCCTCCAAAAAAGCAAAAAAAAAAAAAAATAAGTGACACCAGGAACTCAGTACAACCCCTGAAGTGTGAGGTGACCAGAGGAGGGTAGCTTGGTGCGTAGGTGGCTACATGGCATTTCTTTTAATACAACTTGTGACTAAACTACCTTTTGGGGAAGCCTCAACCACATTACTAACTCAGTGAAGCTTGGGATTAATTAAAACTCCCAGGAACTTTCACAGGAGCTGTTATGGAGCCAGAACTCTCCTCACTTGTACAGTGGATTTTTTTAAAGAACATAAAAGCAGAAATGTACAGAGTCAGAGAACATCAGAGTTGGAAAGGATTTCAGAGGTCATCTAATCCAACCCAGGTCTGAAAACAAATCTCCTGGACCTTTATCCATTTCACATCCACTACTAACCCAGGTGCCCCCTTAGGTCAGGGTGGGGAAACTTGTGGCCTTGAGGCCACATGTGGCCACCTAGATCCTCAGCTGTGGCCTTTTGGTGACACTTGAGTATCTAGAAGGCCACATGTGGCCTCAAGGCCACAGGTTCCCCACCCCTGCCCTAGGTTCTGTGCTGGTTCCTCTTCTGTCATATGATTTCACTTGGTACTCTTCTCAGCTCCAAGGGTTAAATTATAATCTCTGTGCAACTGATTCCTAGATCTATAAATCCAGCCTCAATCTGTCTCCTGAGCTTCAGCTTCACATCATCAACCCTTTTGGATGCCTCAAACTGAATGTCCAACATACATCTCATACTCAACTTGTCCCAAAATAGGACATTATGTTTACCCAAGACTGTCCCCTTTTGAATTTCCCTGTGCTTGTCACGGGTGCCACCCAGGCTCCCAACCTTGGGATTACTCTCACCTCCTCATCCTCATTCACGCCATTTACCAAATTCATTGCCAAATCTTATTTCTGCTTTCACTCCACTTCTCAGGTATATCCCCTCTTCTCCACTCCAGTTCAGGCTTTCACCTCCTCTCATCTGTTCTGCTACAAGAGCTTTCTCAATGATATTCTATTTTTAAGTCCCTTCTCTGCTAAAATCCATCCTCCACTTAGGTGCCAAGATGAAGGAGATTTTTCTAATATCTGACTGTGTCACCCCCTGCTCAATGAGCACAGACTTCCCTGTTACAGGGTCAAATGTGTTCTTCACAACTAACCTTTCTAGTCTTACATTTCATTCCACTCCACAACTCTATGATCCAGTTACACTGGCCTTCTTGGATATTCCATACCATTTCTATCTCCTGTCTTTTTAACTTTCCGTTGGTTTTCTTGGCTTCCTTCAAGACAACCTTCCACAAGAAGCTTTCCCCAACCTCGCTTAAATCTAATGCCCTCCTAAGATGGAAATGCTTTACATGACTGTGCACCACTAATCTATAGCAAAATTACTTGCCTTCTCATGGTGAGGGAGAGAGGGAGAGAATTTGGAACTCAAAATTTAAAAAAGAAAACACATGCTAAAAATGTTTAACGTGACTGAGAAAAAATAATAAAAGAAAAAGAAAAAAACCTATAATCCCATGGCAGGGGAAGGAACCTAGTGCCTTCCCTCCGTTAATTATTTCCTACTCATCCTATATACAGCTTGCTTTTTAGATATTTGTTTGCATGCTGTTGACATCAGATTGTAAGCTCTTTGATGGCAAGTACTCTTTCACCTCTGGCTTAGCACAATGTCTGGTAGATTGTTGTGGTTCAATTGTGTCTGACTCTTCATAACCTATTTGGGGTTTTCTTCGAAAAGATATTGGAGTGGTTTGCCATTTCTTCTCCAGCTCATTTTATAGATGAGGAAACTGAGGCAAACAGGGTTAAGTGACTTGCCCAGAGTCACACAATTAGTAAGTGCCTGAGGCTAAATTTGAACTCAGGAAAATTAATCTTCCTTTCTTCAGGTCCAGAATTCTATACACTGCACAACCTGGCTGCCACATAGTAGGTGCTAAATAAATGTTGAGTGATTGCAGGAAGGCCCCACCTGTTCTTAAAGTATTTCACTTCTAAGATTACCTTCCATCTACTCCAGGCATAGTTTTTATGTACTTAGCTATTTCCATATTGTCCCCCTCATTCAAATGTAAGCTCCCTTGTGGAATTGACTAGTTTTAGCTTTTTCCAAAAAACATTTCAATTTATTTTTTATGTATTAGAATGGTTTTCTTTTTAAATTCTTAGTTCCAAATTCTCTCCTTCCCTCCACTCCCTACTGAGAAGGCAAGCAACATCACATCAACCACACAAGTGATTTCATGCAAAACATATTTCCACATTAGCCATATTTCAAGAAAAAGCCAGAAAAATAAAGGGAAAAAATTATACTTCAATTTGCACGAAGAGTTTATCAGTTCTTTCTCTGGAAGTAGAGAGCATGTCTTCATCATGAGTCATTTGGAATTGTTTTGCATCACTGTATACATCAGAGTAGCCAAGTCTTTCACAGTTGGTCATCATTACAACATTGCTGTGTTACTGAGCGCAATGACCTCCTAGCTCCCACTGCACTTTGCTTTCATAAAGGTCTCACCTGCTTTTCTAAAACCACTCCTCCCCCCATCATTTGTTATATATAGCACAATAGCACTACATCACAGTCATATGCCACAACTTGTTTAGCCATTCCTAATGGATGAGCATCCTCTCAATTCCCAATTCTTTACCACCATAAAAAGAGCTACTATAAATATTTTTATACATATAATTCCTTTTCTTTTTCATTTGATCTCTTTAGGATACAGATGTGGTAGGTCAACGGGTATAAGCAGTTTTACAGCCCTATGGTTGCTATTGTTCTCCAGAGTGGCTGGACCTGTTCACAACTCCACCAATAGTTCATTAGTGTACCCATTTTTCCATCATCCCCTCTAGCATCTGTCATTTCTGATAGATGTAAGGTGATACCTCAGAGTTGTTTTAATTTGCATTTCTCTAATCAATAGTAATTTTGAGCATTTTTACATATGACTTTGATTTCTTCTTCTGAAAACTGCAGAATGGCTCTATTTTATAAATTTGACTCAATTCTATACTCAGTATATATTTGAAAAATGAGGCCTTTATCAGAAAAACTTGCAGTAAAAAATTTCTGGGGCAGCTAGGTGGTGGAGTGAATAGAATACCAGTCAGGAGTCAGGAGGACCTGAGTTCAAATCTGGCCTCAATCACTTAACACTTACTAGCCCTGTGACCTTGGGCAAGTCACTTAACCCCAACTGCCCTGCCCTCCCTCCTCCAAAAAAAAAAATTTACATTACTTCATTGTCTATGGCACCTTTTAGGAAAATAAAATTTCCCTGATTATCCTTTTAATTAGGTCTTTTTTTTTGGAGGGGGGAGGGCAGAGCAATTAGGGTTAAGTGACTTGCCCAAGGTCACACGGCTAGTAAGGGTTAAGCGTCTGAGGCCGGATTTGAACTCAGGTCCTCCTGACTCCAGGGCTGGTGCTCTCTTCACTGCACCACCAAGCTGCCCATATCTAGGTCTATTTTTGCTTTTACTTTGTATGAGATTATGATTACTACCCCTGCTTTTTTTAGTTCAACTGAAGCATATGAGATTCTGCTCCAGCCTTTTATTTTGATTCTCTGTGTATCTTCCTGTTTTAAGTATGTCTCTTATAAACAACAAATTTTTGGATTCTGGTTTCTAATCCATTCTGCTATCTGCTTCCCTTTTATGGGTGAGCTCATCTCATTCACATTCATAGTTCATTCCATTTTCTTATATTTCTTCCTTTCTATTTCTCTTTTTATCCTGTCCTTCCTCAAAAGTCTATTTCATGTCTAACCACTTCCTCCCTTAATTTCCTTTTATCATTCCCTCCCCCCGCCCCTTCTCCAATTTCCTTCCTCTCCTATTTCCATATTGGATCAGCTGCATTTTTTCTTCCCTCTTTGAACCTATTCCAGTGAGAGTTAGATTCAAGCATTGCCCACCCCCACACTTCCTCCTCCGTTGTAAAAGCTTTTCCTTGTGCACCTCTTTTACATGAGAAAAATTTTCCCATTCTACCTCTCCCTTCTCCCAGTGCATCTTTCTCCTTCATTTTTTTTTAGAGATCATTTCTACATAATCAGCTCTCACCTATGTCCTCTGTCTATATAAACTTTATATCCATAATAAAGATAGAATCCTTGGGAGTTACATATATAATATACCCATATGGAATGTAAAGTTTAACTTTATTGAGTCCTTTGATTAGTATTTCATGTTTACATTTTATGCTTCTTTTGAGTCTTCTGTTTGAACGTCATATTCGCTATTCATCTCCTGTCTTTTCATCAGGAATACCTGAAAATCATTTATTTCATTAAACATCCAATTTTCCCCCTGAAAGATTATACTCAGTTTTGTTGGGTAGGTTATCCTTGGTTGTAATCCTAGGTCCTTTGTCTTCTGGAATATCATATTTCAAGCCTTATACTCCTTTAATGTTGAAGCCACTAAATTTTATGTAATCTTGACTGTGGCTCCATCATTTCTGAATTATTTTTCTTGGCTATTTGAAGTATTTTCTCTTTGACCTAGGAGCTCTGGAATTTGGCTATTATATTCCTGTGAGTTTTCATTTTGGGCTCTCTTTCAGGAGATGATAAGTGGATTCTTTTAATTTCTCTTTTACTCTCTGGATTTAAAATATCAGGGCAGTTTTCCTTGGTATTTTTTAAAAATATGATGTCTGGGCTCTTTCTTTGATCTTGGCTTTTAGGAAGATCAATAATTTTTGAGTTAGCTGCCCTTGATCTATTATTCAGGTAATTTGTTTTTGGATGAAATATTTCATATTTTCTTCTATTTTTATTCTTTGGGTTTGATTTGATTGTTTCTTGATGTCTCATAGAGTTATTAGCTTCTACTTGTCCAATTCTAATTTTTAAGGAATTATTTTCCTCAGTGAGATTTTGCACCATCTTTTCCATTTGGCCAACTCTATTTTTTAAGTTCTTCTCTTCAGTGAATTTCTGTGCCTCTTTTATCACTGAGCTGATTCTGTTTTTAAGGTGTTATTTTCTTCAATATTTTTGTGCCTCTTTTGCTAACCTATAAATTTTCTTTTCATAATTTTAACCATCGCTCTCATTCCTTTCCCAATTTTTCACCTATTACTCATTTTTTCTTTACTTCTTCAAGAAATTCTTGTTGGATTTGGGTCCAGTTAGCATTTTTCTTTGAGGGTTTTTTTTTTTATACCTGTGTTCGTATTATTGTTTTCTTGTGTATATGTTGTATATAGTGTATATCTTGGTCTTCACTGCCACATAGAAGTTTCTTATTGTCTAATTCATTTTTTGCTTTTTGGACATTTTTCTAGCTTTTTGTCTTGACTTTGAATTTTATATCAAAGTTGGGTTCTGCAGGAGAACATTGTACACAATAACAGCAATATTGTGTGATGACCAAATATGACAGACTTAATTCTTCTCAGCAATACAATGATATAAGACAATTCCAAAAGACCTATGATGGAAAATACTATCCACATCCAGAGAAAAAACTATGGAGTCTGAATACAGACTGAAGCATACTATTTTCACTTTTTTGTTTTTTTTTCTTTCTCATGGTTTTCCCTTTTGTTCTGATTCTTTTTTTCATAACATGATTAATATGGAAATATGTTTAACATGATTCATGATTCTACATGTATAACCTGTATCAGATTGCTTGCTGTCTTGGGGAGGAAGGGAGAGAGGAAGAAAAATTTGGAACTCAAAATCTTACAAAAATGAATATTGAAAGTTATCTCTATAGGTAACTGGGGTGGAGGGGGGAATACTATTAAGAAGAAAAAAAAAAAACAAAGTTGGGTTCTGATCACCTGGAAGTGTGGAGGCACTGTCCCAAACTTTAGGGGGTTTTTTTGTGTTGATGTTTCAGAGCTAGTTCTGGGAGTCTGCAAGTTCTTAGTGCTTCCAAGGTGGTGTAATCCTGGCAGAGGTATGGTCACTACTTTCCTGGTTGGTGCTCTGATCTTTACCAGGAAGGGCTCCTGCTCCAGTGCAGCCACAAGCACTAGACTTCCTCTCATCTTGGGCCACTGCTCCCTTATGACTGACCAAAAATATTCCTCTCTGTCCGGCAACTATGGCCCACAAGTGTGTATGGGCAATGGAGTTGCCAGTCAGCACCAGCTCTCCCCAGTGCCAGCAAAGGGTCCCTGTAATCCCTTTCTGACCAGATGTCTGATCCCCTTATTGTGGGGAGTCAAAGAGGCCTGGTTCAGGACTCAGATATTAAATCCTAATAATAGTGGACTTTAAACAAGAGCTCTTTGAGATGTGACTTTTTTGTTAAGTTAGCTCCTGAGTTCTTTGTTATGGGTTACACTTATAAGGATGTTGTTTGAGTTCTGAGACCAATAGGCTCTTCCCCAAGACTTTAGTTATGGGCTCCTATGCAAATGCCCTTGATGATCTCCGCTTTGGCTTAGGCCTGGAAGCCAGCTCTAGAGAGCATCCTTTGTAATGTGACTGCATATGAAAAGAGTTAATGACTCTTCCTAAGACTGTCTGGCACCTAGAGAACAAAGCCTTATCAAATTATGTATTCTGTCTACTTCCAGGATATAACAGACTAAGATAATGATAAGAATATTTGAGTCTTTTTTGTCTCATTGCTCTATAAAAACCTTGTACTAAGAATCAATAAATGGAGTTCATGGTTCTTCCTTGAACTGCCCACATGGCCTGGTCATTTTTTATTCATGTCTCCGAATCATGCTTAGTGCTGGGCACTGAGTAGCCCATGGCACCTTACAATCTCTGGGCTGACAGCTCTTGCAGCTGTAGTCACTCTTGCCACCACCATTTGTGTGGACAGGTCACAGGGTCACAGATTTTTCCTACTGACCTCATTAAGTTTTCTTAGGCCAGAAAAAAATGTCTCACTCCAATCTTTTGCTGGCTCTGTGCCCCAAAATTTGATTTGAGGCATTATTTTAAAGTTGTTTGGAGAGGAATGTTGAGAGTTCACCTGAGTGGCTGCCCCTAATCTGCCATCTGTTCCACCCACTCTTGCCTTTCTTTGTTTTGGCACAGTACTTGGCTCAGAGTAAGCTCTTCATAAATGAGGTTGTTGACTGCCTCATACCTATGGCAAGTAGTCATCTTGTTAGTGTTTGAAAACTTCCAGAGACAGGGAACTCACTACCTACTAAAGAGGCCCATTTCACTTTTGGACAGCTCTCATTGTTAAGAGAAGTCTCCTACATTGAGTCAAAATACAGTCTTACATTCATTTAACTGCATTTTATCATCTTAGTTTTGCCCCCATCTTTACAACTTGGCAGGATATAGGATCATTTTATTGAAGGTAGTTGCCCTATGGGCCATTTGATATTCAATTAGCAAGCTTCCTTTTTTGAACTATCCTCAGGATTAAATATACAGAGTGAGACACATTTCTGGACATGGTCAACGTGTGAATTTGTTTTGCTCAATTAAGTATATGCTACAAAGGTGGGTTTTTTGTTTATTTGGGGTTTTTTTGCTTTTTTCCAGAGATGAGGGGGTTGGAGGCAGTGATGAGAAAATGCTTTATAACTGATATAAAAAATTGGCCTAGGAGGGTTATTGCTTTTTAGGTCCTTGGCTCCTATCCAGACTCTCCCCACTTCCTAACTTCCCTATAACTGTAGAAGGGACCCCCATCCTCCCAGCCACTTCAACTGAAACAGAGGTATCCTCCTTGACTACTCTCTCTCAGTCCCATATCCAATCAGTTGCCCAGTCCTGCCATTTCTATCTTTAGAATACCTCATATATGCTCCCTCCTGCCTGGACCACTGCACAGCTGCTGGTGGGCCTCCCTGCCTCAAGTCTCTTCCCCATTCCAGTCCATCCTCCACTCAATGCAAAATTGATCTTCTGAAACACAAATCTGACCATCCCATCCATCCCCATCTATATTCAATCAACTACACTGGCTTCCTATTATCTCTAGAATCAAACACAAAACCCTCTATTTCGATCTTCAAAGCTATCTGTAGCCTGACTCATGTTCACCTTTCAAGTCTTCTAAGACCTTACACACTCCATGTCCTTTGCTGTCCAGCTGGCAGATCCAACACTGGCCTCCTTGCTAGTGCTCTCCCTAGACACCCCAGCTCCTGATTCCAGGCACTTCCAGTCCATGTCCCTTATGCCTAGATTCCTCTTCCTCTTCTTTATGCCTCCTGGTTTCCCTCAATGCCTTCCCTTTCCTGATCCCCTCAATGCTAGGACCTTTTCTCTGTTGATTTTCTCTGGTTTATTCTGTATATACCTTGTCGATACAGAGTTGTTTGCATGTTGTCTTCCCATTATATTGTAAGCTCTGTGAGAGTAGGAATTATCTTTGGCCTTTCTTTGTATCTCTAGCTCTTAGTAAGGTGCTTGCCCCACACATAGTAGTTGCTTAACAAACAATTGCTGACTGTCTGAATTAGCGGAGGGAGCACAGTGCTGGAGAAAGGATATGATGGATTTGGAGTCAGATATGGTTTCTGTTCCTGGCTTTACCACACTGAAACATGGTACAAGTCACTCATGTACTTTGGGACGCAATTTTTGCATGTTTAAAATGAGAGAAGTGACCTCAAAGGTCTCTAAATACATTAAGTTAAATTTACTCAGAAAACCATGGGGTGTCTGTGTGGTTGTGGTATGTAGTTACAGAGACTTTGCTCCTTGATGTTTCCTCTCAAGTAGCACTTAGTATGATGTTTTATTGGTGCAAAGTGTTTGCTTGGGACTGCTTTGTGATCAGGGGTACAAGGATGGACATCAACAAGTTGATTCCTTCTTGGTCTAGTCTAATTCCTCAGGGATCAACCTGTGCAACTAGATTTAAGAGCTTCTGTGTCATCATGGGAAATGGAAACTGTAATCATCATGATCATGGGTCAGTCACTCACTAACAAGGATGCACACAGCAGTGACCTCATGCCAACCACCCCCTGCTCCTCTCCTCCACACCCACAAGCCTTCAGTGTGTCTTACACACTTCACTTAGATAATGGGCAGCTCATCTTCCTTGCTCTCACCACAAAATATCCATCTCTAGTTCTGCCCAGTACTCCACACTCTCAAGCCTTTCTAAAACATATTTGCCCTTTGTGACTGGTAAAGTTCTAGTCAATGCTTACCCCAACTTGCATCAGGGAAGGTGGGGAGAATTCACAGGATCATAGATTTAGAAGTAAAAAATTAGAGGTCATGTGGTCCAACCTCTTTGTTTTATAGGTAGTAAGACTGAGGCCCAGTGAAGTTATGTGACTTACCCAGCATCTCACATGTGGAAAGTAGAAGGGCCAGAATGTGAACCAGGATCCTGCCAGGACTCACAGGAAGGAGACACATTTAGATTTGATATAAAGAAGACAGTCTTGGCACTCACTACAGAAGCAGAAATGAGGTGTCCCAGGAGGTAATGGTTCCCCCTTACTGGAGGTCTTCATGAAGATTCTGGCTGGCTATCTGTTCAGTTTATCAGAGGGGAGAGAGGAAGGAAGTGGGGCAAAGTATCAAGGAGCCTCTGATGGACAAAGATTTGGGTTTAGCTGCTGCTCCAGGCAGGCAGGGCTGGTGCCTCCCCAGACTGATGGAATCACAAGCCCAGGAAAAATGGAGCTGAGCCTTGGGCTGGACTGTGCAGGTGCCTGGATGTGGATCTCCACTGAACTGAGATGCTTCAGTGTCCCAGGACTTCTCTCTGGCAGCGCAGGGCTCATCCCACCTCCTCCAACATCTCCCCGCGCTGGCCCTGCAGGCTGTCATTCACTTTGGCCCCCCTTCCCCTGGTCACTCCAGCTCTCAGTTATTCCCGCCCACATCTCCTTCCTTCTGCGCCCTCCCCTCCCGGAGCCCCCGCCCACACCCACCTCCATCCCTCGGCCCTTCCCTGAGCCCCCCCCCCCCGCCCCACAACGGAACCCCGTGGTCTGGCAGGGTCTCGGCACCGGCTCACCCCGTCCGACCACATCCACCTCCATCCCACTGCCATCCCTCCTCTCCAGCCCTATCCCGAGCTTCCCTCCGGCAGCCCGGCCTTTTCCCCTCCTTCAGCTCAGGCTTCCCGGATCTAAGCCCAGTACTCCGGGCTGGGGCACAGGAGCCTCCCTTTCTGCCTCCGCACCCTCTGCCCATGTGGAGCATCCCCATCCTATGGCTCCCAGACTAGGACCCGGGCTCCCAGCACGGAGAGACCGCGCTCCCAGGGCCTCAGTTCCCCGTCTGTAAAAGCAGGGGGTATCACTAAATGACTCGAGGTCTCTTCCAGCCTCAGACCTAGACTACCGAGGTGGAGAGCCCTCGCTTCCCCGGGCCTCAGTTTCCCTTTCTGCAGCCGGAGTGGGTACCTTAACTTGCCCCGAGCTCCCTACTGTGCTAGCCACTTTGAGCACGTGACCCGGGCCCCGCCCCCTGCCCCAAGCTCGGCCCTGGACCCGCCCTCCTCCCCTGCGCCTGCGCGCAAAGCTTAGAGGTCGCGCTCGGTCGCGCGCCGCCAGCGGGATGACGTAGGGGCACGTGCGGGGCCGGGCCCCGGTGGCGCGAGTCCTTAAGGACTTGCGGCCGCTGGCGGCGGCGCCTCCTCAGTCGGCCTGTCAGCCGGCTCGTTTGGTGGTGTGCGGCCTCGGGCGAGGCTGGACCCTTTCTTTGGTGACATCTGGAATCCCAGCCAGGCTGGGGCGAGCGAGGGGGGAGCGGACATGGCGGAGGAAGAGGCAGATTCTGTGGAGACCCCCGATAGGTGAGCGGCCGAGCCGTCCGGGACCGGCTTGGACCCGGAGCAGACTCCGGGAACTGCCCGAGCGAGCGAGGGAGGGGACGTTGAGGGCCAAGGGAGCGGTGCAAAGGGGACGATGGAAGGTCGGGGCCTGGCGCGAGAGTCTAGGGGGAGCGGGGTGAGCAGGTGCCTTGACCCTGCCTAGAGCCGGCTTAGGAGGCTGTGGGGCTGGAGCTTTGGGAGTGGGGCGGGGCGACAGCGCCGGGAGCGGCCCCCGATTGGCTGGAGCCGGCGTAGGGAGTGGAGGGGGGGGTGAGCGTTCGAACGTTGGGGGGCGTTTTGTGTGACGGGTAGGGGAATAGAACGTTGGAGCGGTGGGCTAGGGGCGGGGCTAGACGCCGGGAGCTGGCGGCGATTGGCCCAAGCCGTCGCAAGGTGGGGCGTCCAGAGGGAAGAGGTCGCGGCGGGAGGGAGGGGAGGGTTAGAATCCCGGGAGCTGGGGGCGGGGCTAGAGATTCGGGGGAGGCCGCGGATTGGCCCGGGGGACCGGGGTGGGTCCTCGCTCGTAAACTTGAGTGCTTCCTGAAAGGGAAGACTTCGAGCGTGTCCTTGTCTGGTGGGGTCCCCGGCCTTTCGGTGGGCGTGGGCACCTGTCGGGGCGGCCCGGGCGGGGTTGTTTCTCCGCATATTTGCGGAGACTGTATTGTGACTGGCTGGGGGCGCTCCCTCGATGCTTCCGGAACCTCCCTAGAAACCAGGTTTCGAAGCCGGGCTCACAGTTAAGTGAGGACGGGAGCGCTTCTTGCCCGAGCCTCTCTTTTCCTGGCTAGGCTGGATTAGGCGGCGCTGAGGCCCCATCCTGCCCAGAAATGCTGTGATTCTAGTTTACATGACTTCCTCCTAGTGTGATTGTGTCTTGTGAAGCCCTTTCCATTTACAGACCCAGTGCAGTACTCGGGCCCTTAATGCTCTTAAAATCGAGCCGACATTAAGCACCACCCACTGGTGCTGCCGACCTGAAATTCTCGAAGGTTATGCCAGTGACAGGCATGCTCGTTCCCTGTAGGGCATGGCGATCTGAGGATTCGATCAGCTAAATCTGGAGAGAATATCATCAGGTTGGCCGAAGCATTAGCCCCCAAAGGTCCTCTGCCAGCCTGCAGAGCGGTTAGTGGGGCTGGGGGTGGGGAGAATACCCTAATCAGTGAAGTTCAAGACTCTTGGAATGTGCGAAGTCAAAGCAAGCTCTGGGGAAGACGCAAAGACCGAGAAATGGTTCTTGCTGTTATGGAGCCAACAGGGCATTTTAATTTAACATTTTATCTTATTATTATTCCTGTCTTCTGTTATAGCGTCACATCCATTTCCAAATATTTTCCTTTCCTACCCAGCGAGCCATCTCTTGGAACAGAAATGTTTAAAAAGAAGACAAAAGGCGTTTCAGCAAAACAGACTTCCAGATTGATCTAGCAGTACATGCCCTGTTCCACATCCTCCCCACATTTCCTCAATTCTTCATCATCATTACCTCATGTTCTTTATTTCATCTTTTCCATTTTAATTCTTGTCATTGTATGTATTGTTTTCTTGGTTCTATTTAATTCAGTCTGCATCATCTTGTGTAAGTTTTCCCATGATTCACTGAACATTCTTTGTTTCTTACAGGAATCAGTTCCATTACATTCATGTACCAACATTTGTTTAGACATACCCCAATTGATAAGCATCTCCTTTCTAATTTCTTGCCACAAAAATGTTCTGTTATGACTACTTTGCTGTATAAGGGACCTTTCAGTCTTTAACCTCCTTGAAATGTGCACTGAGCAGTGGGTTCTCTAGGTCAGAGGATATAGAGATTTTAGTCACTTTCCCCTCCTAATTCTACAGTGCTTTCCAACAGTGATTCTCTGCCAGCAGTTTGACTGTGCTTGACTTTTTTGGCCCCTCTAACACTAATTGTTTCCATCTTTTGTCCTCAGATAATTCTAACAGAATGGTTCCATTTTTCATTCTCTTGTTGGTAGTGACTACGTAGTTTTTAAATACTTGTTCTTTCATAATTTTTCTACCTAACTCATAGGGCTGCAGTGAGGAAAAGTGCTTGGTAAACTTTGAAGTGCTGTTATACAAAATCTCATTTTCAGCAAGTATGGAGAGTAGACCACATTTGCATAGTGTATGATTTTTGTATTTCCACCATAACCTGGTAACTGCTTATTTACACTTGAAGTGAAAGCTGATTCTATTCACCAAACTTTTAGGAAGAATTAAAGATTTCTTTAAAAAAAAAAAAAGCAGGGGTTTCAGTGTGAATAACAAGAAGAAAAAGATTCTGAAGGGCATAGAATAATCCTGGCTTATTTGAGGAAATTGGGGACAAAGGAAGTAAACCTTGAAAAGTAGATGTAAATGAAGGTTCTTAAAGAAGAGGAGAGTGGGTGTAGCACATTGATACCCCGTCGTGTCCGGGGCTGGGCCATCCAGAATCATCGTGGAAGAAGAGGAGTCCCCTACTCAGGGGACAGGAGGAGCTCTGTCCCTTGATAATAGCACTAAAGATAAGGAATGTATTTAGGATGTGATGGAGAATCTCCCACGACTTGTCAGACTGGGTGATTGCTCCCTATTTCCGGTGACTCACTTGGGCATAAATGATGCTGCCTAAAGGAACCTAGACAGGATTGCTAAGGTTTGCCAATTTGTGGGGAAGAAATGGAAGAACTTAGGGGCACAAGTGGTGTTTTCATCTCTGTAGCCACTCACCAAGCATTTAATAACCCACTGTGTTCTGAGAACTTTGCAGGATAGAAAAACAGATGAAACAGTTTCTGACTTCAAGGAGCTCCCATTTGATCCATCAAAGGTGAGAGCTTCAGAAGAGAGAGGTCGATTTATGAAGTGAATAACTGTTTAAGAAAGTGTCTGAGAAATGGGTTTTTAATTTCTGGACCGCAGTCTAAAAGATAAGGGTGATGAGCACCTGGCTAGGGACAGTGGGTACCTGGTAATGTCTGATGAGAATATCTGTTTGGTTCTTGCAGATCTAATCAAAAGGCCTGTAAACTGAAAGGGAAAGGGAAAGAAGAACACGACCTGTGTGTAGCCACCAAACGAGATGCCACAGAGAGTAGCCACGAATAGAAAGAGCCACAATCAGAGACTTCCGCTAGTTCTAAGCAGAGTAAACCCAATTCAGAATAAGGGGAGCCAGGAGTAAAACACACAAATGCACAAAGTATAGGCAAACAAGCAAGATGAACCGATGGTCCTGAGACTTGTTGGTAGGGGACGGGATTAGAGTATGACTCTGGAAAGGCAAAGAATAAATAGGGGGTGCAAGAAACCTCAGGCCTAGAGCCAGGAGCTTTAAGGGTAAATGTCAACAGAAACAATACTCTAGTTTAATCCTACAAACCACCTGGAAAGGAGAAGAAGAATAGGGATGAGGAGTTTTGGAAATAAATCATGTTTAGTATGGAGACAGACCGTAGTGGTGAGAGGCCTCAGTTGTCTGGCAATCTACTGGAGGCTTTCTCTGCCAAAAGCAGAGCTTCAGCTAACAACTCGTCCTGTTGATAGTCTTATCTTTCAAAAGATGGAAGACTCAACACAACGCACATACAAACAAAAACCTAGCCGTGTGACCTTGGGCAAGTTACTCAACCCCAATTGCCCTCCAAAAAGCAAAAAAAAAATTAAAAAAAAAGATGGAAGACTCAATAAGAGGAAATTCTGTTCTGGATCTGATTCTCAGCAGCAAGAAAGATCCAGCTGCTGGGTGGAAAGGGACAACTCTAACCGAAAGCCAGGCTTAGCCTCTGATATACTCGAGATTTAGATTTTTATTTATTATTTATTTGGGGTTCAGGGTGGTAATCGGGGGTATGTAGCTTGCCCAGAGTTACCGAGCTAGTATGTGTTTGAAGCTGGATTTGAAGTCAAGTCCAGTCAAGACTCAAGGACCAGTACTTTATCCACTGGCCTACCTAGCTACCCTCTAGATTTAGATTTGTCAAGGAAATCTGCAGAAGATGGAACAAAGGGCAGATAAGAGAGGAGCAGAGCTGCCATGTTGCCCCTGAGGCTCCAGCCTGACCATTCTCAGTTCCTCCTGCTGATCCTCATGGTTTCTTCACCATCCAGCTTGGCCTCCCACAAGTGAGCACAGCCCTGAGGGTCTGAGGGCATTGTCTACAGGGATTTTCACCTTGCTATTTCTGTAAGCTGTGATTCTCCTAATGGAGACCTTGACTTCATTGGCTTTTTTTGGCTACTCCATCACGTACTGGCTCATTCTGAGCTGGCAGTCCACCAGTTATAATTCTACCTCTTTTTCAGAACTACTGTCTTTCTATGCTTCCCTCATCTAATATGCTGTGGCAGAGTTAGGGCTTTTTGTACCCAAGTGCAAGACTTTACATTTATCCCTGTTGAATTTCATCTATTAATATTCAGTCAACAAGATCCTTTTGGATCCTGATTGTATTCTCTTAGTGTTCTCTAGTGTGTTCTCCAGCTATCCCTCCCAAGTTTGTGACATGTGCAAATTTGGTGAGCTTACTGTCCATTCCTGTACATTAAAATGGTTAAGCACTGATCCCTGGGGGGTACTCCTCTCAGGACCTCTCGTCAATGTGACATTGAGCCATTAGCAGATAATTTTGGAGTCTGGCCATTCAGCCAGTTCCGAATCCATTTGATTGTATTAATGTCTATTTTATCTACAAGAATAGTATGAAATACTGTTATTAAAAACTTTTCTAGGTAAACTATATCCACAGCATTCCTGTCATCTAGTAGTTTAAGTGGCTTAGTGGATGAAGCCCTGGGCCTGGACTCAGGGAGACCTAAGACCCTAGCTATATGACCCTGGGCAAGTCTCTATGTGACCCTGAGCAAGTACCTCACTTTGCTCATCTGTAAAATGAGCTGGAGAAGGATATGGCAAACCACTCCAGTATCTTTTCCAAGAAAATTCCAAATGGGGTCATAAAGAGTCAGACAAGACTGAAACAACTGAACAACAACAAAGGAAACCAAAGAGGCTAGTAAATCAATGTATGGTCTCAGTGGAGCTCTGAGCCTGGAGTCAGGTATCAGACACTAATGGCATGACTGACCCTGGACAAGTCACCTAACCTCTGTTTGCCCCACCTGTAAAATGAAGTTGAGAGCAGTTCCTTACCTTGTCAGGATCAAATGAGGCAATCTCTGTAAAACTCTCAGGAATGTCTGGCGCATAGCAGGCACTGTATAAACACTCAGCCTTTCCCCTTCCAAACCTATGTCTTTTCACTCTCTGCTTTCCTTCTTCATTCCTCCCCCCAGTTTCCTTCAGAATTTATTTCAAAGCCCACCTTTAGCAGGAGCGCCTTCCTTTTGTTCCCCTCCACCTGTTATCTTGGACTATACCCTCTATTATCCAGTTATTTAAAAATTTTCTCTCCCATTCGACTGTGAGCTTCTTGAGGCAAGGATAATATTTTTGCCTTTTTTGTATCTTTGGCACTAAGCACAGTGCCTGGAAGATAGTGAATGATTGTTGACTGACTGATGATCATTGCATCTGTCTTAAAATTCCAGTTAGTCCTGAAAGTATAAATCAGATTTCATTATATAAGGGAAAACCCCTGTGTAAACAAAAGGATCAAAAACTCTTAATTAATTGTCTTCTTATTTGGAATAATCTTTGATATAAAAGAACTTCAGTACGACACAATTTCAGTGGAATTTGACCTATATAATTTGTGAGAATTGTTCTGGAATGATTTTTAAAGGCTGTATACCTTTGTAGAGTTTTGCCAGAATTATTTTGTTGGCAAATGTGAATAAAAATAATGAAAAAGCATTTATTAAGCTCTTACTGTGTGCCAGGCACAGAGTGAAGTGGTAGGGATTGGATTCAGATACAAAAAAACAAGACAGTCCTTTCCCTCCAGGGAAATGTAAGTGTAAAGGAAGGGGGAAGATGGTGTTTGGAATTGGGAGGTCACTGGGGGGTGAGTGGAGTCATAGGGCAAGTAATGTACACACCATTTCCAGGAATGAGTGGAGATCTGATTTTTCTTCCCAGAAGAGGAGGAAAACAGATATGGTGACTAGTCCTCTGTCAGGAGAGCACCTCTCCAGGGAGGGACTAGAAGACAGAGAGTGACCGCAGCGGCATGGCAGAAGAGGGCCAGGCATTCCAGATTCTCTGTAGCAAAGAATAGTATTGCCCAGTGAGCTAACAAGTTGGGAATTGCTGGTCTTTTAAAATGTGGAATCGGCCCATTGATCCGTCACTGTTGTGGTCAGTAAGAAGCCTTCCTTCTGAATTTTGATGAGTGGCTATTACTAATAGACATTTAACATACGAGACATCAGCTTTTGGCCTATTATGTTTCTATCCTTTTACCAACCATATGGATGAAACTTGATTTTCAAAACTAACCCAAAGAAATGTCTCTGGCTTATTACGCACCTTACTGCTGAAAAGACATGCCATCTTTTTACATGGTTGGGTGACACACTGTTTTAAGTGACTGGTTCCAGAATGGCTGTCAGTGATGTGAGGGAAGCTGAGCAGGAAAGGAGGGGACAATATTCCCAACAGATTTAATATTCCTATTGTGGCATTCTAGCTTCCAACCAATTTCTGTGTCGGTTCTAGACACTGTACAGTAGTGATATGACTCTTGTGGAAATGGTGAGTGTGAGTGTAAGTGCAGAGTCATGGGGTTGTGACTACCACTAATCTAAAAGAGAAGCCATGATTTGTCCATTTAAATTGACAAGATTTTAAAAAATTAAGCGCAATCATATAATCCTTAGCAAACCTCAGAGGATTATATAAATCTTAACCATATCTAGATGACTCTCCATGGAGGTCTCCTACTTGGGGCCGTGTCTCTTCCCTGACACTAAATTGGGTGATCATGGAGTCATTTTAGCTCTTGGTGTCCCAGGCAGCCCTGTGCCTATTAGGTTACAGGCCAGTTGCCAAACTGCTTTGATGAAGGGAGTTTGCAGAATGAAAATTTCCCATATGTCTAAAATCAGAGGTTCCCTAGCACTGCAAAAAAAAAGAAATGCATTTGTGGTTGACCTTTTCTTTTTGCATGGGATGCAGCAGACTTAAGAAATTACAAAGCTCAACACTGGTTAGTTAGTTAACTACTTTTGTCCCAAGTTCTTGCATAGCCAAGTTTTTGTTTTGGTTTGTTTTTTTATGACACATTCCCTGTCTTCAAGAAACACATTCCACTGAGGGTAGGATATCACATGTACACATGTAAGTATGATGAAAGGTAGGGAGTGATAGGGACAGAGGAAAGACCCAAGCAAGGTTATTTAGGGACATTTGAGGAGGGACGTGGTACTGTCAGTTGGGGAGATATAGGAAAACTACTGAAGGAGAAGGAAGGCAAGGTAAATCTGTAGCTGGACCAGAAGGGAATTCATTCTGGGTACAAACATTTACTCAGCGACAGGAAGTGACATGTCCAGTTAAGCCTATGCCCCCAAATGAAGTGAGCTCCTTAAGAGCAGATACTGCCTGGCTTTTTTATTTGTGTCCCTAGTGCTTAGCACAGGACTTTGCACAAAATAAATGCTTAATAAATAAATGAGGAATTGAGGATGACACCAAAGTTGAGCCTGGCTACTAGGAGAATGGTGGTCCCAAGGGCTGTATGATGAGTTATAAATAAATGCTTCATTCATTCAAATTTACTGATTTTCAGAGAAATCTGTCTTTATTATAGGAAAAACTTAGATCTTTTTGTGAACATTGAAAGCCCCGATTACCTCTGGTACTTTAGGTTACAAAAAAAGTATTCTATTTATAGCTTCCATGGCTACTTGAGATCTGCCTGGTCATGTACAATGTAGATGAAGAACATATAGTGCCCCCAGGATAACATTTAGTTAACTCTTAGGTATATACGTATCTTAGACAGATGCTCCATATGGACAATGAGAAGTCATTAGTCAAAGAGAATCCGACTGGGTCCGATTTGGAGAAACTGAAGTTAGCAGTGATGACTCTGCTCAGCTAAACACGAGGCCCTTCCAGCGTCTCTCCTCTCCCACTTTCAAACCTCCTGCCTACTGGCTTGTGACGTTTCTCCAGAATTCCCTGAGATCTGTTCATTGTTCAATCTAATGCCTGTTGTTTCATTCCTCATCCTCGACACTTTTGACATTATTGATCGCCATCCTCTGACTCTCCTCTCTGGGTTTTCATGAAACTGTTTTTTCTTCTCTTTTGCTGAGTTTGTTTTGCTCAGTCTCTTTTTTGTCCAGGTTGTGTCCTGGACACTTCTCTTCCCCCTCTAGAGTAGTTCACTAGGCAGTCTCTTTAAGTCCCTGTGGGCTTAATCTGTTTGCAGATGATACCCAGGTTTCTATAGCCAGTCCTGAATAAGTATTCTTGAGTTGGATGTCCCATAGACACCTCAAACTTGTTTATGTTCAAAGCAGAACTTTTCTTTCCATCTTGAACTTTCTTCTTTCTAATCTTCCTTTTCTCTTCCCAATCATAATCCAGAGTACTTTTTCTTCTTCTTCTTGTCCATCCTTTGTTTTCTGAGACAACCATTGACATCATAGGTGACGTCTGGCCTCCTGGGTGAATCGGATTTAAGTGAAGCAGAATTGCACAGTTGTCGGCCTCATTCTCTTTTTAAGTCGTAGAAGTCATTCAGCAGGACAAAAGTCAGGACGACTGGTGATGGCCCAGGATGCAGTTTGGCATCTTTGAGGTCTGACCAAGCTACTGCTTCATGGCCATTGGAACAAATTGTTCTTGTCTGCCCATTCCTACAGGAAAAGGTCTTCATATTCTTGGGGTAGATGTTCCCTAACTCACTAGTGCGTTTGAGGCTGTAGCCTGTCGGTTACCCTCAATTGGGTTTAGCCCATCTGCTGTTCTTAGAGCCGCAGGTGAGAGTTGGATGAATCAGTTGGATACCAAAGCTGGATGAGCAGCCCTGAAAAGGGCACAGCAGGGGTGCCCACCTTCCCTGAGCACCCCATGTGTCCCTAGGGTACCACTGTTTTCTTAGTTGCCAGGCTCACAGCTTTGGTATCATCCTCAATTCCTCAGTCAAACTCACATCAGCTATTCAGTGTATTGTCATCAGATGCCCTTTTTGCCTTCACAGCGTATCTCCTATAACTGCTTCCCTCCAGTCACAGGATTATAGTACAGGCCTTAGCACCTCACTCCTCCCAGGTCCCTTCACTCTAACCCATCCTTTACTCCACTGCCAAAGTGATTTTCCTAATGGGAAAGTCTGACTCTGTTGCTCCTTTGCTCACTCAGTAACCTCCATTGGTTCCCTATTCTGTTTGGCATTTAAAGCCCTTCGCAGCTTGCTGCCTTTCTCCCCTTCCAGTCTTGTACTTCATTCCTCTCGGCTTAATCTGTGCTCTCGTTTCACTGGCTGCCTTGCAGTTCTTGGAATATGACAGACTCCATCTCTGTTCTCTGTTCCTTTTCCCCCATGCTCGGAGTGGCCCCCTTGGGGCTCCTTCAAGATTCAGCTTAGATCCCACCTTCTTTGGAGCCTCTTCCTGGTCCCTTTTCTGTTTCTCTTCCCCTCCGAGATTATTTTCCAGTCTGTTCTCTATATATCTAGCATGTACCTAGTAATGTGAATGTTTTTTCCTTCTTTTAGACTGTAAGCTTCTCGAGGGCAGCCGGGACAGTGGTTTTTCCCCTTTCTTGTGTCCCCAGCATTTACCACAGTGACAGATAGTAAGTGATTGATAAATGCTAGCTGACTTACTGGCCGATCCTATGCTACTCACTGCTATGAATGCTCCCCTTTTAAAGCTTCATATTCTGTTGGTGATAAATGTAAATTGTGGAATAGCATAGTCTTGAGCCACAATCATAGTGGGCATAAGCAGCATTGTACCAAAGAGAGTGGCCATTTAAAACAAGACCAAAATACTAGAAAGACACTTCATAAAATAATTGGAAATATGTTAAGACCTTGTGAAGATAAGCGAGCTGCTGAGTGAACATTTTCTTTGAACTCTTTCATAATATCTGTGGATTATGTAATTCAGATTTAGTAACGCTCTAGGTTGTCAAATAGCTTGACTGAACAAAACAAAGAAATTGCTAGGGAAGAGACGTTGATATATTTCACCGTTAAAGACCTTTAAAAAGTATGTTTGGCAGCACTTCCTTTTGTAGGGGAAATCTTTTTTTTTCCCTAGAAAAAGTATTTTCAGCCCAGTAACTTGAGTGTAGATAATTGCTTCTCTTCATCTGTAGTTGTTAGGTGAATACAGAGTTTTCTTATATTCTTCCACCTAATTATACCTCTTTTGGTGACCACAAAGATAATCTCTAAAAACCCTCATTGCTGTGGACTTCTGATTACTAAAAGGACCAGCTGCATTCTCATTTGTTTTTTAGATAGAGCCCTTTGCAGCCTGGATCCTTGGTGTGGCTGACGTCACTCACTGTCCAATGGGTGAGGCTGAACCTATGGCCGCTTAGGGCCCAGTGTAAAACTTGATTTTCCCCTGAGTTTGCTTGTGGGAGATTGTGTGCCATTGATAAGTGGACTTTCTCTGGTAGATACTACTTCTTTCTTTTGTGGATGGACAGGCCCAGGAACTGAGCCATAAATGAGAATGCTTTAAGGATCCCCAGCTGTCTGCCCAAATACAGTGGATCAGTTTTACTCCCAAATCTCTAACATGATGACCATATCTCTTCCACATAATTCTTGAGTTCTAGGCATCTAAAAGGCCTAGAAGAACCTTTTAGAGATCTTGCTTGCTACATGTCTTTACATGAGATTTATTTGGTTTTATGGATTTTGTGCTCTCAGAAGAATTGCAGGCTCCATATCAGGTTTCTCTCCATGAATGAGTGAAGAAAGGAACCTGGAAAACAGAGGGAAGTAAACCAGGTGCTAGTGGTTGGGAAAGGTCCAGAAAAGCCAGGCAGCTTGGGCTTTCTGCTGGGAAAAGAGGGCCTCAAAAGCAGCAGGAAGCAGTAGGTTACAAGAACTACCAAATTTGTGTTCTAGAGAATCACAGAATGTTAGACTTGGAAGAGCCCTCCCGAGGTCCTGAGGCTACCGGCAGTGTAGGTGATGGAGGAGAGGAGGAGGCAATAAAAGCAGGGAGACTCAAGTGCTTTATGATCGAGTGGTTAAAGTGAAATGGTGCTAGAAAACAAACAAAAGCCCAAAGGATTGGGGAAAGAGCATTATTTTGTTTAAAGTAGAAAATTCGGTATTTGATTAGTTTTTATTAAAAACAGATTTGTGTTTAAATATTTTTGTGTTTTAAATATTTTCTTTACAAGCATTGTTAATGGCCAGTGTCTTATTTTCCTTTAATACTTGAAATGTAACAGGTTTTAATAAAATGTTAATCTGGAAATTGCAGAAATATTTTTGAGTTGTCAGTCATGACAAGCAAAATAATTTGGAAATGATGATGTCTTTGCTCTTCCAAAATATTAATCTCATTTGTGCCAGAGCATCCATGTGACAGAATAGGGGTGTCTTTCCCATGTTAGCGAGTAGTGTTATAAAAAGTTATTTTAATGGGTTTAGACTGTAACAAAGATTCTACTGGTCGGCTTTGTAGTAATTTCTTGGTTGCAGGTCAGTGGAGCAATAATAAATTATATTTCATTCTTTCACTTTAATTTTGATCTATACTGACCTCTGGTAGTCCTTGGCAGAGAAGTTTGCTATGCTTTGAAGCTTATTTGCTTAAGAATGTAGTTGAGATGGAGTTGTAAATTCCTTCCTCTTGGTAGGATTCCATGTTTAACATGAGAAGTGGTCTCATGTGCTTCTGGTCCAGGCCAGAGAGAACATTTATATTCAAAAAATAGGTAGAGTGTATTCTTTTGAGAAAAAAAAATTTTAGTAACTTGATTGTTTTCAGTATAGTGCTTTTTTCAACTCAATAGAAGTAGAATTTCTAAAAAATTCATTAAGCCCTGGATCAGAATTACCACCCCACACCCCTATGCCTCCCCACAAGCCCCTGGACACATAGATTTTATCTTGCAAATGTACGTGTTTCTTTCTAAATAGGCCAGTTTGGGGTCTTTCTTAACTTGCACACTGAGTGTAGATCTGAACTTTAGATATGTCTGTTGGTTGTTTGTATTGGTAAGGGGAATACCACATTAGGTTGGTTAATCTTAGCCCTTTGGTTGGCCCAGTGCTCTAGTCCCTAGAGATACTAAATGTCAGGAGAGGGATTAGGTGGAGCTCAGGCCTGTGACTCCAAGGTCAGTCACTCTCTTCCTGTCACACCATGTCTTTTGGTGCTGTAGAAATGCTAGCATTGTTATTATTATTCATAATTATTATTTCTGCTGCAGGCTTTCTCTGCCCTTCCTAAAGCACCTGCTTGACCACCAGACAGCCCTCTCACTGCTTTGGGTTTTTTGTTTTTTCCTTTCCTGCTGCTACTCTGATGAGTAATTTTTTGTGTTGAAGGCATGTTTCTCTAGAGCAGGGGTAGGCTCTTTTTATCACCCTTGTTTTGCCCATCTTTAGTGAGGAAATAGAAAGAGGCTGGGTTTAAGAGTAAAAAGAGTAAAAGTAAAAACTGGGTCCACATCCTGACTGTTCAGTGACTGTGGGACCTTGGCATGATACTCTAAGATACATAATAATTACTATGTGGACTTCGGTGGGGGGGTTTGGAGTATCTTCCTCCTCTTTTACATCGTCCTTTCGTGAGATCATCCGTGGAGCACAAGATAGATTTTTATGATGTTGGTTAAATGTAGGTATGGTGGCTGACTCTGAATATACTGAATATTACAGGTCTCATTGCTGCATAGACTGGATTCCTAAAGGTATCCAGATGTGACTTCATTGACAAGCCAGCCAATTTCAACTGAGAAAACATCTACCCACACAAATCTTGTACCTTCTCTGCCTAGAGCTCCAAGAAGTTGAGTCACTTACCCAGAGCCAAGCAGCTATTGGAAGCCAGGCCTTCCTGGATCCAAGGCCAGCCCTCTCCCCACTGGGCAGGGCAGGACTAAATGGGCTTCATCACCCTTTTAAATTCTTCCCTTCTAACTTGTAACATGTATACTGCTTCTGTTTTCATTGGTCCAGGTTCGGATGGCTGACGGGCTGGCTTCCCACTTGGTGCCCAACATCTTCCACCATGCTGAGAGAAGCTGAGGAAAAGATCTTGAAGTGTGAGTTTTTCTGCCCTCTTGGGACACAGACCTAAAGGAAATTAAGCATTCATATAGCAGGAAGGGCCATGTTAGCCTCCAGATCCTTTAAGACTTTGGAGGAATCCCTCCACATGTCTGGGCTTCAGTTTTCCATTAGTTAAAGAAAGGGGTTGGAGTAGATAATTAAGAAAGTCCTTTCCACTTTCAACAGCATCAAATATTTTTCAAATGCCTGTCTTAGACAGTGGGTGAGATACAGCATTTAGATAGCACTATCCATATCCTCAAGGATCTCATTGTCTAATGAGGGGAAATAGAAACCAAGATGGAAAGTTATCATTTACAGTGTTAGGGGGTATGAAGAGGAATGGAGTTAAAAAATGGCAGTGATCAAGGAAAGCCCTTTGGAGAGCAACATTGGAGTTGAGTTTTCATGGGATGGTTGGGATGGTTGGGATAGTTGGCATTCAGTAGGAAACGTGAGGGAAGGTTGGTGGTCTTGGAATGTCTGCAGCCTGAGCAGAAATACAGAGGTTCTTCTAGGGTCAGAGAGCTGTCTAGTTTGGTTGGAGCAGAGTACAGGACTTCTGGGCTTCAGGCTGCACTCAGACTTTGGGGACAGCACTATAGAGAGAGGGAAGTTTGGGAAGGCACCACAGTGCCAGGTTGTAGAGAATCTTGAAAGATGGGCAGACATGTGAACTTTGCTCAGTAGGCATGCTGGAAGAAGTCTGCATACTGGGGTTAGATGAGTTCTGTGACCATGCCCAAGCACTAGTAGGGTCACTTGCAGTGGCCTTGGGGGCCTATAGTAGAACAGTCAAGTGGGGAGTAGAGAGAACAGATGTGAGAGATGTTAAAAAGATAGATTCATCCAGCCTTGGAGAGGGAAGAGTTAAAGAGAATTTTGCAATTCCTGACCCAGGAGACTCGACTGGTGAACATTGGTGAACACTTTTGCAATAAATAAGTGACTTCAGAAGGAGGAATGGGTTTAGGGGATGTGATAATGAACTTGATTTTTGCACTCATGACTTTGTGTGGGTGGAACGAACATTCAACGGGAGAAGTTCTCAAGGTTGTTTGTGGGTGGTAGGTTTGGAGTTTAGGATTAAAGCTTCAGGCCTGGAAAATCATCTGCTTGGAGGAGATGGCTGAAGCGGTGAGAGAGAATGAGATAGCAGGAGAAAGATAAAAGCTGGCCAGGACCCCTGTATTAAAGGGTCAGGCCGAGGATAAGACAAAGGAGGGGAATCAGGAGAGGCTGGTGTGAGACCAACCCTGGCAGGTCAAAGAGGATGGGGGCTAAAAAGAGTAAGATTTGTCAGTCAGGTGACAGTCTTTGGTGACCTTTGAGAGAGTGGTTTCATCAGAGTGCTCGGGCCAGAAGCCTGTCTGCAGAAGGGCAGTGAGTGAGAAAGTGACTCATCAGATCTCAACAACTTTTCCCATAGTAAAGAGGAGGGTGAGAAAGAAGGGTCACTGGTGGGACAAAGGAGAAGGGGGCCCTTTTTTAGTATTAATGCTGTTGATTGATTAAAATGGCCTGAGCATGTTTGTAGGAAGGACCTGATGACAAAGGGAGGATTGAATATGTGAGAGAGGGGATACTGGTGGAGCAAAGTCCCAGTGGGAGGGAGTGGGATGATGAAATTACTGTGGATGGCAGTAGAGGCAAGAGTGTTGGGGTGGCCTTGGAAGAGGGATAGGAGACAGGGCTGAAGAGGTTTGGGGAAGGAAACCAGGTGAACTTGCCCTTCAGCTACCTCAGTGTTCGTAAGGCTATCTGCTTGCAGTGAGTTTGGGAATGAGAATGTGGTGGCAAGAGAAAGAAGAGGTTTAGAACAGTCACCGTGTGGGTTGCAAGGCATTAAATAGGGTCAGTGGGCCTGACAGAATATTTCCTGCATTTGTGGTGATGCAGAGATGGAAACACTAAATGAGAGTCCTTCCCGTGTTAGAGGCTGGCAGAATGTGTCCTCCCTTCCCGGTGGCAGCCAGCTCCAGAATGGCCCTGTTGTGTTGATGTCTTGGTGAGAGGTGACCTTTGCTAAGCCCCACCTGTGCAGCTCTTTGGTGCAGCTGCACCTCTTTCAGGGAGAAATTAATGAAGAGATATTAGACCAGGCTGCTTTGATGACTGTGCTGGAAAGCACTTTCTGATTATCTGTTCATAGTTTAGCTTTCACCTCTCCCTTCCAGATCCTAATCTGCTTTCAGGGGTGGAGGAAGTGTTGATGTGATCCCTTGATTTCAGCAACATGTGTACTTCCTTCTGACTTTGTAGACAGTCTTTGTGTTTTGTTGTTACTGAAAATATTCATTGTTTTGTCAACAACGGTTCTAGTGACAAAACTCTTCCAAATTTAGCTAGGCTTGTCCCCTGTGACAGATGTGGTCTCATTCTGGGGCCATCTTTGAAGCTCTTTAGCTCCCTGGGACACCTGGGAGAGTCTCTAATCTGCTGGCATTGAGGCATCAGAGAGGGAGTTTGGGAAAGATTCAGAATATAAAGGGTACAAATAAGTTGAAGGTATGACATTTCTGTGGGAATCTCTTTGTTTGAACAGGGAAGGAATGAGTGGTGTTTGCTGTCTAGAGTTGGGGCAATCAGTTTATGTGATGTCTTGACAATAGATTGGAAGTAGTTTCATGTACTTAAGATGGGATCACAGATTTTGAGCTGGAGGGGCCCTTAGAGATGGTCAGGGCTGCCCTCCTCATTTTCCAGGTGAGGAAACTGAAGCCCTGAGAAACTAGTGCCTTGATCTAGGGGCAGACAGGCAGGATTTGAAGCAAGGTCCTTCTGCTTCCACTTGGAAGAGAAACTTGCATTTGATAAATCCTTTTATAAACCATGCTTTCTATAAAGCAGAAAAAGTTTCAGTTGGCCATTGTCCCAAGTGCTACTTCTTGGTCTTAAGAACTTGCTTGTATGACATGTTCAGACTGTTTTAGCCCTTGAACTGAAAACTCTCTGTTCAACAGAATGGCCTTCCGTTAATCCAGCGCCAGTTTGGATTTCTGAATAGTAGTTTACTTGGACTTGTGTGATGAAGTGGGATGGAGTGCCTTGTTGCAGAAGAGGCAGCAGCCCTGGGCTGGCCCTTCTTCCCCATTCTCTTGCTTCCCTTCTTCCTTTCCTCCCCAGTCTTTCTCTACACTCCCACACCACCAGTAGAGTCACACATGTTAACTTATAGGGGGTGGGGGGGATTTTATGACCCAAAGTGTGCAGTCTGAGTTTGTCACATTAAATTTTCATGCTTAGGGACTCTTTAACTCAGGTTTATTTCTTAACCAAGAGGCAGTGGATGTGCCTCATGGTTTTAAAGTATTGAATTGTCTCCTAGGAACAGTGGTCGTCCTTTCCCTTTAGTCTGCCACCTCCCAAAGGCTGGTGGCTGCAGTTCTCTTCGTGGTCCTTCTTTTTCCACCTTTCACTCCCAGCTACTTGCTGTCTTTTTTTACAAAAATCTCCTCTTCACTGGGTTTCAGAGAGAACCCCCCACCCCCAGCATCTGCTGTGTGGGGCACAGCTGGAGATTCTCTGCTCTCCCACATAGAATATTGGCACTTCCTCTTCATAAGATACATCTGCTGATTCAGAATCTTAGAATTTTAGAACCAAAAGGGGCCTTAAAGCTCTGCTAGCTGGCCCATCCCTGCCATTTTATAGATGAGAAAAATTGAGGCCCTGAGGCCACATAGGGAGTTAGTAGCAGAGCTGGAACCAGACCCCAGGTTTCTTGTTCATTGCTCTTTCTCCTTGTTCTGAACTACTACATATGAGTTCTACTTTTAAAATACTTAAACTTCTCAGTTAGATTTGAATACAAATTCTTATTTTTCATTTTCTACCCTTCCCCCATCTTTTCATGAGGATTCTCCTGGGTTTATTTAAAGACACAATGCCTGGCACATAGTAGGTGCTTAATAACTGCTTGCTGATTTTTTTCCCCAGACCATAGCCTAATGAGCATTGTCTAAGTCCAGACACTCAACCAGATTTTTATGGTCAAAGTACAGCCCTCTAGAGATGGACACAAGACCAGCTAGGTCTTTCTCAGGTTTAGACTTTTTTTTTTTAGTTGCATACATTGTTTCACCAACTAGCTCTTGTACAGGTTTTATATTTAATTTTTTAGAATTAGTATAAATCAGTGATCTGACAATGGGATATATATATATATATATACATATATATATGTATATATATATATTTTTTTAGATGTTAATTAAATGATAATTTCTCCCAAAAATAGTGTGGTTAAATTAAACATAATTTCTCTTTTGTTTTCTGTTTTCTTCAGGTGTGCCTTGTCCATACAAAAAAGAATCTGTTTGTATATCCAGTGGAAATAAAATATGGACACTAAAATTTTCTGAGGATATTGCACATAAGACCCCACTTGTCCTCCTCCATGGCTTTGGAGGTGGTGTCGGACTCTGGGCACTCAACTTTGGAGAGCTTTGTGAAAATAGACCCGTGTATGCTTTGGACCTGCTGGGCTTTGGGCGGAGTAGTAGACCCCATTTTGGTGGGGATGCAGTAGAAGCCGAGGACCAGTTTGTGGACACGATTGAAGAATGGAGATGTGCTCTAGGTTTGGACACAGTGATCTTGCTTGGACACAATCTGGGTGGATTCTTGGCTGCTGCTTATTCACTGAAGTATCCATCAAGGTAAAGTGAGGGCAGCAGGAATGAATGAAATTTTAATTATAGAATCATAAAGCTGGATTTTTGTTTTTCAGACCAGATTTATACTAGCACAGCAGGGCTGCTTCAATATTAGGAAAATTATAAACATAATTGATCACATTCATCACAAAAACCTCTTGGCTTTCTTTTATCGGGGCAGTCAGATGCAGTGAGCCAGTCAGAGCAGCTGCTTGTCATTTTTTAAAAAATCCCAGAAAAGGTGGAAGTTTCCCCTCCAGGGTCTTTCAGAAAGTTATAGTTGCCTCCTGTTGTCAGCCCGACTTCTGTAATATTTGCTCTGTGGAGGTAGCAGGCTTGAAAAAAGGCCCATCTTTTTTCCAGAACAGGTTAGGAAGTACATGCTCGGGTTCTGAGTGTGTAAGAGTGAAACCAGAACAGTAACCCTGAGTCTCCATGTTAGCCAGCACTGCTGCTTCTTGACTATGAGTATACTCCCTTAGGTCTGCTGCATTTGTACTTCTAGTATTCTGTAATCTGCTGGACAGAATGGACATCTACCAGATGGTCCTTCCCTTCTTCAGAACCCCTGGTTGGCAGAATATAGGAATTTGGAAGGGGCTTTCCTGGCTTTTAAAATCCTGGATTAGACTTTTATTTAGTGTGTAAATTGCCTTGTTTCTTGTCCCCCTTTAATGAAGAAGCAAGAGTGGTAAAGATGAGAAGAAGCTTAGTAATTTCAGGCGTAGTCACAGAAAATTTGGGCTGATACAATCTTGTAGATTATTTGGACCCCAGCTAATTTGTCAGGACATCTTTTTTAATTGTTTTAAGCAACAAGAAGCATTCCATTGATGAATTATATCAAGTCTGAAGGGGAGCTGTAAGGTTTGTTGTGTTTATATTAATTATATAAAATGGTTTCCAAAAGGATGACCAGGTTACACATAATCCACCTGGGCTATGGAAGGAAAACCTGATGAATCTCAAAGTTTTGGTGGGAGAGACATTTCTGGGGTTCACTGTCAGGATTAAGCTTGTTGGAATTAAGAGATCTAGTTTGGAAAATATTAGTACAACCCAAAAGGATTTGGGTGTAGATAACAGGTGTGGAAAATGGGGTTTTCTTATGGCTGACTTTTCCAAACTGGACAAATTCATTGTCTTAAGGTGGCTGAGGGCTTAGGAGCTGGACTGGGAGGGAGGAAGGCCTGAGGTCAGCTCCCACCGCTGCACTGTTTAGCTGTAAAAATGTAATACACCTAACTCCTCACAGGGTTGTTTATACGTGTAAAATACTGTGCAAGCCTTAAAGAGCTGTATAAATCCCAGCTATTGTGAATGTTATTGTCACCATCTTCACTTAAGCCAGCTATGTAACCATTATGCCATTCTCTCTAGCAGATGTAAAAAATATTGTAAGGGGTGACATGTAGCGAGCTTCCAGGATCCACAGGTGAATTCCTGGTCATTTAATACATACCACAGAGTCATTTGGATAAAAGATGTGAAGCAATAGAATCTAAAGAACAAGGAAAAACATCCCCATATTGGCTTTTCAGGAGACCCTACTTGAGTGTGTTTGCCCTACAAAGAAACGGAGCTTCTGACTTGAGTATGTCTGGGCACTTTTCATGTATGATTTCTTGTTCCAAGCTTCTCTTGTCTATTTTCCATTTCTAGGCCAAGTTGTTTGTGATAGGAGATACCTTAAATTTCTTCAGTCTTCTTGAATTTTTGTCCCATTCCTTGCGTCTCGCGGAGTCTTGGTTCTGTTTAGTTTATTTCAGCTTTTAGGGAGTTGGTGACTTGGGCAAGATTTCACGCCTCCTTCTTCTTCTGGTACTTTTCTCTAGTTTTCTTTTTTTTCTTTTTTCTTTTATTTATAATGTTCTTTTCTTCTTAAAAGATTTTGTTTGTTTGTTTGTTTCATCTTTTGCAGGAGCTCTAGTACACCTTGTCACCAAACCATTCCTCTGGCCTTAGCTCTGCCTGTAGACACTCTGGAGTTACTCTCTCCCTCTAGCTTTGTGTTTGGACGTCCCTAGACCCATAATGTGTGTTTATCACCAGCATCTTCTGTCTGTTCATGTTTCCCATTTGTTGACTTCCTGAATGAGGGATTTTTGTCAGGGCTTTGACTCTTCCTGTGCTCAGATGGGTGGGCGGAAAACCTCTTGGTCCCAGTGGATATTGTTTTGAATAACTTAATTTTTATTAATACTTCATACTATATTCATAATAATGAGAGCCCACATTCACTCAGTGCTATAAGGCTTATAGCATGCTTCACATACACTGTCTCATTTAGTCTTCAGCTGGGGGGCCCTACCCTGCCAGCTCTTGAGGTCATTAATCCCACTGTTGGGTAACTCACTGATTATTCAGTTCTTTCTTGTATCAAGCCTAAGCTTGTTCCTGTAATTCCATCCATTGCTCCCAGTTTTGCCCTCTGACATCAAACAAAGTAAGTTTTATCCATGTTCTAAGGGATAACCCTTGGAATACCATAGGGACTGGCATGTACCCCTCCCCCTCAGACTGCCTCTTAAGGTCCCTTCAGCCAGTTTGCCCAGGGCATAATTCTGAGGCTTTTTACCAGCTCAGTGATCTTATTCTCCATATCAGGTTATCAATGTCCTCCCTAAAATGAAGGGCTCAGGTTATCAGAGTCCCCAAGTAGGACTCACTAGCTTCATTGGCAGCTTGTGACTTGTTTCTCAAGCTCCTCAATTACTACTTTATTTGCCCCTGGGACTTCCCTAATACCGATTGCATGAAACATTTCCTTTGCCTCCTTCCAGGAGGGAGATCATTTAGGACTTTGAACAAAAATAAGTCATTTGGTCAGTGGAGAAATAACAAACATTGCACACTCCAGAGATGCAAGTGGACCACACTTCCCTTTTTCATGTTTGTGGGAAGTGAGATCCTTAGTCCTACATACTTGATCTGTTGTTGCCAGGATCCTTGGACCCTGAAGCTCTGGCTTTCCTTCACCCCACTTAGAGCTCTGACCTTGGCTTCCTTCCCCTCTTTTTCCTGACCTCACCTCAGTGACCTGTTCTTGGCTAAATAACTAGCCTACCCTGACCAAGTTAGGTGGGGAAGAGGGGAAACAATCCACTGTTTTCCTATTTTTCATCCTCTGCTAGGAAAATAAACCTGTGAGGGGCGGCTAGGTGAGCAGAGCGCCGGCCCTGGAGTCAGAAGGACCTGAGTTCAGATCCAGCCTCAGGCCTCAGACACTTAACGCACACAAACAAAAACCTATCTGTGTGACCTCGGGCAAGTCACTTAACCCCAACTGCACTCCAAAAGGCAAATAAACAAACAAACAAACCTGTGAAAGGTAAAACTAGAAAAACCGAGGGCACCAGACTCTTTAAGGCATTCAAAGGGGCATCCATGGATTTGAGTGAACAAGACAAGTGTTAAGCACTTCCTGCATATCTGATATGGCCTGAGAGTTGGGAGCTCAAATTAAAAAAAACAAACCCAGTCCCTGCCCTCAAGGAACTTGAATTCTATTAAGGAAAGACAATTTGAGTACCAGAAGTCACACATTTGTTAAGCACCAATGTGGGCCAGGCACAGCTAAGCATGGGAACAGAGATACCAGCCAAAAGGCCCCCTGCTCACCCCTCGGAGAATGACCAAGGGAAGATACCTAAAGGGACCGAGGCTGGGTGGTAAAAAGGGATATACCCGAATGGGGGGAGAAGGAGGCACAAAGGAAGGATGGTCCAGAGAGCTAGAAGCAGAGATGGGAGAGGACTAAAGCATGATGGGTCCTTTCTTGAATTGGAAGGGGCTGAGTGATGGGTATTACAGGGTAAGAAGGCATCTGAGGCAGGGTGGCAAAGTCTGAAGAAGACTCCTCTAATGGGTGGTGGCCTGGGAAGGGTGTTTTGGCCTGTTAGCCACAGGGGGTGGCAAGCTATCAGTCATTTGATTAATGTGCCTTTTCCAGAAGCTGTGGATGGCAGGTTTGTAGAAACTCAGGCAGTGCCATGGCAGGAAGTTGTCTGTGAAGCTTGGTTTGGTACCTGAGGCCAGCCTCAGTATGCTGAGATTTCACCAATCAACATGTTGAAAGTCCTCGATATGAGGCTAGGTTTGGAGACTAAGATTGTGAGCCAAGTGAACTACTTGGAAAAGGAAGAAGTCCCCTAGAGCCTAGTGGCCTGGAAGAGGTGGCAGACTCTTCCTCCTGGCCCAGCACATCAGGGCAGTGTCAGAGAAGGAGCAAAAGTCTGAGCACCAGGCTTCTCCGAGGGCCTTGTGCCAACTAGACCAGCTAGAGAGAGAGAGAGAGAGCTTTCTAAGGTTCATTCTGTTGTTGCCCCATTACTTTTATGCCAATTTTTTTTTTCCAGGAAGCTTATTCATATTGTGGCCAGTTCTTCCATCTGGGGGTAACCAAAACCAGTGGGAACCCTAGAGCTGGTTAGTTAGCATGCCTTGTAATTTAGCACCAACAAACACATAAAAAAATATAGCTCCATTTCCCTGCAGAGATTCATGTTAGTCTTATCTCTTGGATACCACCAGGGTTATTAAAGAGCCATTATGAACATTTTCTTAGAGTTCTTCTGTAAAAAAAAAATTTTAACCATTTCCCGAATGTGCTCTATGTGAATGTACTTTCAATTTGCCACATGTGACATTTAGTGAGGTTTTCTAGTCTCCTTCTAGTCTTTTCCTTCTTAGATTACCCTCTATTTGTATGTATTGATATATGCATAGATCTTGAGTATACAATCATTTGCATTCTGTCTCCCCAATTAGAATGTAAGTTCCTTGGAGACAGAGAGCATGTTTTTTGCCTTTGTATCTTCAATACTTAGCACTTGCCTGTCATATATTAAACACTTAATAAATGCTTGTTGACCCATTATATATTCTCCTTTGATTCTCCATGACAGTCTGGTATGGTTGTGGTCTTACAGATAATACTATCCCCTTCTTACAGATGAGAAAGGAAAAAAAAAACAAAAAAGAATTTCGGTGACTTAAGTGATCCTAGAACAAATTGATATTAGATCTGCTTCCAATAAACTGAAAACATCTTATTTTCCCAATAGGGTAAAGCATCTTATCTTAGTGGAGCCATGGGGTTTTCCAGAGAGACCTGATAGTGCTGATCAAGATAGGCCAATTCCAGTGTGGATCAAAGCCTTGGGAGCTGTGTTAACTCCTTTTAACCCATTAGCTGGCCTCAGAATTGCAGGACCCTTTGGTAAGTACTTGCATCCTAGGAAAGGAAAGAGATGCATCTAGAAATATTTCGGTTTTAGATTTCATTGAAACCAAATGAGAACACTTAAAAAAAAATTGGGGGAGTGAGGTCATCAGTAATATCTGTAAACAACCTCTACTTTTTGTTTGGAAAAAATAGTACCCCTGATACTGCCTTTTGAGTAATAATAATTATAGTCCATTCTTTACATTATTGTAGAGGTTATGGGTCAAACAGAATCTCTCATCTACTACCTTATATGGAAATTCTAAAATGTCTTCATTATATAGCCAATGTGTAGTGTGTCTGATGACTAATTGTAGACCCTGGCACCCATTTTAGTATTAAATGTGCTTTTGAGTTAGTGATTTTTTTTCCATCTACATTTCATGATTAACATGTTACGTTTAGGAGGGTTGGTATAAGGCCCCTGCTAGTTGATTGTAAAGCCTTACTTGCTGTATCCTGGGGAAATAAACCCTACTACCTGCCCTTCTTCCTTCCCTGGTTTTCAGTAATACTCAGGCTTATATTCAGCTGATTGTCAGATAACGTTGGCATATGTAGAGCTGACATTCAAAATAAGCTATGTTAATTATATTGACCCTAGTTGGTGTGACTTTTGGAGAGTAGCATCTAGGATCTACATTTTGTTTGTTTTCATACTTATGGTTAACATCTGTATATCTATCATAAACAGTCTTCATGCAAATTAGTGCTAAAACCTTCTGTCAGATTTAGGCTCTAAGCTTTTGTTAGACTTTAGAGGATAAACTGATATGTTCTCTGTTATTACTCAGGCTTAAGCCTTGTGCAACGTTTAAGGCCTGATTTTAAAAGAAAGTATGCGTCAATGTTTGAAGATGATACCGTGACAGAGTATATCTACCACTGTAATGTACAGACACCCAGGTAAACTTCTATTTCTGAAACTGATTGTGATTCCATACATTTTTTAGGAAAATATACTAGAAAAATAAGTACCACAGAAAAGTGTTTGGAAATTTTCAAGAGTATCCAGTAACCTTTAACTTAGTTGCAAATCATTCAAGAAATACCATTAGGACCTACTATATAGAAAATACTTTTCACAATAGTGTATGTCAGAGTTATCACCCTTAAAGAGCTTATAATCTAATTGAGGAGAAAACAAGATGGAAAATTTTTAGCAGTCGTTTATTCAGCTCTTACGTGTCAGAGCTTTGTGTTGACTACTGAGTAAAGTAAAACATAATTAAGTATATGCTTTCCCTTCATGAAGTTTAAGAGTCATATCATAGTAAATGTCTCCAAGTAGGGGCTACAGAGGGTCTGTGGATTAGGACTGCAGAGGTGTGAAACAACACTGATTGAAATGCTTTGAGAAAGCTTCATGGAAGAGGCTGTTATCTGACATAAGCTGTCTGCTCCTGGAACGAGAAGGGACATTTAAATGGGCATTATAGCAATTATAGGAAGAGGGTGCTGCTCTGAACCTAGGCAGGGAGACATACGAATAGGGGCGTGTTCTTGAAACACTGCCTAAGCCCCACTGACCGAAGTTGGTTTGTGTAGAAAAGTAGTGAACAATGAGGTGGAAAGGTGGGCAAGGGGGCAGAAGTCACTGCTAGTGTTAATATGGTGTTAGAGGGTTTAGAAAGCAGTCTAGGGTGCCATAAAGGCGTCTCCCATTTGATTCAGATTGTTACCATGTATGAAACATTAGCTTTTAGAAACCAAAAGATCTCATTAGTTTGGAAGCATGAAGAAAAAGCGTGGAGTTATACGACTGCCAAGGTGTGTGTTTCATGTGCCCTGCACTCAGCTTGGGAGTTTCCTTTCTCTTCTCTATTCCTAAAGTGCCTAAAGACCTTTTCTCTATGGCCTTGGAGGGAAAGACAGTGGAGCCTTTGCAAAAAGGGACTGTCACTTACTGAAATTTTGTACATCAATGTAGTTTGACTTTTTAAGTAGGGGAATTTTAAAAGACCCTAACTGGCAGGGGAAAACTCCCACTTACTAATATACAAAAGGAAGGGAGCATGGGGGAAAGGATAGCACATGCACAGCTATATGTGGATATTTTTCCTAAGAACAGGCAGAGTAGTTCATATTCACAAAGGAATGAATTGCCATTATAAAAGTCCTAAATAATAAACATATCCTTCTATATTATGAGGAAAGTTATAGCAGCCACCAATCAAACATCATGGGATGAGTCCATCAGCAAACGTTGATGAGTTGTGACAGTCACAAACTAGCCAGCTAAAACCTGATTCTAATACAGCTAGGAAAGCCTCTCCAGCCCATTGCCTCTCAAAGGAGCAGTCCAGCTTCTTTTTAAACTAGAGAGTCAGTCATATGAGGGGTTGCTTGTAGATACAGAGATCCTGGAAATGTACATGAGGTGGGGGAGCCTGAGTGGACAGCCTCAGTCTTTTCAGCAAGACATTTTGAAAAGGGGAGATGGAGGTCTTGAGGATAGCAAAGAAGCCTTTCAGGTGTGTTGGAGAATCAGCAGAAGATAAAAATAAAGGAACTGGCAGGCTACAGTTAGCAGTTGTTAATGGGTCGAGTTTGTATCATTTCATGACTTTTTTATAGGATCAAATTGTGGGGTGGGATGGGATGGGATGGGATGGACTTCTCTCCCACTAACAGTCATGGGTTCTACCATTAATGTTTCCCTCTTCCCACCTGCCTGTGTGTAGGTTGGTGGAACTCCTGAGATCCACTGTAGATCCCTCTTTCCCCTTTTCTTCCTGGTGAGAGGTGGCTTCCCTTTCACTTTTTATATACCCATTCCCATTCCCATTAATACCCAGCCAGTCTTGTGCAACTTGATATGGTAACTTAATCTCTCAGAGACTCAGTTTCCTTATCTATACATTACTGGATGATCCCTGATATCCTTTTCATCTCAAAATTCTGTGATGCTATGAGCTTTCTTTCTTAACAACAAAAGGTCAGTGACTATTTCAGGTTTTCTACTAGATTAGTGTATACCAGTTCTGACGTTTTAAAGTTATCCTTATATAAGTTCCACATTTTGAATTAGTCTAGAATTAATACCAAATTATTTATTTATTCTTTATTACTAATACCAAAAATAGTTCTTCCATCTTTATGAAAGTTTCCATGAAATATATCTTTACTGGAGCTTGATAGGCTATTTTGGAAAGGGTGGAAGAGATGGCTCTGATTCTTAATAAAATTCTAGGCAACTTATTTCTATCCAGTAATGTGTGTCTTTTACCTTTAGTAAATTCTTACTCTTTGGGGATCTTATATTCATATTTATTTAGCATCTAATGAACTAACTTTTTGGTTTAATTGCTCAAATCTTAATATGACTTTCTCCTTTACTTTTAAGTGGTGAAACTGCTTTTAGAAATATGACTATTCCTTATGGATGGGCAAAAAGACCAATCCTCCTGCGAATTGGTAAAATGGACCCAGACATTCCAATATCTGTAATCTATGGAGCCCGGTCTTGCATAGATGGCAATTCTGGCAATACCATCCAGTCCTTACGGCCGCATTCATATGTGAAGACTATAGTGAGTGTTTGGATTATTTGGGGTTTTCTTTTGTATATGGTGTATAATTGTTTATGGGTCAATCAGCAAGCATTTAAAAACCCCCTACTGTGTGCCAAGAATTAAGCTGTATGTCAGGGATCCAGTAGGGAAGATGCAGCTTTTATGCAGTATACACTCTAGTGGGAAGGAAGACCTTACATGGATTGGGGGGAGATTTGGTTTGGGAGTGACATCCTCATTGCCCTCACTATTGTAAAGGAAAGATGGGAATTCCTGGTGTTACATATTAGAATCCTTCTGACTGGATCTTTAATCTCTTATTTTTTGGAGCTCAAAGGAATACCTAAAAACTGCTTTAAAAAAAAGTTCTCCAGTCCTCACCCACTTAATGTTTTTTGCCAAAATCTATGCTTTAACTGCATGAGAACAGGTCTTTGTATACATTTAAGTCCCTCAGTGACTCTGTGATCTCCCTGTTAGGGGTTCTCTTCCCATTGATGGGGATGTGCCCATTGTACATAGTCCTTTTGTTTTTTTTGTTTTTTTTGTTTTTTTTGCTTTTTGGAGGGCAATTGGGGTTAAGTAACTTGCCCAAGGTCACACAGCTAGTTTTAGTGTTAAGTGTCTGAAGTCAGATTTGAACTCAGGTCCTCCTGACTCCAGGGCTGGGGCTCTATTCACTGTGCCACCTAGCCACCCGCATTGTACATAGTCTTAACCCTGTGTGATTCTGTGAAGTGTCCTCCTGTCTCTTCCACAAAGAGTTATGTAATACATGTTGGAGGCTGGCCTTGTAACCCTTTTACATTCTGCATGATTTTGAAGGCACTAGTGTAGTGCCCAGACTGGTTTTACATCTGGCAAGAATTGTCCTTTGTTCTCATTAAAGTTCGGTAAAACCCGTCTTTTTTTGGGAGGGCAGCATGGCCAAGTGGGCAGAGGACTGGAAGTCTTTAGTCTCTGTGTTCCAGACATGTCTCTGAAGCAAGTAGCGTCATAGTGGTAGGTGTTGAGTTGTTCTGATACAGGAAGTTTCCTGTTTGGGAGCCCCCTGCACCTGGGAAGTGGGAAGTGATGGGTCTGATAAAAACAAATAAGTAAGTTGGATAGATAGCACTGGAGTTTACTGGTACCTGCAGCCTGAAAACAGAGTGAGGACTCAGCTGACTAGCACATTGCCCCAAGCCTGGGCTTAGGCGACTTACTCCATCAGACACCCACTGACTTACGCTGTTCTCACCCAGGCTATCCTTGGCGCGGGACATTATGTGTATGCTGACCAGCCAGAAGAATTCAACCAAAAAGTAAAGGAGATTTGTGATTCTGTGGACTGATGCCATTCAGATCGATGGACAGACCTGGTGCTGGGTACAGCTTCTCACTAATGACTTTTAAAATGTGATGAAGAATCGGGAAACCAACACAAGAAACCGGGCGGTCCTCTTGGCTCTCGTTTTGCACATTTGGCATTTCTTCCATGAAGTCACTTGCACATTTATGCCACGTAGTGCCTTTTTGGATGGGAACCCCTATTTAAATAGAAATTCATTTTAAATACATACAGAAATCTCAGAAACTAATACCTTTAAATAAAGGTTTCTTGCCTCCCAGACATAGTAGAAATATTGTAATTTTTTAACTGGAAGATTTTTTTCAGATTTAACTTTGCTATATTGAATACTTTTTATATTGAAATTTACCTTTCCACTATAAAGACTATATCATTGTGTTATGAAAGGTGCAATTTCTTTTATTTATGTCTTCATAGGGTCAACATGTGTTTGCTGTTGGGTTAGCCATGTCCCTTCTCAACATGTGTTGAGAAATAGCAAATTTTTGTATCAAAAGATCCCACATGGTCCTTGATGATGTTGTGACGGGCTGGGAAGCTGCTCTCGGGTGGGAGAGGAGGGAGGAGCCAAAAGGAAAGGGCCCTAGACTGAGAGAAGGTGCCACCGTCGCTGTTTCCAGGTTATCGGGGCAGTGGGTCAGGGCCTTTGCAGGTGCCTGCTCCTTTAAGACTGCTGAGTCCATTGTGAGCACAACTGTTTGTGGCTTAGCTCCTCATAAAGGAGTTCCACATGTCTTGTGTGACGCATGACTGGTGGCACATAAGAGAGGCACCTGGAGCCACGAGGGCTTGGGCTCCAGGCCCATTCCCAGCAGCTTCTAGCGGTGGTGGAGCAGTGCACGCACTCTCAGCCTCAGGTCTTCTCATTTATAAAATGGAAAATAGAATAGCACCTGCCTCCCAGGACCATTGTGAGGACCAAGAGTTTGGGAAACTAGAAAAGTGCATTATGGGCTTTTATTGGCATGATGTTTCTCTGATAACAAGGGTTTTGATACTCTAGTACTTTGGAGGGCTAAGTGATCTACCTGTACAACCGATCTGTTGTAATTGGATCCTTATAAGACATTGCGTTCATTAATGGGCCCAAACTGCCTGCTCTGTTTCAACAGCTTCTCAAAATAGAAGGTTTTCTTCACTTGGAATACCAAGGCATCCGTCTTTGAACGGATCCGCCTTATAGTATTGTAACAAATGATATCACATTTTCATCAACAGCTCCTAGTGTAGCCCTGAAAAGTGAGCAGCTGATTTCTGGTGAAAATTCAGGGTGTGTCTAAAATTATTTTAAACATTCGTAATGATAGCATTAGAATACTTTTAAAAATTTATAGCGACACAAAGTGTGTTATGTGTGCACATGTTTCTCTAAACACACACACATATATTTTAAACCCCCCAAACTTTAAATAACTGCCATAAATGATGATGCTTTCTTGCTATGATTTAACAAAAAGAAAAAAACTTCTCATCAAAACTGAAAACTAGGGCTGTGTAGTAACTGGTTGCCAAAAATATCTCTTAATTGGGAAACAGAAAAACTGGGGAAGAGTTACTAGGTGAAATATTTGGGCTTTACTTGTATGTGGTATTAAACTTTAAGGAGAGGCAAGCTTAAATGAAGACTTGAAAAATACAGCAAGTGATACCTTAACATGTTTGATCACAATCTTTAATAATTAAATGTTGGTTTGTACCTCTTAGCAAATAAACTCTTCTATTTTTCAGCATTAATAGGTGAATTTGTTATAGGTTAATTTGCTTTGGTGATCAATGTTCTTTCCACTAGTCAGATAAAGTAGTTGGGTAGAAGAAGGTTAGGGGATGAGACATTTTGTTTTCAAGAAAAATTTAACATAGGATTATTAGTTTGGAGTGTCATCTTGAGTCTTCAGATTACCTTTTATAATCTTGAAAGGTTGGTTTCTTTGTTTTTTGTATTTTTAGATTTTTTTGGGGGGGAGGGTTTATTTTTAGGTTTTAAGGAGTGTGCCAAAAAATCAGACTTTATTAAACTTTGCTGTGTGACATCTCTTGCTAGTTAAAACTATAATTATAGAAGTTTTGGCACTTTGGAGTGAAGCCACATATCACCTTTGAGGTCAGGAACTGTTTGACATTTGGGGACATTTATTCCTGGATTACTTGTTAAATGGAAATGATTATGTGCAACCTGGCTAAAATGTTTTAACCTTTTGATGTTACTTTAAACTTATCCTGTTTGCTGATGTATGTCTATCCAATTACACAGATGCTTTTTCTGAAGACGGCATCCTTGATCCCCTTAATTTCTTCTGTGTGCTAACCACTTCATGATTTTTGAAAGGTTGTGGGAAATGTGGAAAGTGTAGGACTGCAGAAGTGGAAATGTCCTAGTTTTCTAATATATTTTGTCTCATTAAATTAAGTAAAGTTTACCTTGTGAAGTATGACATGACTCTGTTACCTAAACTGTATACGTTTTTGGTCTGAAGTGTAATGTACACATGTTTATTTAAAATATTTACTATCATACCATGCATTGGGAACTTGCTCAGCATCTAGTGTTCCTGGCTAATAGGGAACTTTTACCCAAGATAAATAGGGAGATTATGAGAAAGCACCGCACTGCTCTTGGTAAGTTAAAATCACCAGGCCCTGCTGATCTGTATCACAGGGTACTGTGTGAATCCTGAGCTGCTAATGTCAACGATCCTTGTGGCCAATAGGGGATGTACTTCAGGACAGGTGAAAGGGAAATGTCCACATAATAAGGATGGAGTCTGTAGACTGCATGACTTCGATCTAGGCAAAATTCTAGCACTCAGCGCTTCTAAAGGGGCAGTTATTGGGCACATAAGGGATGAAACAGTAATCACAAAGAGACATATGTCTTTACCAGGAAGAGTCATGCCAGACTAACCACATTTCCTTTGTAATGAGATTTTTAGATTTGGTAGATCAGGGCAATGCTATCAGCGAAGTTTACCTCAATTTTAGCTGCTCATTTCTTGTGGAAAAAGTGGATAGATGTGAATTAGGAACTGGTTGGATGGCCAGACCCTAAATATCATGAATAGTTGGTTCCATCTGATAAAAAAGATCCCTATGGTGGGTGGCTAGGTGGCACAGTAAATAGAGCACCAGCCCCAGAGTCAGGACTCCCTCGGTTCAAATCCGGCATCAGACACTTAACACAAAAACTAGCTGTGTGACCTTGGGAAAGTCACTTAATCCCAATTACCCTCCAAAAAAGCAAAAAAAAAAAAAAGATCCCTATGGAGTGCCCAAGGGAGCTGTCCTCTTCTGGTGCTACTTTATGCTTTCAAAAATGACTGAGATACACAGAATGGGTGTTTATCAAATTTGCAGGTTACACAAAACTGAGGGATTAATAGTAGATGATAGGATAAAAAAATCTTTCTAGGCTAAATATATTCAGTTGGATTTAATAGAAATAAATATTTTGGGATTCAAAAAGTCATCTTCAGAAATCTAAATTTGGCTGTACGGAGCACACTATTAGAAAACTGCTCAGTCCTTTTGATTAGAACTAATCTAACTTCCTCAGTACATTTAAAGTGTTCAGAGGAAAGAGGCAGGGTTTTTTTTTTATTGTTTGTGTGATAGATGTATTTTTTATCTTATTTTTTTGCTTTTGTGGAGGGGGGAAGGCAGGGCAATTGGGGTTACCCAAGGTCACAGCTAAGTAAAGTGTTAAGTGTCCGAGGCTGGATTTGAACTCAGGTTCTCCCAACTCCAGGGCTGGTGCTCTCTTTACTGTGCTACATAGCCACCCCAAGGTAGATGTATTTTCAGACTTAATTTAGAAAACCTTTGAAGGCCAAAGAACATGATAGAGGCATATTGATTGGGTCCATCTTGGAACAGAACTTCCTCTGAGCCAGGGGCTCCTGTGTCCTGACAGGCCAGACAAGCATGCCTGCCTCACTGTTGCTACTTGAGGGCTGAGTGTTCTCTTTCTCATTAGACAGTTGCAGTGACCCAGAATAAGTGACTTAGTGATTCTGTTCCTGTGAGTCCTTGTTTGTAAAATTAGGCTATAAAGGAGTACACTTATGAGAATGATGAGGACCAGCTGATGGGTGCTGACAGGATAGGTGTGTGCCTGCCATCTTCCCAGTGTGCTTCATGGGACATGACTAATGCTGTTTCAGGCATGCTGCTGGACTTTTTAAAATTAGAAATTACAGCAATGGAACAATCCAGAGTTGTTTCCAAGACTGCAGTGAGGAAGGACTGGTGAGGGCATTCCCTTTCTGAGGCCAGCTAACTTCCCCACGTCTCAGTTGTGGGTTACTTGAGTTCTGGCCACTCTGTGAAGTAGTCAGCCTTGGGTTCTGTTGCGTTTTCTGCCCCTCTGCCTGTGAGCCTCTACTCCCTTGCTCCAGGGAAGAGGTTTGATTTTAGGCCTCAGGGCTAGAGAAGGACAAGGGAGCCCTCAGCCTCCCAGATGGAGGGACATGCTTATCTTGTTTTAGTCCGTTCTTTAATAAGAAACCATAGTGTGCTGGAAGTGACACAGCGCCGCAAGCAGTGGGGCACTATACCCATTATACAGATGAGGAAACCACACTAGAGGGCATGACCTGCCCAGAGCCCCATATCATCACAAGCAGAACTGGAACCGAAGTCTTATGACTCCTAAGACTTTTTGCCCACAGACCAGATTTCATTTCACCTCAAAGGTGCACTGAAGGTGAGGTTGGGATGAACCTATGGCTTTGTCCTAAGTGGTTCCCCTTATACATCAGAAATGGGGGGAGGGGCAAGGAAGGAGAGGCTACATATCACAACAGCTTGTTTGCTTGGGAATTTTTTGGACCAGACAGATATACATCTAGTTCTAGGATTTCCTGTAAAAGGCTGTGGGTTGTGATTTGCACCTAAATAGAGAATACTGGCCTAAGGTTTGTTGGGGGATGTTATTTGTGTCTTTGGGTTGGCACTAATCATTTCTGCATGGCTCTTTGAAAGCTTTTAATCTCTTTAGGTCAGCTGTTGCCCTGCCCATTGCCCACTTGGGTCTCTACCCACTAACTCAGTAACATAAGGTAACCCCTTCCTCCAAGCAATCAGACCTAGACTGTTGATAACGTCTGTAGTCCCAGTCATTGCTTAACATATCTTCCAGCTATCTCTTTGCATCATGGTCTAATGACAACATTTCAAATGTCCTTGAGATGTCTAACTGACCTACTCTCAGGGTTTGTTTAGGAAGATCATAAAAACCAGCAGTGGAACCTACAAGAATCATGGCTGTGGGCAGGGATGGGTATAGCTGGTGCAGAGACAATGTGGGTTAGATACCAGTAGGTTGTGGGTATGCTGATGAGTCAAGTAAAAAGTGAGAGATGTGTAATTATCTGGGCTGGTGACATACAAGGAGGAAACCCTGGTGCTTGGTCGTAGGTACACAGGGAAAAATTAGGTAGATAATAGTGTAAGCTGGGGAACTGTTTTTAAGCCCTTTAATGTGAATATTAAATTTGGTTCCTAAATTTGTGGTCCTAAAAATTCTTAGTATTAAGGAACAGATCTTTGAATGAAATGTGTTAATATCATAAAGACAAAAAGAGCTGAAGAAGACAAATCCTCTGGTCACACCATTTGGAAACCATTTTAATTTATTAAATCATAGCCTGAGAATCAGCAGGGAGCAGTGCTAGTCATTAGTCATTTAGGGTTAGGGTTAGCCAGGCACTGTGCTAAATGCTACTGACACAGGAAAAACAGAAACCGCCTGCCTTCATGGAAGGTGAAGAATGATGGCAGACGCAAGGAAGGAGGGCATTCTATGCTTAGGAAAGAGCTGGTGAGAAGTCTTAGGTTTGGGAGATGTCTTATGGTATCCCCGGGATGGCTGCCAGCACAGGTTCTTAGATCTGCTTTACTAGGAAAGAGAGCTATTTAAGAGGTCAACAGTCTTTTTTAATCACATTCACTAGTTCAGGGGAAAAGTCAGCACCCTGACCTTCAGAGAAATAAAGACCAACAGACAGGGTTCTGACTGCCTGAACCAACTATACACTTTACATACATCCCTAGATCAAGAGAGCCTTTACATCTGAGCAGGTGGAGGGTTCTAAACATATGGGTCACTCAGAATCTTGACCAGGGAATCACAAGGTCCTTCTCATAAATGAGCCTGTAAAGCAAAATGCCAACTCAGAGTATGTATACACTTCTCAGAGCCAGAAGGCATCACAACCCTCAGGACTCAGGGCCTAATTAGAAATTAGCAAAAGGTGTGAACTCCTTCCTCCAAGGAAGTCTCCCTTAAGCAAGCTTCCTTTAATGGGTTCCAGGGGAGGCTGGGAAGATCTTAAATCCCATTAACATTACACTCGTATGAAGAAAAGTGAGACCACAGTCATTGAATCATACATGGAGGGAGTAAGGTGCAAGGAAGAAGACTGGAAAGGCTTTAAAAGCCAGACAGGATTTTATATTTGGTCTGAAAGTGGTAGGGAGTCAGTGGAGTTGAGTAGGGGATAGACTGGAATAGGGAGAGACTTGAGGCAGACAGGCCAACCAGAAGCCCATTCCATTGTCTAGTCCATGAGGACCAGCACTGGTGTGGCAGCTGTGATAGACATATGTGAGGTGTTAGGAAGGTAAAATCAGTGAGACTTGGCAACAGAATGGATGAGTGTGTTACACGAGTGTGAGGAGTTGAGGAACACACCTAGTCTGTGAGCTGGAGTGACTAGGAGGACAGTGTAGCCTGGACAGGGGAATTAGAAAGAGGGGAAGAAAGATAATGAGACTGTGTAGTTTGTGACATGCTGTGTGTATGATGTGGAGGGGACATCCCGTTCAAGGTGTCTGGTGGGCAGTTGGAGATGTGAGACTGGAGCTCAGGGGAGTGGCCAGGGTGGACAAGTACATTTGAAAATTGTTAGCACAGAGATCATTGAATCTGGGAGCTGATGAAATCACCAGGAGGAAATGATATAAAAAGAAGAGGGCCTACCACAAAACCTTGGGAGACAGCCATGACCAGTGGGCCTGGATGAAGCCATGAAGCCTGAGGAGTGGCAGGTAGGTAGGAGAAAGACCAGATCAGCAACGTGAAGACCTGGACGGAAGACGGTGATCCACAGCCTCGAAGCCTACAGAGAGGCCAAGGATGAGGGTCGAGAAGAGGCCATTGGATCTGGCACTTCCCAGATCATGGGCAGCTTGGGAGGGAGCACTTGGGATGGAATGATGAGGTTGGAAGCCAGACTGTAAGGAGTTTAGAAAAGAGAGGAAGTCACAGGACTCATTCATAGTATGGATTTTCCAAGTTTAGCCTTTAAAGGGAGAACAGATAGAAGACCATGCATGGCTAGCAGGGATTGTCATATTACATGAGGTTTATTTATTTATTTGATCATTTATCTGTGTCTGCTATGTCTCTTTATTTTTAGGGTGGGGAATACAAGGGTATGTTTGTAGACTGCAGGAAAGCATCCTGTAGCCAAGAAGTAATTGAAGATGAATGAGAGAGTGGGGATTCCTAGAGGGGGCAGCCTGATTGAGAAGACCAGAACTGGGATTAGGGTTGCATGGACAGGGAGAGGAGTTTACCTGGTGTAGAGAAAGGTCACCTCTTCATTAGAGACAGGAGTGAAGGAGCAAGTAGTGCAGGAAGGTATCTGAGAAAGTGGAGAAGATGGAGTGCCCATTGAATGTCCTTCATTTTTCAGTAAAATATGAGGAAAGATTCTTAGCTGAAGGGTCAGAGAAAGGAATGCCACGGGACGTTGGAAGACAGAGAAAAAGCTTTGGAAAAGCTGCTCGGGCGAGTGCGATAGTGAATCGATTAGAAGGTGTACAGGATAGCCCAGCTCCCATGAGGCCCACATGAGAAGAGTCAGGGGCAAGGCAGGTGAGCTGGACCTGGGGCTGATGCAGGGCATAGAGAGAGGCCAAAGACGGGCAGGATTGAGAGCTCCCTGGGAAGGCCTCCAGGTGAAGGCAGAGGCCTCAAGGAAGCCAGCTGGATCCAGGTTACTGAAAGTCCAAGGAACTAGAGGCCTATGTGGAAATCCCAGCCATCATGCTTAGTTGTGTGAGAAGTCACTTAACCTTTGTGTCTTAACCTACTGCGTGTAGCTGCCCTGCTAAGTCATAGGCTTCCAGCCGTGAAATCTCCCCATCCTGATGAACTCATAGATCCTTTGTTCCCTTACCAAAGTCTGAGCACAGCCCTGAGACGTGTTAACTGTCTTCGGGACACCCATTAGCCTATTTACCCGTGCTTTACACACAGTTCTAATGAGAAAACATGTCTTGCAAACCTTGAAGTGCTATATAAATTGTTAATTATTATAAATTCCAGAAAACTGGTTAGTTGCTTTTTCAAACTACTATAGATTAAAAAGCAGCAAACTGAGAGGAGGGAGAGGGAGACACAGAAGGAAAAGCAGAAATGTTTACAGCAAGAGAACTAAACCTCAGTGAAGAGGAAAACAGGGAAACAGATAGAACCTTAACTCGCCAGAGAAGCACAGGCTTTGTGAGCTATCAGGTCGGCATAGAGACAGACAGCCCTGACCAGAGGGATTTATGACAATGGCAGTGCGGTACAATAATGATCACCTTGAGTCCTCAGACACGGGTTAATTATGCTCAGAAGGGGACAGAAGTGTGTGGGGTATCTTAGAACAATTTCAATAAGAAAGACCCTCAGCCAAAGAGATCATAGGACTTCAAGCTGAAAGGAGCATTAAAGATAATCCGATCCACCCTCCTAATGTGACAGATGGGGAAACTGAGGACCAGATGGGTTAAGTGACTTGGCTAGGGCTTCATGGCGCAGTCTCAGCTAGTAAATGGGTCCTCAGACTGCAAAGCCACTGTACTTCCTCTTTGAAAAGTGTTTTCCCTTTTTATTTATTACAAACTTGACAAATGTGAACACAGAAAACGGAAATCCAAGCCTGCAAGTGAAGCCTTGAATCTCCACTACAACTTGTATTTATCTGTCCATCTATCTGTCCTTCTATGTCTCTTGTCTGTCTGTCCATATGTCTGCTCATCATATCCTTTACTGACATTTTCTCCATCCCATTCTTAAGTCTAGACAGTCAACCAAACAAGAAACCTGATTTGTAGAATTTGCTGATTTCTGAGGTGTAAATGTTGACGATGAAAATTTAACATTGGGCTCTTACTAGGGGCTGTAGAGAGACTGGATGGGGTGGGGAGAGAGGGGTGGGTGTGCTCTGGTGGAAAGTATGTTATATTTGGAGTCAGATGACCTGGGTTCAGATTCTGAATTCCTACTTATTACCTCTGCGATCTTAAGCAAGTAACCTCTGCTCTCTGGGCCTCAGTTTCTTAATTTGTGAAATGAGGTAGGGTGGGTTTGGGGGGGAAGGAAAGGGGATTGGAAAAGATGAATTCTGAGTCTCCTACAGTCCAGAGCTAGGGTCCAATGGACCTAATTTCAAGTGCCACCTCTAACACACACTGGTTGTATAATCTGAACAAGTCACATAACTTCTTGGTGAGAGAGAGAGGGTAAAAGGGAGAGAGAGAGACAGAGGAAGGGAGGGAGGGGGAGAGAAAGAAGGAGGAGGGGGGAGGGAGGGGGGGAGAGAGAGAGAGAAGGAGAAAGAGAAAGAGAACAACTAGAATAGTGTGTGCTTGGGTGTTGAGGGTACTTTACTGAGATGGTTTCCCCTAGTTCTCACACATGTGTAAGGTGTGTGCTGTTTTCTGTTTCACCAAGGAGGAAGGCAGCCTGAGGTGAGGTGACTTGCCCAGGTTTATTTGTGTAGCTGTTTTCTCTCTCATTCCCCACCCTCACCTCAGTGGATTTAAGCTCTTGAGCAACAGGGACTTGCCCCTTTTCAGTCTTTGAACCTCTGCTCCCCCCATGCCAGGTACAGTGCCTTGTACATAATAAGCACTTAAGAAATGATGACTGAGTTTATTTACGAATGCTACTGTTTCCCTTTCCCCAGCTGTAATAGAATATCATGAAGAGGAAGGATCATAGATCTTGAGGGAACCTCAGAGGCCATTAAAGCCAAGCCCCTCATTTTACAAATGAGGAAACCAAGGCCCAGAAAGGTTAAGGACTTGTCCAGGGTCACGCTAGCCAGTGTTGGAAATGAGTTGGAACCAGTCCTTCCTCCCTCCCAGATCAGTGTTCTGTCCCCAGCACCAGGCTGGAAGTTTCCTGAGATAAGGCAGACTTCAGAAAAAGGACAGACTGCCCCGAGTTTGGAAGGGCCCCAGGTTCACTGATAAGGGCAGGCCTGGCTCTCAGTCAGAGAGCCTTGCTGTAGATAGAGGTGGGCTCCCATGCCTCTGCTCCCTGTTCTCCAGTGGGGAATCAGTGTTTCTTTGTGTAAGCAGTTTTGGGGAAAGATTGAATCAGGGAGATTCAGGCTTGCCCCCAGTGCATTGGAGGTGGGTGAGGGCTGATCTATGGCCTTCCCCTCTCTCAGGGCCCCAGATTATCAGGAGTAGGTGTGACTGGAGCTGGATCTCCATTCCTTGGAACTGGGGGCACCCTTGGTTCAGGGGCCTCAGGCTCACCTAGTTGACCAGCTGACAAATGCTGTCTGGCCCTCTGCCCCCCTGGCCTGCCTCCCTGGACTTATGATCTGGAACCTTCTAAGGAGGGACAAAGGAATTTTTTATCTACAAACTGTGGCGATTCCAAAATATTCTGAGCCTGGATCTTGGAAGGGCCCCCTGGCCCTCAGAATGCTGTTGGAGATTCCTCCTGTTTTGTGTCACTGCCTGAGATTGTACCACTTGAAGGGTGCTGTGAGTCAGTCCTCTCTTAAATACTAAATACCTACATCTTGTTGTGGTGCCTCACCAGGAGGGCATTCACACCATAGTGAGAATCAGGCAAATCAGCCTGCTTTGCTCTAGCTGAGGTTTTCCCCAGTTCTGTGAGGGTGGAGAGGAGGAAAAAATGGTTTGGGTGCAAGCATAGCCGAGAAGGGTTGGGGTGCCACCGGGCCTGGCTCTGGGTCACTGACTAAAGGACCTCACGTTATACAAGAGGAGGCAGACCCAAAGCCAACCACAGAAAGAACAGTCAGCTCATTCTGGGTCTCCAGCCTTTAGTCATGTGAGGCAGTCAGGGGGAGGAATGTCCCCTGGAATTAGAGGCCACGAGGTCTGATGTGCCAGGCAGGTCACTTCCCCTCTGACTCAGTTTCCTCATTTGTAAAATGAAAGTTTAGACTAAATGATCTTGAAGATCAAGTGTCTTCTAGCTCTTAGTTCTCTGAACTATCTCAGGAGGTCCCCAGGCATTTGTCAAGTATGGGACAACCATGGGAAAGGAGGGAGCTACAGTGGCCTGGCATCTTCCAAAAACCACCTCTGCCCTAGCACTGTAGAGTCACCTGGCCAGCCCAGCAGAAGCCACTGTGGAAGGGGACGGTGCCAGAGAACAGAGGGGACCTTTGGCCAGGGCCAGACACCTGAGAGAGTGACTAAGAAGGTCACAGTTCCTGTTTCCCCAGGTCCCTCCATAAACTGGGGACCACATGGGAACCATGGGGAGGAGAGCTGACCTTTGCCTTAGATTAGCTTGCATGGTTGGGGCATAACCTCATCAGACCAACCGAAACATGAGCTTCCTTTATCTGGAACTGGCCTCAAAGTGGGGGTTGGGGGCAGGGAACGGGGACTTTTTCTGAGCAGCCTTGCCTAACCCCAGCCTAGAGAAGGAAGGGCCCTGTCTAGCCACTCCCTCTTATTTATGAAGCCCTCAGGCCCCCCCAAAGCAGGTGACCATTTAGGCAATCTCAGAGATGGCAGCAATATGGGGTGTCATGACCTAGGTCAGCTTGTTCTCTCCTTCCTGTGGCACACAGGTGGCACTCAGAGATACCTTGTCAGGTCATATGAATGAACCCAGCCCTTCGGTAGATGGTAGGCTCCCAACCATAAACTACAGACTCAGGGGTGGGGAACCTGTGGCCTCCAGGCCCCTTAATAAAAGGATTTGTTCTGTAAAATTTGGTCTCAGTTAAAAGTCTGCACCCAAGGACTAGAAGTTGGGGGTTCTCCCCTCTTCAGAGGTTCTCTGATACTTGAGCCAAGGTTCCTTGACCATTTCTTTGGGATATTACTGGAGGAATCCTTGTGTGGTTAATTTGTGCCTCATAACGAGATCTGGGCTTGGATGATCAATTAAATGCCTCATTAACACTGATTAATGGCAGCTGCCATGGGGAGAGGAGAACCTCCCTCAGACTTCGGGGAAATAGTTTGATGGAAGCCAAGAGAAATGGCCTGAAGGCAATTTGGGTAAAAGTCTGTAAGGCCTTTGTTTAGTGGTTTGGGGCTTTCTTTTGATGTGTTACATATAGAACAACATCAATTCGTCCAAAGGGGAAGGATGGGTGTACAACTGTAACAAATACATTCTTTTATACATAATACAAGCATTCTTGTAGCTTACAGACGAGACATTATGGGATGTATTCTAATGGCCACCATTTAACTGACCTTGCCACATTCCATCTGGACAAGTCGATTCTTTCATGGCTTTGAATCATGGTAATTGAATGTAATGGAAGACGTGAGCTGAGCCATCCCCTGGGTACTATGGGGAAAGTAGGAGGCCCAGCATGAGTCCTCAGACTCACAGCCGCCTTCTTTGTCTTTATGTTTCTCAACACCATGTTGTAGCACCAAAAATTATGCAAGTGTTTGTAGGAAAATTGGGGAAGTGGCTGATTCTTAGGTAATAAATACCCTGTTTGTTTTGAGCCTGGGGCAATGCAATGGCCCACCAGGTCTGTATAGTTTCCTTCTCTGCCATTTTAGTGTGGAATTGATAGAAATGAAAATTTAGTAATAGCATCACAATTGCTCCAAGCCCCCAGTGAGGAAAATCCCTACTACTTAGCTATAGTTGGGGCTCTTGGGTTTCATTCACATTATGTTCCTTTCATTCTAAATCCTGACCTCTTTGTGCTTGAGGCAAAATTCAAGTTACTGGAAACATTTGGAAAAGTGGCATCAGAGAATATTTGAATGTCTGTTAACTGGCAGCAGGAGGGGAAGTTGGGGAAAGAGCACAGCTTTTCTTGACACTCCACTCCCCTTGAGGGGGTAGGTACAAGTGGTTGCATCAGCCCAGGTCTCCTAGGGGGCCCTTTTCCGGCACTCCCTTCTTCTCCACAGCTGGTAATCTGGCTATTTTGCATAACTTGCCAAGGGTATTGGTCAAATGTAACAGGCATTCTGGCAAGGATTGAACTCACTGCCTTCTAAGGAGGGCCTCAATCACTAAAAACCCAGCTCAGTGAGAGAGGAGACTCTTGATGGCCAGGACCTGGAAGGTGGCAGAGCTTTGGAACCTGAGTAGAGGGGAGGATGGATGGGAACAAAAGGATGAGCCAGAGATCTGCCCGTGTGGCCCCCTGTTACCTTCAGGATAAAATTTAAACTCCTTAGCTTGGCCTTCAAGGACCTCTGCCCTTTTTAAACTTTCTCTTACCCTACCACTTCCCCCTTTCTGCACCCACTGCAAAAGCATGTATGCCTTTGTTTATGCTACAGACTAAGCCTGGATTGCCCTCCCTTCATTTAAAGCCTGTTCAGATACACAAGCCTATCCTTCAGAGCCCAGTGTAGTAGCTTCTGGTCTTACCTCAGCAAACTTTTACTAAGTACCTACTGTGTGCGTGTGTCAGCTCTGGGCTACCCTGCACCTGAGGCCTATGGGCTGTTCATAGAGGACTCGCTGCTCTGGTGGGAGGGCTTGCTGAGCCCTTTGCAGGGATGCTCACCCAGCTTTTGTGTCCACCTGGCACTCCACTCTCACTGGTGGGTCCAAGAAGCTGGAACATGCCTGGCACCAAGGTAGCGCTACACATGCAGTGTTTAAGAAATATTTGTCAAATAAATGAATGTTTGGATTCCTAGATGCAATCCTGGACTGAGGATGTCTCCAAAGGACCAATCCTACAAATCAAAACACCGATAGCAAGATCTTGCCCTCCATAGCAAGAAACTCATTGGTTGAGTCTTCAGATCCTGAAACTTCCAGAGGTTTATAGTGATTGAAACAAGGGGCCTGAGTTACCTGGGAAAACCTCCAATAACAATTTAGAAAATGCCCAGTTGTCTAAAGACTGGCACACCAGGGGCTGCTAGGTGGCGCAGTTAATACAGCACCAGCCCTGGAGTCAGGAGGACCTGAGTTCAAATCTGGCCTCAGACACTTAACACAAAAAACTAGCCATGTGACCTTGGGCAAGTCACTTAACCCCAAGTGTCCTGCCTTTTCCCCTCCAAAATGAAAAAACTGGCACACCAGGGAGGCACACTCCAGACCCTAAATGAATAGATTTTCCTAGAGAATGCAGGCAAGCAGAGAAGCCCTCAGTGCTGAGTCAAGTTAATGTCCCCTCCATTTCCTGCTGGGAAGTAATTGTCCTTTAAGAGCTCCCATGCTTCTTTCCCCTGGACATATGGACAAGGAGCAGAGAGGGCCTGGACCTCATGCTGGGTCATAGAGCCAAGATTGGGGTTCTTGAAGGTCAGTTTCCCATCAGTTTCTCGGATCTCCAGTACAGGGCAGCGTGTGCTTGGGTGTTCAGGGTACTTTACCGAGATTGTTTCCCCTAGTTCTCACACGTGTGTAAGGTATGTGCCCTTTTCTGTTTTACTAAGGAGGAAGGTGGCCTGGGGTGAGGTGACTTGCTCAGGTTTATTTGTGTAGCTGTTTTTCTCTCTCATTCCCCACCCTCACCCCAGTGGATTTAAGCTCTTGAGCAACAGGGACTTGTCCATTTTTAGTCTTTGAACCTCTGCCCCCCACCCCATGCCAGGTACAGTGCCTTGTACATAATAAGCACTTAAGAAATATGATAGAATTTACTTAATGCCACTGCTTCCCTTTCCCAGCGGTAATGGATAGAACGTCATCATGGCACAATTACCTCCAATCCAGTAGACACTTATTAAGCTCCTACTATGTGCTGGACATATTAAGCTCCTGATTAGAAAGATTTAGATTTAAAACTAGTCAAAACACCACCTTACAGGAAAAGCAGACATATCAAATGGTCAGCACAGAAAAGTTATTCCTTGTGAAAAATTATTCCTTGTGAAAAAATACCTTAACTCCTCAAAGGAGAGATTGTTAGCTTTAAGAGTGTTGTCTCTCAGAGAGCACTGGCTCTGGAGTCAGGAGGACCTGAGTTCAAATCCAACCTCAGACACTTAACATTTACTAGCTGTGTGACTTTGGGCAAGTCACTTAACTCCAATTGGCCTGCCCTCCCCCCTCCAAAAAGACAAAAAAAAAAGTGTTGTCTCTCTAGGCAGGGCAAAAGTTACCTGTGTTTTGGTATAATTCAATCAATCAGTTAACAAACATGTACCTTTTTTGTTGTTGTGTAGGTGTTTTTAGCAGTGTCTGACTCTTTGTGATACCTTCTGGTTCTCACTTCTTCTATGGGACCAAAGTTAGTCATTGTAATTACTTCCTGTTCAGCTGGGTTTTTGTGGTTGTGATTGTTCTTCTTTCCCTTAGTCTCTGTGTATCTTGTTTTCCTGGTTGGATTTTCTTCTCTCTGTCTCAGTCCATTTAAGTCCTTCCAGGCTTCTTGGAATCCTTCATAGTCAACCTTTCTTTGATGAAGTTGAGTTCCATTCCGTTCATGTGCCATAGTGAGCCTAGCCATTCCTCAGTTACCTCATACCTTTATCAAGTTCTCCTACTTATTTTAGTTCCTCCATTTGGTAGCAAATATGTTTCCAGATGGATGATTTTGAAGTCAATCAGCACCACACTGGGAAAGGGAAACCAGGGTGTCTACACACTAAACATTCATATGCAGATGAGTTTTTTGAAGTTTTTTTTTTTAACATTTTTCATTTTGATAAATTTTGTTGATATCTTATATTTACATCACCTGCCTTTCTCAATGTATTCCTTTCTGTCAGAAAGCCAATCCTTATAAAAGTCAATAAAAAAAGAGGAAGGGAAACAGCAAATGAAAAAGGCTGACACATGCAGTATTCCACACCCATAATCCCCCACCTCTGCAAAGAAGCAGGGGGAGGTATCTTGAAGGGTATTCCACACAGCTGACTGAGGCCTAAGGAGGGCTGGATATTGGAAATGGCCCAAGTTCCCATGTTCTTCATTAACTGGGCAGCAGCTTGGCGTTAGAGCAGTTTGTAGGGTGGCGAGAGGGGGATGGCTTCCCAGTTTTTTATACAGGAAGGGTCCCAGTTCTGACAGGTAGTTGTTGTTTCACCAATTTTCTCACTGTTGAGAGTCTCTAGGCCAGTGACTGGTGGGGAAACAAAGTCTTCTTGTTGTTGGCTCTCACAGATCCCCCTCTGGGATTCTGAGCGTTGTGACTGAGTGAGGGGCAGAGCAGGAGTTTTGAGCTCTTCCCTGTCCTGGTGGCCCTTCACCAGTTGGCTAGTCTCCTCCCTTGGATTCAATGCCCAGAACTGAACGCAGTGCTCCAGATGTAGCTGGACACAGCAGAGAGAGCACAGCACACTTGTTCTTCCCTCCTTAGTCTCTCTTAATGCAGTGTGTTGTCAGAGGACCCAGGTTAGACTCATTACTCACCTAACTTCTAGCTATGTGACCTTGAGCATGTCATTTCTCTGGACCTTGGAGTTTCCCACTTTAAAAATGAAGGAAGTGGACCGAGTGATCTGGAAGGCCCCTTTCAGTTCAGAATCCTATGGTCATATCCTTGACTTTGTTTAGATGAAGCCCCTGCTCATTAGGAGTTAGGCTGTAGAAATTTGTCAAGTCAGTTAGCCAGTCAGCAAACATGTATTAAGAGCTTACTGTGTGCCAAGTATCGTGTTAAGTAGACAAAGAAAGGCAAAAGCATTTCCTGCCTTTAAGAAGTACCCATTCCAGTGGGGAAGATAGCATGCAAATCCATAAGACATATGAACAGGGTGTGAAAGGTTACCTTGGAAGATAAGGGGGGGCTTAATCTGACTTGTTCCTGCTGTCTCCAAGCCTTTTCTGACTTAACTTCAACACTGCCTCTAGCAGGAGGCCATCCTGGTACTCCTGGACTTCCTTGGCTTTATTCATTTCTGCAGGTGTCCCACTAGCATCACCAACCTCTAACCTCTAGCCTCCAGCCTTTGGGATATCCTACAATCAATGTTATCTCATTTACCTGACATTTAGTACTTGTCAGAGCTCAGGAAGTCATCAGGCCAATTGTGGCCTTTAGTCATTAGGCTAAAAGATGTCCTTTGCTCATTTCCTGGTACCTGCAGAATCATAGAATCATCATATTTGAGAGTTGAAGGGAACACCAGCCATCTAATATAGCCTATACTTCAAAGCAGTCCCTGACTAATACCGTGTTGGTGGAGTTGTGAACTGATCCAGCCATTCTGGAGGGCACCTTGGAACTGTGCCACAAAGGCTATAAAACTGTGCAGGCCCTTTGACCCAGAAGCACCACTACTAGGTCTGTATCTCAAAGAGATCAAAAGCAAAAAAGGAAAGGACCTACATATACAGAAATATGTCTAGCAGCTCTTTTTGTGGTGGCAAGGAATTGGGAATGTTGAAGGTCCCCATCCATTGGGGAATGGCTGAACAAGTTGTGGCATATAATTGTAATGGAATACTATTGTGCTGTAAGAAATGACCAGCAGGATGGTTTCAGAAAAACCTGGGAAGACTTCCATGCACTGGTACAAAGTGAAGTGAGCAGAGCCAGGAGAACATTGTACACAGTAACAGCAACATTATGATGAACATCACCGGAGAGCCCAAGACAACTCCTCAGGACTTACGAAAAGCCCTGTCTCCCTCCAGAGGATAATTGGCAGAGTCTGAATGCAGACTGAAGCCTCCCTTCTTAACTTTAATCTTCTTGTTTTTCTTTTTTTGGTCAGTGTTTTCTTCCATAACATGATTAATATGGAAAGATGTTTTTATGATTGCCCATGTATAACCTATATCGAATTGCTTACTGTCTCAGGGAGAAGGGTGGGGGAACAGGGAGGAAGGGAAGGAGAGAATTTGGAACTCAAAATTATTTTTTGAATATCAAAAATTGTTTTACATGTAATTAAAAATATTTATATAAAAATTCTTAAATTAAAAAGAAAGGAATCCTCATTGTCAGAAATCCCTTTCAAAACCAGGCTCTGCTACTTTTTAGTGTGATGTAGAGGCACCTAGTCAGGTGGTCTCTGGATGCCTCTGTTTCCTCATCAGTAAATGAAGGAATTGCCCTGGATGACCTTTCATGGCCTTTTTAGCTCAGATGGGTCTTCTATACATAATAATAATACCTAGCTTTTATAGAGTGCATTAAAGGTATGTAAAAAGCTCAACACATATTATTCTACTTGATCCTTATCACACAATAATAATAGCCAATATTTATATGGCACTTACTATGAGCCAAGCAAGGTGTAAGGTGTGCAGGGATGAGCTGCCACCCCCGGTGGGAGGCTGCTGAGCCCTTTTCAGCTGTCCACCCAGCTTTGGTGTGCACCTGGTTCTTATCTGTGGCTCCAGGAAGCTGCATCATGCCCCGCGGCCACATCCCAATACACGGGCTTATTAGGGCTACTCCAGGATCTGGGTAACTGACAGGCCTCAGCCCCATGGTGGAGGTAGAGGAGTGCCTGACCCCAAGCGTGTGAAGACTTCCCCCACAGAATGGGCGGACAAGAACAGGGTGTTCCAAGAACTATGAGGTTGTTAACCAAGTGTTACGGAGCACTAAGAGCTTGGTCAGACACCAAGGACGCCAAGAGTGTCCACTGCCTCCTGGGCCATCACCAGCAGGCCTGACTTCTGTCCTGCCACTGGACCTCGATGACTCTGGAGGAGAGATGGAGGGCCACGGTGTTGTGCAGCTCTGCCCCACTTAAATCCAGCTAATCCACAAATCAGGCCGTCACCCCAGGACGTCATTGGGCTCTCTGAAAACAAAGGACAGACAGCAGGGGTGTGCCAGGCACTTTGGGATGGTCATCTCATGTGGCTCTCACAACAACCCAGGGAAGTGGGTGCTCTTATTATCCTCATTTGACAGTGGAGGAAATTGAGGCAAATGGAAGTTAAAGTAACTCACCCAGAGTCACAAACTTGTCAGTATTGGGGGTCAGATCTGAACTCAGGTCTTGACTTCAAGCTTATCACTGAGCCATCCAGCTGTCTACTTGACTTGTGTGTATTCCTGACTATTCTGTGCTTAGCTCAGAGTATCAGAAGACCAGGAATGAGAAGACAGTTTAGGACAGTGACCTTTCTGCATTTCAGTGATGACTCACCATCTTGGCATGTTCAACATGTAGCATGAACAAAGTCTTATATAAGTAGCACTGCTGGAGGCGGGGCGAGGCACTGGAGGCTGGAAGGTGGAAGGACTCACTGCCATGTGGCAGCCAGGGCTGGGGTGGCACCCCCTCTTTATCTTTGTCAACAAGGACGTAAGTTCACTTGCTTCCAGGCTGCTGAAAGACTGTCTAAACCGTCTAACTCCTGGTATCTGGGGAAAGCCCCCGTTGTTCTCAGAGGAGATACAAATGATCTGAGAGGCCATTGAGTCACCAGTTCCATGACACAGAGATAGGCCTGCAGCTTGATTCTGCTCAGAGGGTGGGAGGGCTTCACTGAATACAAACACCAGAGAGGCCAGAGCATCACTGTAGACAATGTAGATACACACCGGACAGGAGAATAGAGGAAGTGGGAGGAAGCGGGAGATCCTGCCTGGAAGAGCAGAGAGCAGAGAGCTGGGGCAGTTTGGCGACAGGTGAGGCCAATGGAACAAGGGCCAGAGGTGTTTTCTCCATCCCTAACTTGTCCACTTGAGTTCTCTTCTCTACTGGATCGCTCAAATCCTGGGTATCATCCAGGGCTGTGTCTACACCGTGTGATTTAAGGGAGATACCATCTGACCCCAAATTCCTCACAGTGGCCTCTAGTGGACCTGGAATCCCAACCACAAGGGTGATTTCTTTGTATCAAGGCTTAAGTCCTCAGGAGGCCCCAAGCTGAAACGCAAATGGAAATTCCCTGGGAAGCAGCATAAGACATTTTGCCTCTCTTTCAGCTTCCCTAAGTAAATTTCTTAGTCATTACTGATCCCACCTGGAAAGTGAGAGTCCACACCATTAAAGATCTCCATTGTCTCATGGTGTTTCCCAATATCTTGAGCAATATCATATTTTCTAGAAATCCTAAAATAAAGACTCGTTTGAATTCATCTGGAGTTTCAAAGCGTGGGTGTGTACCACAGACTAGTCCTTCCAGTTTGCAGGTCCAGGCACAGACTGTCTTCTCAGAAGCTGACACGGCATGAGAAAGTCCTCAACTTAAGAGTCAAAAGAATCGAGTTCAGTTGAAACTCTGCCATTTCCTGGTCTGAGCCTCAGCTTCCTCCCCACAGACCAGAGGCCAGCTAATATTTCTATATAGCTATAAGGTTTACAGAGCACTTTAATAACAGCTAGCATTTACATGACACCTACTATGGGCCAGGCACCCTGATGCCTGCTTTACAAATATTATGTTATTGGATCCTCACAACAACCCAGGTAGGCAGGTGGGATTATCTCCATTTTACAGATGTGGAAACTGAGGCACATTAAAGTTAAGTGACAGGGGCGGCTAGGTGGCACAGTGAATAGAATGTCGGCCCTGTAGTCAGAAGAACCTGAGTTTGGATGCGGCCTCAGATACTTAACACACAAACAAAAACCTAGCTGTGTGACCTTGGGCAAGTTACTTAAACCTAATTGCCCTCCAAAAAGCAAATAAATAAATAAAGTTAAGTGACTTGCCCAAGGCCACAAAACTAGAAAGTGTCTGAGGTTGTTTAATTCAGGTTTTCCTGTCTCCAGGCCCCGTGTTTTACATATGTCAGGTTTTTTTTTTTTTATCCTTAGAACAACCCTATGCAGTAGGTGCTATTATTTTCCCATTTTATAGACGAGGAAACTGAGGTACAGAGAGGTTAAGTGACTTGTCCAGGGTCACACAGCTAGTAAATGTCTGAGACAGGATTTAAACTCACAAATCCCCTGATGCCAAGTCCCACACTCAATCTACTGTCCCGCCTAACTGCCCCACCCCTGTTGAGAGATGGTAGTACTAAATGATCTCCAAGGTATCTTCTATCAGTAACCTTCTGGTAATTTTCTCCTTCTCTGAGCACCAAGATCCAGGAGTTGCTGAAAATTTAGAAAGTTGAGTATAGATTTCATTTGGAAAACACTCCCATTGAATACTCGTAAGGATGATAGATTAAACACTGGCAAGGACCCCTAGAGGCTATCACTCCTAACCCCCCTATTTTCAAAGGGAAGGAAACTGAGGCAGAGAGAGTTAAAGCCACATGACCAGTAGGTAGCAGTCAGAATTTGTAGCCAGGTCCTTTCACTCCAAATATTCCCAGTTAGTGCTCTTCCCTGAGGTCTCCAATACAGTTGAGTTGGCTCAATTGCCTAAGATGGATTTGAAACCAGTTTCCAGGATAGAAGTGAGCTAGTATGTTTTAAAAATATGCCCCACTTCTTTATTTCTCTTTTGAACCCAATCTGATCTTTATTTTTCAATTCCCTCATCTTCTCCAAAGATTGTTCAGTCATTTTTTAGTTGTGTCCAACTCTTTATGATCCCCTTTGAGGTTTTCTTGGCAAAGATGCTAGAGTGGTTTGCCATGTCCTTCTCCAGTTCATTTAACAGGTGAGGAACTGAGGCAAACAGGGTGAAGTGACTTGCTCAGGGCCACATAGCTGGTTATGTATCTGAGGCTGTATTTGAACTCAGGAAGGTGAGTCTTCCTGACCCGACATGATACTCTATCTACTGCACCACCTAACTGCCCCCTTTCCAAAGAATCGAATAGAATGAACATTAGAATGCCCATGACACAATTACATTCAGTTCCCCTTCCAGACAATAAAGATCCCAAATCCCAGTGATTCCAGGGAGGCAGAATGATGAGTTTGTAAAACCAGGTGACTGCTACTCCAAGTTCAGTGTGGAGCATTATGTAACAAGGAAAATAAAGACTCAGAAGCATCCCTCATCCTCCAACAAAAAGGGGTCTCTTTCCTATAGGTCATCTCACTGGGGGAAGAAGGAATATGCCCTAAGCAGCTTACACTCTGGGCACTGCAACTGAACCTTCTCTCATTGCTTGGCCTGCCCCCAATCAGCTGTCCCTAACTCACTCCATTCTGCTCCAATAGCTGCTATTTATCTCTGCCTTTTAAATGGATGTTTTCCGCTTCTCTGGCAAGCTTCTGTTGCCATCTGCTGGAGTTGTCATCTGTTGGTGGGGTTTCTTTTTTCTCCATAGTTATGTTTTTGCTTCTTCCCGAGATTGCCCTAAGCAATGTGCCTGGGGACTAATCAACACATTTTTTTCAGCTCTTTTATTAGTCTAGTTCCTGAGTCTGGCAAACAAGAGGCTCCCTATTGACATAGCCTAGAGGTTTGTCAGCTTGCTTCACATACCCTCATTGGGGAGTCCCCGAGGTACCACTTCGAGGGTGGGACAAGTGAATTCCTCCCAGTTGCTACTATTTCCTTAGGAACTAGAACCAATCATACCAGTTGCCCCAAAAGGTGAGGGGAAACTTGGCAGTGTTGGAAGAGGGAGAGTAGAGCTGTTAACTCCCCCAAATTCCTGTTTTCTTCAGACAAATTTTGAAAAGTGATCAAAGCCTGGTAAAGGGGGTGGGTGAATTTTAGTTCCTCTGATTGCCAGAGCAGCTTGATCCTTTAGAGACAGACATACCTCACCTTCCTTTGATCTCCTGCTCAGTGCACTATTTCCAATGCAAAGTGGAAACTTCTATATTCTAATATTTTGAGCTAGAAATCAAACAACTCTATTTCAAGCTCTCATCACCTCTCACCTGCACTATTGAAACTTCACAAGTAGGGATGGCTAGGTGGCGCAGTGAGTAGAGCGCCGGCCCTGGAGTCAGAGGGACCTGAGTTCGGATCCGGCCTCCCACACTTAATCCACACAAACAAAAACCTAGCCGTGTGACCTTGGGCAAGTTACTTAACCCCAATTGCCCTAAAGGGGCGGCTAGGTGGCGCAGTGAGTAAGAGCGCTGGCCTCGGAGTTGGGATGACCTGAGATCAGATCCGGCCTCAGAAAATGAGCACCCACACATAAATAATGACTAGCCGTGTAACCTTGAGCAAGTTACTTAACCCCAATTGCTTTATAAAAAAAAAAAAAGAAACTTCACAAGTTTTCTTTTAATATCTTTTGTTTCTACATCACTTTAATTTCCAAACAAAGCCCTTTGTCCCCCATCATTGTGCAACTACCTCTTGTAACAAAGAACAGAGAAAAATAAAGCAGTTCAGCAGAACTGACAAGCCCACCAGCCAGATTGCAATGGTCAGCTCTCCGAGTCCTTCCTCTCTGAAAGGAAAGGAGACGGGGTGTTCTTTTTCACCTCTTCTTTGGACATTACAAGTGCAGAGTGTTTCAGTGAAGGTTTTTGGATTATTTGTTTTTAACATTTACGTTCTGCACTCAAGATGTTTATTGTTTTCCTGGTTCTGCACACTTACCTCTGCATCTGTTCAACTAAGTAAGTCTCTATCTGCTTCTCTAAACTCTCCACACTCACTGTTTCTTCCAGTGCAGTATATTCCATTTCATCACCTAATTTGTGCATTGGTTCTCCAGTGGATGCTTTGCATCTGATTCTTTGCTATCATGACAAGTCCTGCTGTGAATGTTTTGGTGTATGTTAGACCTTTCCATCTTTAACTTCTTTGGGAGAATCTTCTTATCAGTGGGATCTCAGAGGCAAAGGATGTGGATATTTTCGTCCCTTTTTAGGAATAATTCCAAATTGCTTTCCAGAATGCTTAACCCATAGCTCCACCAAGAGGGTATCAGTGTGCTTGTGTTTTGACAGTCCCTGCAATATTGACTATTTTTATCTTTATCATATTTACCAGTTGCAGTAGTTTTGTTCTGTTTATAAGTCTGGTTTCTCTGTGTTCAGTCTGTCCATGATACAATCTATCCTTTACACATTCATGAAATCGTTATTCTTAAAGCACAGAACTTTTACATTCTCTTGTTAAGAAACTCCAGTGGCTACCAATTACCTCCCGGATAAAATACAAACTCCTCTGTTTGGCATTTAAACCCCTTCACAGTCTGGCTCCAAACTGTCTTCCCAGACTTATTTTCACTTGACTCTCCCTCACATACTATGTGTTTCAGCCAAACTGGTCCACTTGCTGTTCCCTTAAAATGATACTCTGTCCCCTGCACAGGCAGTCCTCTCTGCCCAGACTTCCCTCCTTCCTCATCGCCAGCCACTCAAGGCTTAACTCAGGTTCCATTCCCATGAGAGACCTTTCCTGATTCCCTCAGGTGGTGTCTCCTGTGTGTTATATGCACATGTATGTGTACATGCAGGTTTTATGTGTGTAGACACATATTTACATGTATTGTATATGCATGTATACACATGTGTGTGTATCTTCAGAGCTTAGCACAGCGCTTGGCACATAGCGGGTGCTTAATAAATGTTGATAGGTTGCTTGGTCAGTCATTCTGGTTCAGCTTGGAGGCCTCTAGTGATGGGGAGCTCAGCACCAACTAATAGCTTGCATTTTATAACTCTTTAATAACAATAAAGAATCCAGAGCTCTGGATGGGACTAGAGCTGACTCAGCAACTATTTCTGGTTACCTGAAAGGTGATGGCTGAGGTTACACAGCTTTGTCCCCACAATTGGAGGCTTCTGGTTCAACAGGGCAAACTGTACTGTCTTTCTGTTGAAAGCAATATTAGCCAGGAAGCAGGGGCTGCAACACATCTTAATTGGGGTGGGGCTAGAGGGTGGGTACAGAAAGGTTTTCTTCTGACCTGTCTCCTGCCTCCTCTTTAGACCATCTTGACATTTCCTTATCTTCTTCCTCTATGAAAGCTGACAACTGCCAATGACAGGGAGGGCTAGTCTTTCCTTCCTTCCTTCCTTCTTTCTTTCTTTTTCCTTTTCTTCCTCCCTCCTTCCCTCCCTCCTTCTCTCTCTCTCTCTCTCTCTCTCTCTCTCTCTCTCTCTCTCTCTCTCTCTCTCTCTCTCTCTCTCCTTCTCAGTGTGTAGGAGGAACTGTGAGAGATACAAATTCATCAGTGTCAAAGACACACAGCAATCAGTTTGACAGCTCCCCCTTAAAACAGCCACATTCAGGAATTTGTTAGCCAAAAAGAGAGAGAGAGAAGAACGGCTTTTTGATCGATGAATTTACATTTGTTTGGCAGAGAGGTTTCTTGCTGAATTTCTAGGATCATAGATTCAGAGTAGGGAGGGGCCTCAGATGCCTTCTTACTAGATCAGGAAACTGAGTCTAGGAGAAGAAAGATGACCAGGTCAGTGTCATGCAGATGCTGAGTGGCCTGATGAGGTCTGAGCCCAGCCTCCATCTGCCTCCTGACACCCCTCTGACTGAGCCAGGGCGTTCTCAGTGGGTGCCTCAGTGTGGCTGAGCCATTTGGTTCTCTTGGGTCAAGTCTGTTTCTTCCCCACTCCCCATTCAGCCCCAGGTAAAGGCCAGGAATGAATGTGGGTACAGGGCTGGGTCCTGAGGCAGACTTAGGAAGACTCTTTACCTCCTGGGCTCAGGGAGGGATAGCTCTCAGCTCTGGAGTCTGAGACACTTTATAAGGCAAGAGATCATGACATGGGGTCAGTTCACCAAAGTCATGGGCCTGCTGTGACAGCTTAGACTGCTGGGCTACGGTGCATACCATACAAAGGCTGCTGTCACCTGCCTGCTCTGAAGAACAGGACTGACCTTTCCTTAAGGACATTAAAATCCCAGTGAAAGGACTTACTTTCTAAATTATGAGTGATTTGCTGGAAGTAATTGGGGAGTCTAGACCATTAGAGGGGTGAAGGATTTAAGTGAGGACCAATTGGAAACAGATGTCCAAGCCCCCAGGAAGTAACTGTGGTGTAGTGGAATCAACCCATGTCAGAGGATGTGGGTTCAGGTCCCACATCTGTCCCTTACTGACCTTAGCCAAATAACTCCACCTCCCTCAGCCTCAGTTTCCTAGTCCATAAAAATGAGAGGGTTGGACAAGATGGCTTATTGATGATGGGGGCAAGGAGAGGTTAGACCTACAAATTCTGCGCTGCTCCCTCTCCCTGGGTCTCGCTTTCCTCTCTTGTAAAATGAGGGCTGGAGTTGTGCTTGGGAGCCTCTGGATCCCCTTGCAGTTTTCAGTCCCGTGAAGGCCTTCTTCTTCAGGAGCCCCTGCATGCTGGAGCTTCCTGCCCTCCGTCCTGCAGATCCCCAGATGCCCCAGAGCAGTGGTCCTGGTCCTGCTTAAATGCCCTTACTCAGCCAAGTCTAATGGAGCAGAGGTTCCTGCTTCCTGCTTTCCTCTCTGCTCAGAGGAAGGAGGGCTCCTCTTCTGCCTTGTGATTGGCCCTGGAGGAGATCCTGGCACCTGGAAAAACCCTCATAGGATCTTGGGATTAATGCTGCAGGGCACAAGTAGGAGCATTTATGAAGCACCCACTAGATGTCCAGCACTGCTAAGAAGCAGTAATGTGGGAGACAACAAACTGTACATAGGAAGACTGGAGATGATGACCAGCCTTAGCAGCTCCTCTGGCCTGGTGGCTTATTTAACAGAGACTTGTCCAGAGGCGTGTAGGTGGGATCTGCAGAGATAAGATCTGAACCCAGATCTTCTGAGTCCAGATCCAATTTTCTTGTATGACTCACGACTCCATGATCTCAGACCTCTCTGTATCCTTGCCTTAGCACAGAACTTGGCATATAGTAGGTGCTTAAGAAGTGCTTTTCCCATTCATTTATCCATCTATCCATTCATTCCTTTATTTCACTCAAATAAGACTTACTAGTTCTCGCTTAACCTCTGTGTCCCTTTAAAGAGCCTTGGCCTTTAGGTGGTACAGTGGTTAGAGCAGTGTTCCTGGAGTCAGAAAGCCTTGAAACCAACTTCTGCTTCAGACATTTACTGGCTGTGTGATCCTGGAGGTGTCATTTAAACCTCTGCTTGCCTCAGTTTCCTCATCTGTAAAATGGGAGCCATAATGGCACCTACCTCCCAGGGCTGTTGGGAGGCACAAATGACAGCTCTCCTTCCTGCAGCCTTCCTACACGTGTCCAGTTGGAAATCATTCCTATTCCTTCCTCAGACCTCACTTCGTTCTTCTCTTAGAATTGTAGACTCTAGAATTGGAAGGGCCTTTAGTGGTCATCTCATTCCACCCTCTTGTTCTACAGCTGAAGAACTGAGGCCCAGAGAGTGAAAAGGGTGGGAAGACAGGATTCTAGAGCTGCATCTGCTGGGCCATGCAGCTGCCTCATAGCCAAGGCCCATTACTTCTGAGGTCCTGTCTTCCCTCTGACTTCAGTTCTCCACACTCTGTGCAGCCCACGCTTTGAGCACAGAACCCTGGTCCCATTCTGAGTCTCACGGGAAGATCTTGGTTCCTTTGGGCTCTTTGCCTGTGGATACACATCATTCCTATGCTTGATGGTTCTCCCAGTTGCAATTCTGTACTGAGCCAATGCCAGGAAACAAGGGGAAAAAAAGGGAAATAATTTTTCAGACCAACGGTGGAAAGCTATGACGCAAAAAGATCCAAGATCTGTGATCTGATGGGTCAAGATTACAGCTTGTTCTATCTTGATCTTATCCTGCAATGTCTGATGGTGAAAATGTAGCTAAAAATGATCTCTTAGACTCTGGTCACTGAAAAGGTAGGACTATGGGTTAGGCTCTTGGAAGACTGTTCTTGGTGAGGCAAAACATCCTTGTCAGTCTGTGTTTACTTTATAGAGGCACCTAGTTGGGGACAAGATACCGCAGGGTCTCAGGTGACAGGCCAGCCTCTGTGCAAATCCTTCTACTTCCTCAGTCCCCTAAGGCAAAAAATGTCTGGGGGGGGATGTTTGCTAATTCCCATTGGCCAAGGGCCTCTTCCTGCTGGGGAGTTCCCTTCACTAATAAAATCACCGGGTTAGGATTTTGAAGAAAAGTATGGCCGGTTTGGTGCCCTCTACTTGACATAATGGGAGGGATGACATGGTGTAGGGAGTCCAAAGTCTCATGTGTGGCTACAGGACAAAACATTGGGCCTGTGACTCAGTGCCTCCACAGTGGCCAGTGCTGGGAAGCATGGCTCAGACGACATTCTGAGCACCCCAAATGGGGCTGGATGCTGAAGGCCAGTCAGGCAGAGTGGAAAGGGCTCTGGTCCCGAGCACCAGAGGGCCTGGGCTCAAATTCTCTCTGACACCTAATCCATTAACCTTCCTCCAGCCTCATTTTCCCCATCTGTAAAATGTGGGTGTGGTTCCCCGGAGTCTGGGGAGATCCAGATATGTGATCCTATCACCATCAGTTAAGAAGAATGGTGAATGTGCAAGCCTTCGGGAAGGTTTGCACAGTGAGTACTCATTTAATTTAATCCACAGAACTCAGTGAAGTAGGAGCTATTAGCATCTCCATTTGCAAACACTGATCCAAGTCCCCCATGTGAGGGTTCCACAGTAGTCAGTACCAAAGGGGACAAGGCAAGAAGTTGGGGAATTTCACTGATTTGATTGACCCACATGATATGGCAACTCGCATGCAACTCTTAAATTTGGAAGAGACCTTGGAAATCATCCAGGCAAACACTTCCATTTTGGGGAAGAGGAGGCAGGCCTGGAGGGGCCAAGCAGCCTTTCCTAAGCCACACACATGGAGGCAGAGCTCCCCACTTTCAGGCCAGCACACTTCCCAGTAATCACATGGTTTTCTTATCAAGGTATTAACCTTCCTCCTACTCTAAGGTACATACAGACAACAGATAAAATCAGAGACATTCCCCGCCCCCCAAAAAACACCCCACACCTACACACCTTATTACTCCCTCTTCCCCAAGTTGGACAGTATAAATCTGCAGAGTGTTCTTGTGGATGCCAGCACCTGGTGGGAGGTCCAGCCAGCCCACCCAAGTTACCCCTTTGCCTCTACAATTTCTGTCTATTCTCCTCCCTGACCTAGGAGATCCAGGCTAATCACCTTCCATGGCACAGCCCCAGTGTTCACCTAGGGACCGCCCTTAAGCAGCTGGGCCCCATTTAGTGAAAAGCCCGTTCCCTGAATTCTACCCTCTGCCCTCCCTTATTTAATATCACCTTGGCACCCAACGTGGGGCTGTCACAGCATGTGTTCACAGAGAGAGAGCCTGTCAATTCCCTTAAAATATCTGATTCCATTTTGTGTGGAAGCGAAGTCGTCAGATTAAATATATGTTGTGTTAAGAAGGCTCCGGTTTTATCACCACCGGGTCCCTGCCAAAAAAGCAGCTAGTTCTGCATGTTAATGAGGAGAGCGGAAGGGATTTACCAGAAAGGTCCTTTTTCTCCCTTTCCTTTAACTTTAATATGCTTTGGTGGGGGAAGGGACAGGGGAATGCGGAATTGTTCAAATGGTGAAATAAGTGTGAGGGCAGAGGAGTGCAGGGACCCCAGTGAGATTCCTGGATGACACAAATATGAGATGCCCAGGCCCACCCAGCTTTGGTCAGCTACAGGGAAGAGATCTTGACCTCAGACTTGAGTGGGAGCTGTGCCCTAATGGCCCACGGCAGACTTGGGTCCAAGACACGGTTGAGCAATGAGAGTGGGTGGGGTGAAGGAAGAGGAACAGCCTGCCAGATTAGGAACACAATTAAGGGGTCAGTAGGAACAGGGAGAAGGGATACTACCCAGATGGGCCACAGTGGAAGGAGCCCTGAGTCCTGTTGCTCCAAGGCTGCAGACACTAACTAGCTAGGTGACCCTGGCCAAGTCACCTAACTTCTGTGTGTCTCAATTTCCTCATCTGTAAAATAAGGGGTTTGTACTCAGTGACCTTAAAAGCCCCTTTCAGTTCTAGATCAAGGGTCCTATGACCTGAATTTGTGTATGTGTGTGTGTATGTGTGTATTATATATATTGTATATATGATATGTTATGTATATATATTCCATATAATCTATAATTATACAGTATAAATATGATATATAATGTATTTCTAATGTATACTGTATACATTTTTGCATGTGTATATATTACGTATGCATACATAATATATGTGTGCACACACACACATTACTCCTGGGGGTTGGGGGAGGCAGCCAAGGTGAGCCTGAGGGAAAGCTGGTGCTGGCCTCTGAGTTCCCTCTATCTCAGTCTATTTTCCTGGGACTGTCCAGCATTCTTTCCATGCAGCTCTGTAGAAATGCAGCCAGTGAGTAGAAGGTGCTCCTGGTATACAGTAAAGCCCAGTTGGTGCCTCTGCCCCCTTTCCTAGGGTGAGGGCTCTGCTCTCTGCAGGCTTAAGAGATTGCTTGATTCTGCTAACCCATGGGGAAGGTTTGCAATGTGATCCACACACAGCTCCTCATTTGATCTTCACATCTCCATGAGGCTGGGGCTGCTAACACCCCGATTTACAGAGGAAGAAACTGGGGCCCAGAGCGGCAGTGCCTTCTCTCCAGGTGATCCCACTCAAAAGCCCCTGAAGCATGATGGGAACTTCCATCTTCCTGCCCCAAGGCCAGTGAGGCCCTCTTGGCTTCCTCACATTATCTCCCAAAGTTCAGGGACATTTTGATGGGCTTATGGGATCAGACACCTAGAGCTGGCAGGGACCCTGAGGCCATCTTGGTCCACCTTTTCCTAATTTTACAGGTGAGGAAACTGAGATTCAGGGAAGCTATTTTACCTAAGATCACAAGGGTAATAAGCATCAGAGGGAAGATTTGAACACAGGTCCTCTGGTTCCAGAGCCAGGGTTCTTTCTAGTTCAGATGGTCTGGTACCCACTCCCTTCTGGTTCCTTGAAAGTGAATTTCATCCATCTCTTGGGTTCTCTCCTTCTATTTGCCCCCTCAGCATGGCCACATGGCTACCCATCCTATCACTGTGGGGCTCTCCCTCCTTTTAGTCCCTTTCCCCTTCTGCCCTGTTCTCTCTTCACCTTTGAGACACAGGTTCCATTTCAAGTCCCCAAAGGCTTGCACAATTCCTTCACATGATCTCTAGAACTGGAAAAACCCACAAAGGAAATATCGAATTAACATGTTTGCTGAGGTTGAAGCAAGAGTCTCTGGCTGTGGGGGTGGAAGCGGGTAGAGATGTATTGGCAGTAGCCAGTCAGCTTGTGAACCCTCCCTGCTCTCTCCTCTTCCTCAGTTGGCCCCCATCCTATAAACCTTTCTTGGTCAGCCACATGGCCAGCTAGGGGCAGCAGGGGGAGCCCTGGGTCTCTAGCTTCCTTACTAGCTCTACTTCCTCCCCACTAGCTCCACAGGCCCTCCCCACTTGTACAGTTGAACTTTTCTCACCCCATTTCACTTCTCAGCCTTCCTCACACCCTCAAGAAAGTTCTTGCTGGGCTGTTTGGACAATGATGAGAAAGCCATTGCTTTCCTCTCCTTTCCCCTCTCCTTTCTTTCTTTCTTTCTTTCTTTCTTTCTTTCTTTCTTTCTTTCTTTCTTTCTTTCCTTCCTTCTTTCCTTCCTTCCTTCCTTCCTTCCTTCCTTCCTTCCTTCCTTCCTTCCTTCCTTCCTTCCTTTCTTTCTTTCTTTCTCTTTCTTAATTTCCTTCCTTCCTTTCTTCCCTTCCTTTTTTCCTTCCCTTCTTCCTTCCCCTGAACCTGTGATTTCATACATATGGGAAACTCCAATAATGCAGACCAACACATGCTCTACAACTCCTGGGGCCCTGAGAAGTTAAGTGCCTTTCCTAGAATCACACAGACACCATGTGTCAGAGTTGGGATTCAGACGCGGGTCTGATTCCCAAGCCTCTTTTCAAGTAGAGTGTGGCTGGGAGCTCAGAGAAACAACGCCATAAGATTTAGAATTGAAAGGGGGTCTTCTAGTTTAACATTTTAGAAGGAGAGAGTGAGGCTCAGTGTTTTTCTAAGGTTGACTCAAAAGCAAGGAGCAGAGCCATGATCCAAGCAGGTCTTCTGACTTGAGAGCAAGGGCACTTTCCATAGAGAATTAGTGGGCAAACAACTCTTGTAGTAACACTCCTTCCACCAAAAAAGAAAAAAGGAAAAGAAAGGAAAGGAAAAGGAAATGGGATCGATGATATTTCTTTCACCAGTGACATTCAATGCCATGTGCATTTATTAAGGACCTACTAGGTGCCACACACAGGAGACATAAAGACAAAAACAAAATGGCGCCTTCAGGACATTCTTGGGGTCTCTCTTCTTGCTGGATCCAGGTTATGTTGATTGTCTCTTTTGTGATCATGGAATCTGAGGAAGAGCTTGGACATCATCTAGTCCAGCCTGTTCTAATGGAAAGAGTGCTGGTCTTGGAGTCACAGGATACAGATTCCACTTCCAAATCTGCGACTCACCAATTGTGCCATTATGGGCAAGTCACTCACCTCTCAGGGTCTCAGTTTTTTCAGCCAAAACTGAGGGTGTTGAACTTGATAAGTCAGCCAACAAACATTTATTAAGTGTCTACTATATTCTAGGCACTGGAGATGCAGACAAAAGTTGAAACAATCTTTACCCTTAACAAGCTCATAATTAAGCTGGAGAAAATAAGATATACAGGTAGAGATAAAATAGACAAAGATAGTTTGCAAGAAGGTAATGGATGTTGAAGGCACTGGGATGACTTTGAGAGGCCCTTCCCATTCAAAATCTATGGTCTTATTGTAAGGGAGGGGGTCCCTTCAAAGCTCAGTGAAATATAATCAGGCAAAAGGCTGTGATGAGTGTTAAATGTGAAAACAAGATAGTTTGTGCTCTGTGAGTTCTGTATAAGGTGTGAACCTCTTGGGTAAAAAAGGAAAGCAATGTGATTAACGAGCAGATTAGTCACAACTATTTATTCTACATATAAAAGAGAGGCCAGTCCAGGGGGTGAACCAGGCTAGTGGTGAAAAGCCACCAATTTGAGAACTAGAGAACCAAGCCCCTCCAAGGGAATTGCTTTGGGGGAAGGAGAGAGAGAAGGCCCTTCTCTACACCCTGCCTTTGGCCATTTTATTAGAGAGACTGTGAGCAAAAAAGGACCCTGAGGACAAAGGTGATGAACCGGGAGTATTCGGGTTGCAGAAGGATAGCCAGCTAAGGGAAGGAACAGGTTCCTGACACCGGACAGAAGCATTTGCCCTTAAAGTCCAGCAGAGAAGCCCAGGAGGGCTCTGCAAAGGGAGAAAAGTGTTTCCAGTACCCAGGAGCTGTTCACTCCCTTTTACTTCTGTAGCTGTGCTTTGCTGCTTTAAATGCATGCCTCTTCTCCCTGTGTACTCTGTACATTTGTGGGAAGGGTGCCCCAGACTTTCGTTTTGGAGGGGAGAAATGTCTTTGTACCAAATGCTCTCTCTTTGCAGCTTTAGTAAATGCCTTTGCTTAAAAAAAAAGAAAATGAAAGAGAAAAGGCTGCCTATTGGGAAGCACACCAGTGGGGGCTCCAGAGAGAATACTAAACCCAACCCCCAGGGTTGTCACTAGTGCCCTGGGAGGAGAGTAGTGGCAGCCAGCCTCTGAGGACCGCCCCCATACAGTGCTGAGCTGGGGAAGGCGCCCTAGAGAGGGTGCTGCAGTACACCCTTCATCTCAGAGATAAGGACAAATGACTTGCTCAAGGTCACACAGGCAGTAAGTGCACCAGGTTCTCTGATGCCAAAGCCAGTGCTTTTCTGCTACAGAAAAACTATCTCATGTCATTGCCAGAGACCTTAAGACATTCAGATATGATTTGTATGTATGAACAGCTCTAGTAGACTGGCGATGGGTGGGAGTGGCTGTGGCTGGCCTGTCTGTGAATGAGCATCAGGGCATTTCTCTGTTTTGGAGCAAGGAGAGGCATGCTGCAGATGGAGCTGGCCTGCTCTTGGAATCCGGACATTTACCACTGAGATGAGTGAATCCTGTCAGGGACCACCCAGTGAGAGCCCAGAGCAGAAAGGAGGCTTGGGGGGGCTCCATGCCTTACTGTGACACCAGTCAGGAGCTTGCCTAGTTCAGATCAGATCAGATCTCCCAAACAAGCCTGTCCTAGGCCTTGTGCCCTCTTACCACAAAAACTGTTTTGTTTCCCAGGTTAGTTACAGACACAGAGATAGAGACACAAAGGCAATAAGAAGGGAGGGGCAGGGGAGGGAGAAAGAGACAGACAGAGAGACAGAAAGAGAGAGAGAGAGAGAGAGAGAGAGAGAGAGAGAGAGAGAGAGGGAGCATCTGTGATTTATTAGGACTGAACTATTGAATATGGAATATCTTTGTGCCTCCCACTTAGCTAATTAGTTCCATTTCTTAATGGCCTGTGTTCTTTATTCGGTGACTCATTGGAACCAGGATCTAATAGTGACCTATATACAGGGCTTAGGGGTGCATGGGAGGAGAAAACAAGGGCCCTAGGGTCCATCTCCACCCTTCTGCTACTGGACTTGGAGTTCACAAAGATAGACTTGAACCCCCTGCTGATATAACCACAGATCCTGGTAGTTTTGAAGAAATACCGGCTTTAGTTGCTGTATTCCAGGATTGTCCCAAGAATCAGAAGTGTGTATGGGGGTGGGGAAAGCATGACAGTTAGGGTCAAGCTTCTGAAGGGCTGCCTTGTGTAGGAGGGGTTGGGCTTGTTCTGCCTGACTGGGGTGGGTGAAATCTACAAAGCCACAATGAGAGCCATTGGAGTGGACTGCTTGGGGGTGGGGGAGTGGGGCTCCATAGTGTGCCCCCTCATTTAGAGATCTGCAAAGCAAAGCCTAAACAGCCCTTTGTAGAAGAGACTCTTGTTCAGTCTGTTAGAGCAGTCGGCTTCCGAGGTCCCTTCCAACTCAGATTCTGGAATCGAATGAGATGAAGTATGTAAAGTGCTTGCAAAATTCAAGTATCATATAAATGGGAGCTGATGAGCTCACTTTCTTTTTTTTCAAGGGGTCAAGTAGGAATGGTCCTGGGACAAGCCACTGTCCTGTATTATTTCTTTATTTTTAATGGTCTATAACAGGGGTTCTTATTCTGGGGTCAGTGACCTTATTTTAAAAATATTTTGAGGATTGTTTTTCAATATAATTGGACTCCTTTGTAACCCCATGCATTTACAAATATGATTCTGAGAAGGGGTCCATAGCTTTTGCCAGAGTTGATCTAGTCCTGAAGAATATGATAAGCTGTGAGAGCCCACTTTCTTTTCTTAGAACTGTTGGTTGCAAAACGAGGGTTTTGGATAAGTTTGAAAACTATGCATTGGACAGATAAATAATGCATTACTGCCCAGCCTCAGGCTCTGCCCCATCCCACCTATCCTCCACATGCTGCCTAAGTTAGCCTCCCAAAGCATGGCTCAGGTCATATCACCCCAACTGCTCTAGACTCAGAGATGGCTCCCAGTTAGTTACCAAGTAGTGGCTGGAGTTTAGTGTCTAACTCTTAGCTCTAGAGCTGGAAGGGTCCTTAGAGAACACTGAGAAGGCCCAGAGAGGAGTGACTTGAGCAGGGTCATGAAGCTAGTTAAGGTTTTGAGGTACGATTTGAACTCAGGTCTCCCTGAGAGGACTCCCTTCCAAACTGCCTTGTATTCATTCAGTATCTATTTATATGTGTCTATGTTGTTTCCCTCTGATACGTTATAAACTCCTCCAAGAAAAGAATACAGTAGATGCTTAATAGATGTTGATTGATCAATTGGTGCTTCAATGCAGGCCTTGATCATCTTCGTTTACATAATGTTTCTAGCTGGACACTGAACTCTGAACTCCCAGGTAATGGGAGTTCTTGCACTGGAAGTGTCCCTGAAGCCCAAATCACAGCTCTCAGGTCCAGGTTCCACTGTGTTCTGTGACTGTAGCTCAGTCATTTCCCCTTTATGCTGTTTCCTCATCTGTAACCGATGGGGGAGGGGAGGAGAGAGGATTCAGAACTCAGAATTAAAAATGAAAGCTAAGACAACAGTAACAACAACAGCTCTACCCCCTGTCAGATAAAGTCACCTGCACAAAGGGCTGTGTGAACCCTTGTAAGAACATGGGCTCTTGTACCTCACACACTTGCCAGATTCGTAACTTATATGATTACTCTCAATGTGGGACAACTGGGGGTGCCAGAGTGCACAGAGCGCCAGGCCTGGTTCAAATCCAGCCTCAGACACTTCCTGGCTGTGTGACCCTGGGCAAGTCACTTCAGCCTGTCAGCCTCAGTGTCCTCCTCCAGTGAGGTCACAGAGAGTGGGACATGACTGAAACAAATGAACCCCACCAACAAAAACTCCTCGTGTCATCTCCTCTCCTCGTGGGCAGGAGCCAGCTCTGTTTGTCTCTGTCTCTCTCCACAGTGCTCTGAACACTAACTGAGTGACTCACTGTGTAAAGGGACGGTCCTGCCATGACTTGGCTGCCCAGTTAGCTTCCTGAGATGTACCAGGGAGGCCCAGGTGGCACAGGGGGCTGCCAGATGCTGGGCTGGTGAAGAGATGGGCAGAAATTCGAGGCAGCCTCCCTATCATGGGGCCATCTTTAAATATTAACTCCAACAATTAAACATGGACAGGACTTCCAGGACAAATTGACTCTTATGGCCAAAGTGACCACAGAGGGTAGCAAAAAGACCTTAAGCCACTGTTATCTTTTTTTTTTCTTTTTGGAGGGGGGAAGATAGGGCAGTTGGGGTTAAGTGACTTGCCCAAGGTCACACAGCTAGTAAGTGTTAAGTATCTGAGACCGGATTTGAACTCAGGTCCTCCTGACTCCAGGGCTGGTGCTCTGTTCACTGCACCATAGCTCCCCCTAGCCACTGTTATCTTAATGAGTGTTGATTGTGTCCCAGAAAGCTGCTGGGAGCTAGGATGATCATGACCGGAAACTGATGCCTGGGATCCCATGATGGAGACCAGTCTAGAAGGAGAAGCTGATGCCGAGCCTAGTGACAGTTTTCTTGTCTCAGGGGAGCAAGATTAGATCTGGGATATGAGAAGAATGTTGTGCTTTGCAATACATATGTCTTTTCCTTTGCATTTTATTACACTTTTACCAAAGCTAATTAAACTGTTGTCTAACCATGACTTTGACTTTGAGTGGAGGTAACTGAAATAACATTTTGGTCTGGGCAGCCAAGTAGGTGGGAGCCAAGCCAGAGATTGAGTGACACATGGTCCTAGACAGGAATCTGGGAGGGTGGCAGGGGGAAGGGTTTCAGTTATTGACAACCATATGTCCCTGGGATCCTGACTATTTAAGGCATCAAGCTGGGCCATGTGTTACAAAGAAGTGAGTACTGTGCAAAATGAATTACAAGAGACATCTATTGTGCTGGTAACTTTGAAACTAGGTGTATCCACAAAGAGCTGTTCGCCATTTTGCTTTGAGATTTGTGCCAATAGGGAGAATGTTTTGCTTCGGAGAGGTTAAGATTTTTCAAGGACATGACATAAACAACTCCACTGTGGCATCGTCCCCTTCACGACTGTGCCTGGCCTGGTTTCCATAACAATTATATACTCTTTACTTTCCGTCTTTGCTCAGCCCAATTGGCCTCCTTGCTGTACCCACCCCCCAACATCCCAACTCATCTCAGCGCCTAGATACAGGTCATGCCCTCCTCATACCCAGGTGAAATGTAGGCTCCATGAAGGAAAGGACTGTTTCATTTATAGTTTTAGATCCTCACTTATAGATGTCTCTCCTTGGTACCCAGCACATAGTAGGCCAGTATTAAATATTTTTAATCATTGCTACAAAATAATGACATCATAACAAAAGAGTGACACTGAGTAACCAACACCTATTTGTTGTACAAATTGAGTCACAGACTGAGGCCCACAGGAGTAAGTCACTCTCACATGAGCAGAGAAGCCTTCATGGGGAGGGAGGGAGTGAGTTTGGGTGTTTATGGGAAGGGAGAGATAATGCCTAGTGAATTTGGGGCAAGGGATTATTCCTGATTCAAGAACAGGAAGTATAAGGCCCCCTCAATTCTGAAAATTGATGGAAAACTAGAACAACTGGCTATTACTTGTCTGAGAATTCATGTAAGAGGGGATGAGATGCTAGGCAGTCTGGGCTGTTAGAGGGGCCAAGAGCTCAGCACAGAAGGGGCTTTGGAGAGCCAGGGTCTTTACTAAGTACTTTTGGGTGAATGACCTCTGAAGAAAGATGACTAGTTCTTGCTAAGAAATTAGTAGGAAGGAGCCAGGAACATTGAAAGATGCTTTTTCTCCATGATATAAGAAAAGGGAACAAGTTTGAAATAAGAAGAAATGGAGTTCAGAGAGTGAGCATATCCTAAGACAAAAAGAAAGTGGGGGTAGAAAAGGGGGGAAGATCATAACTCTTGAGGTCTGGAAGCTTTTCTTACCCAATCTGGGAAGGAGAAGCTATGAAATATGCCCTTGGCAATACAAACATACAAACATTCATACATATGTACAACCTTTTTCTTTTAGAATTATTTTAATTTGTGGCATTATGTTGTAGTGTGAAGAACATGGGGCTTGGGGTCGGAAATACCAAAGTCAGACTGGAGAAGCAGAGGTCCAGCTCTTGACTGCCTGTTCTTCAGCTCAGGCAAAGTAATTACACCTCTTCAGGACCTTCTTTCCTTCCTCCCTCTTTTCCTCCCTCTCTCCCTCCCTCCCTTTCTCCCTTCCTTCTTTCTTCCTCCTTTTCTTTCCTTCCTTCCTCTTTCTTTCTTACTTTTTTCTTCCTTTTTGACTTTCCTTCCTTCTTCAATTTCCTCCTTCCTTCCTCCTTTCCTTCCTTTTTTCCCCTTCCTTCTCTCCTTCTTTCTTTCTGAGAAAAGGGAAACAACAAGAAAGATGTTTCTTTTAACTGGAAGGCTGAGTCAGACAAAAACATTTAAGAAGAATCTGTTAAGTACCTAGCACCTTGCTGAGCACTGTGGGAAATAAAGAGGCAGCAGAAGGCATGGCCCTTGCCCTTGAGGAGCTGACACTCTAGCTGGGGAAGGCAAGACCCACAAACTGGAAACTATAGTTATTTCATCAACTGTTGTTTCTTTAGGGACAGAACTTCCTTATACACAAGTCAGTGTAGAATTAAGTGATCCATTCATTATATGGGACATCTGTAGGATTTCAGAAAAGGGGAAGGTCATCCGGAGCATGGGAATTTCAAGGGACAGTTGCTTCTTAGGAATGAAAATTTGAAGATACAAAAGGGAAACAGTCAAGGGAAGAAAAGGAAGAATTGTATCAAGACCAGAGATCTAAAGCTGGGAGGGATATCAGAGCCACCTAATTAATTTCCCTTATTTTACAGATGAGGAAACTGAGGCCTAGAGAGGTTAAGGATTTAATCAAACTCATACCAGTAGGCAAGCTTTAGAGGTGGGATTTGAGCTAAGTTCCTCTGACTCTGGAGCCAGCTCACCAATGAACACAGATTTCCAAAAGGCAGGTACAGATGGCAGAAAGGGGGTTGGTAAATGAGGATAAATATAAAAATGTGACGTGGGGTCCTGTACGAATAGGGACAGGGATAGTAAAACTGGAAATGAGCTAAAGCTGGAAAGGATAGAGATAGGATCTTTTGTAAAAGGCACTGGAGAAAAGAAGAGGAACAAAGGCTTGCCACTTTGCAGATGAGAGAAAGCTTCCTGATGACAGAAGTAAAATGAGATTTGAACAACCCTGCTTCTCTTTGCCAAGGAGAATGAATGGTGCTTAGACCAGAAAAAAACAAAACAAACACATCTCATTGAGAATGGCTACCCAAGTAAGGTGCAGCCCCTCTTGGCCCTTCACGTGTTCATGAAACCAAGCCCAGAAAGAGACAGTAGATGTGACTGTTGGACCACTCAAGAAATTGTGGAGAATGGGAGAAATTTTGGAATCAGCTGCTGGTACCAAAGGGGTTTTGGAGAAGAATTAGATGGGCCAGTCAATACTGAAAGAAATAGGACCTTTCATTTAACATAGTTATGGACTGACTTGGGGAGTGGGGTTCTCACTCTCCTTCACTGGAAGTCTTTGGGCAAAGCCTTGATGAACTGTTGTTGGGGATGCTGTACAGGGATTTCTCTAAAATTCTTTCTGACTCTGAGATTACATGATTTTGCAATCGGAGAGGGGTCATGGAGGAGATGGACTTTGACATGGGACATTGAAGGATAGAGAGTAAAGGAGTAGGTGGAGAGGTGGTGGTGGGGACCGATATAAGTAGGAGTCATGCTGAGTTCCAGCCCCTCACCTTGAGCTACAGAAGGATTCCATTCATCTTCCAGATTCTCCTGGTCAGTCTCTGCTGCTGTCATCTCTGGGCTGAGATCCCGCTAGACTGAAAATGACCAGGGAGCAAAGGTGAAACAAGGACATTAGGACTGAGAAGGCTGCTCTCCTAGCCAAGTCTAGACAGGATAAAAAAACAGCAAGTCACCCTGGCAGGAAACTCAGATGGTTGGGAGAGGGAGAGGAAGGTGGAGACTGCAGTGTCTTAGGAGCTAAGGCCCAGGACAGGTGGGGCAAGTTATGGAAGGAGGGCAAAGAAGGAGGGGAGGGAAGAAGAGGAAGAAACACATTCAGAGGTGGCTGAGCTTTTTAACCATGTTTTGATAGCAGGACTCTGAGAATTCACATCCATAAGGAGGCTTTCTCTCCCAACCACTCCCTTTTCATCTACCTTCTCCATATTTCCTTCTCCCCTAAAGCCCCAAGTTCTTCAATCTGCAGCTGAGGCTTGTCCCTGTCCAGCACTTCAGTGCTGAAGAAGATACATAGACTAAATGACCTCCAAGGTCTTTCCAGCTCTGGCTCCACCATCTTGTCCATTCCCTGGATACTGGAAGTGAGCCCACCAGCCAGATGTCACATGTCAGCAACAATAGCAACAAAACAACATTGTCATCTTAAGATGTACAAAGGACTTTGGACTCGTCATTTCCTTTGAGTCTCATAACCACCCTGTGAAACATTACTACATTTATTATTTTCCTGATTTTACAGATGAGGAAACTGAGGCCTAGAGACATTGTGTCCTTGCCTCTGGTCACATAGCTAGTATCAGTTGTAAAATTTCAATATCTGAGTAGCTGAATCCTCTACCCTTCATACAGAGATAGTCGTGGAGGTGAGTTGTGGGGTATAGGAGTACTTGGCTTCTTATCTTAGGACTCATGGCCATCCTCTGTCTCACCCTGGTGCCTTCCCCAGAACCTTGTGCTGTGTTCCACTGCAGTCCTAGGAGCGTCTAGAAGAAAAGTGTGAAAACAGGTCTGAGCTAGCCAGGCTAGTGTGGAGGCTCAGGTCCTCATCTGTATGTTGCACTGGGACCTGTTCCATATGTCACCCCCCCCCCAGAAAAGTGACCCCAGATCTGAGGTTCTCCTTGTATTAGTACACACACACACACACACACACACACACACACACACACACACACATTTACCAGCCAAGCAGAAAACACATTCATTCATAGCTAAAGATGTTCAATGAAGCAAAGTAGTGAATAAAAGTGACCGGAAAGATCAGCCCCACCCAATGCACACATTCACATGTACATTTTCTCATAGGTCCCCGTGGCACCAGTAAGATGGGGAACAAATGTAGGAAACAAGTGCTTTCAGGGCTCCAAGAGCCCCTGAGGCCTGTCTAGGAGGGCTCACACTTCAGCACCTGCGTGGCCCTTGTACACACAAGGCCAGGGCAGCTCTCACCTCTGGAGCATTCGGCTCCCCCTCTCTGCTGCTCTTCTGCTGGTTTGGTTGCTTACTGCTTCCACCTGCTGGATTTCTGCTCTTTATCCTGAGAACCAGCTGCTGAGCGTGGCTGCTGAGATTAGGAAGCCTTTCCCAGGCAGAGGTGAGGCAGTGCTTTGGAGCAGCTAGGTGGTGCAGTGCCCAGAGTGCCAGGCCAGAGGTCAGGAGGGCTCATCTTAGTGCCCAGATAAGTGATTCTGTTTCATCTCATCTTCTCCAGCAGATTGCCCCCTCCATCATCCCTGCTCTCTTCAGTCTTCAGCCTCTTCTTGTCTCCTGGCTTCTTCCCTATTGCCCCATGATACGTGCCCGTGTCTCCTCCAAACTCTCACCGGCTCTCTCCATCCCCCAGCCGTCAGCCCCTCTCTCTCCCCCTTTTATGGCTAGTCTCTCGAGGAGGCTGCTTACAACGAGCCTCTACTTCCTTCCCTCTCATTTCCTTCTTAACCCTCTACTATCTGGCTTCTGACCTCATCATTCCATGGAAGCAGCTCTTTCCAAAGTTACTGATCATCTTTTAATTGCCTGATTGAGTGGCCCTTTCTCAGCCCTCATTCTGCTCGATTTGTGTGAGACTTTGACACTGCTGATCAGCCTTGTCTTGGTATGATTTTCTGTCTAGTTTCCACAATACTCTTCCTTCCTGGTTCTCCTCCTCCTTCTCTGCCTACTCCTTCTCCATCTCCTTGGCTGGATCTTCCTCTAAGTCATATCACAGGGGTCCCACAGGACTCTCTCCCATTTCACTAGATGAATCCCATGGGTTCAGTGGTCATCTCTATGCCCAGTCTTCTCAGATATATTTATCCAGCCCTGAAATCTCTCCATTCAGCTGTCAGTGATCTTCCCAAAGTGCAGGTCTGAGCATGTCACCCCACCCCCACCCCGTTCAAGTCCCATGGCTCCTGATGACCTGCAGGCTCACCTTTACACCCCCTTGTGAACTGCCCTCCCCCACCTTCCAGTCTTTCTGTGCCTTCCCTCTGACCCCACATATTCTCCAGTGATATAGACCTTGTTGCCATTCCTCCTGCAGGACACTCTTGACTGGACATTTTCGCTGACTCCCAAATGCCTGAAATTCCCTCCCTCCTCATCCCTGCCTCTTGGCTTCTGTGCCTTCCTTCAAGTGTCAGCTAAAACCCTCCCTTTTGGAGGAAGCCTCTCCTGATCCCCTTAATTCCAGGGCCTTCCCTCAGTGATTGTCTCCATCTCGTCCTGCCTGTACTGTTTGTCCACAGTCGTTCATATATCTCTCTTTGTTGACTGTGAGCTCTCAGAGAGCCAGCATGTCTTTGGACTTTCTTTACCATAGAGACTGATACATATTAGATGCTTAACAAGTGTTTATTGACTGGGAGCCACCTCACCCAACAGTAGGCTGACAAAAGCCAGAAGGAGCCCCTAGGCTAAAATTACATCTAATCTTTCCACTGCCTTTCTCCTGGTACAGAATCTAGGGCCTTAGTAATTGGTAGCATTTATATAACACTTTCATATTTGTGGTGTGCCTTACAAATATCTCATTCTATTCTTAAGATGACCTCGGGAGGCAGTTGATATTATTAACTCTATTTTACAGATGAGGAAACTGAGGCAGAAAAGATTAGGTGACTTTAACAGGCTCACACAGCTAGGAGGTATCTGAGGCCAGTTTCGACCTCGGATCTTCCTGGATTCATATCCATCACTCTATCCACTGCACTATCTAGCTACTTAATTTCCAAATGACTCTCTGCCTTTAGGTTAGAAGATTATTTTTAACTTCTACTAAAACCTTGTTTATGAGTCTGTGTCCTCATAACCCATTTTCACACATTGCCTGAGACAAACTAGACTTTTGCTTAAAAAGGCCAAGGTCTCCCACTGCATCTGGGCCATCAGCAGTCTTGACCTATGTCTTACCACTGGACTCGGATGTCTCTGGAGAAGACATTTATTTATGTGTCTTAGCACAGCTCTGCCTCACTTGAATCCAATTCACTTGCAAGTCAAGACATCACCCTGCTGATGTCATTGGTCCTCTCTGAGAATGAAGGATGAGCAACAACAACCCATTTAGGCAACTCTGTCCCATCTAAACCCCACAGAAGTTGGTGGGGAGCTGGGATAACAAGGTTATTTTTGTTCCCAAGTAAGCCTGGAAATGCAATCAGAGGCAAAAACAGAAGGCTAGGTGAAGCAAGTATGATCACCAGCCTCTCTCCCTCTGCTGAATTCCTGCATTCATTATACATATCTCCCAGCAGCAAAGGCTTTTGTGGACTTTTGTGCAGAATTCTAGGTCTTCCTTCATGAAACATGAAAATGCTTTCCAATTCTCAGTCCCATGCTTGCAACTATTAGGATAGGACATTCCCTTCTCCTCTCCTAGCAATCCTCCCCACCCCAACCTCTTCTCACCTCCCAGAATTTGACAAAAACCCAGCCTCAAAAGATTGGTCTGTGTAGTTTATATGGCTCCAAAAAGAAAGGGAACAAAGCATCAATAGCCTTTTCTTTCTTCCTCCTGCCTATCATCTGACCAGATGGCAATTCCTTCCTTTCTCCTTCAGGTAGAGAATCACTAGAATGTCCCCATATCTAGCAGTGCCCGAGGGTGTGGTAGTCTGAGGGGAGTCTTTCCTGAAAGAGGGAGCTCTGGATATAGTTTTTCATTTCTCAGGCATATAAATGTACATATATACATGTGAGCACAAACACACACATTTATCTAACTTGATTTCATTTGGATTTTGTTGCTTGGCAGCCCAAAGACTTTCTAATTAGAGGCAAATAAATTCACCAATGCCATTTTTGGTCTCATGCATTTAGATCATCTCCCTGCTTCCACTGGAATCCGGGTTTCTCAGGGAAAGCTCAGTCAATTACCCTGAGCTGTCATTTCCTGTCCAATACTGTAATTCGTAAGCCTCTCCTTTTGCCAAAAGGCAGAGAAGGAAAGCAGTTCATGGAAGGAAGAGTTAATTATGGGGTTGAAGCTTTAAAAAAATGTCCTCCTTTCCTTATGGCTCTTCTCCTGATATTCCAGGGATACCCCCAGCTCTGGCATTCTGGGATCTGATAACTACAACTTAGAAGAGGCAAGCACGGCACTCAGTGTCCCATGAAGCAATAAAATCTTTTCCTGAAGTGAAGTCCAAGGCTCCGGCCAATTCTCAGCATTCTCATCCTTCATGACACACCCCATCTTTTCCTTCCCCTCTCACTTAGCAGTGGAGTGAGGCAGGTCACTGGGAAGGAGGGGAATGCTTATGAGGGTCACCAGACAGAATTCCAGCTTCTGCCCTAAACTCAGTCATTCCCAGGTCCCTGGAAAGATGAGGAGGTCTCTTGGCCATGATCTCCACCATTTACCTACTTGTATTACCTTGGATAAGTCAGTTTGACTCTTTGGACCTCAGTTTCCTCAACTATAAAATAAAGGTGATCGATTTCTTGACCTCTAAATATCTGAGATTATGAAGAGCTAGCTGGTGAAATGGATTAGAGTGCCAGGGCTGAAGTCAGGAAGACCTGAGTTCAAATCCAACCTCAGACACTTACTGACTATGTAACCCTAGGCAAGTCACTTAACCTGTTTGCCTCAGTTTCCTCATCTGTAAGGTGAGCTGGAGAAGGAAATGGCAACCACTCCAGTATCTGTGTCAAGAAAACCCCCAATGGGGTCATAGAGATTCAGACTGAACAGCAGTTACAGGTGAGGAGCCAAGGGGAGACAAGAGCCTCTTCTGATTGTAGATTTATACAAACACCTTGATTTCATTGAGTGTTTCTTGTTTTCCTGTTCTAAGTTCTAGTTGTCAAATCCTAGAATGCCAGAGCTCAGGGTCCTCTCAGGAAGTGTAGGAGAGGCAGCGTGAGCACCAAGGGAAGGAATCCTCGCCATCAACAGCATCAAGTGAAGACAGAACTGATCATGTCCAAGGGGAGACATGTGGAAACAGGAAAAATGGACGGTCCATTCAGAGCAGCATTTAGTGACATTAGTCACGACAGCCAGCATTTACAGAGACACTGAAAGATGACAATGAGAGGCAGCCCGGAAAACTTGGGTTCAGGTCCACACTGTGGCACATGTTGGCTCAGTGACCCTGGACACAGTATTTTACCGCTCAGTGGTCTAGGTGATGTTCTATCTTTAGAGATATCTCTCTCCTAGAAATATTTATCCAATTTATCCTGTATATGTATGTAGATATATTTCTATATATCTCTCTCCTATTTTAGCCTCTATGTAATGTATTCAATTTATTCCATATATGTACATAGATATGTTTCTATATATCTCTCTTATGTATTTATATAATTTATTCTGTAAATATACAGATATATTTCTATATCTCTCTCCTATTTTAGCCTATACTTATATAATATATTCCATTTATCCTGTATATGTATGTAGATATATTTCTATATATCACTCTCTTATATATAGCCTATATTTATATAATTTGCTCAGTTTATTCTGTATATGTACATAGATATATTTTCTATATCTCTCTCTCCTATATATAGCCTATATTCATGTAGTTTATTCAATTTATTCTGCATATATCTATAGAAATATGTCCATGAGTGTGAAGAAGAGCTCTAACCATTTTTCCACATTGGATCCCTCCACAATTTTAAACCAGTCTTTTCTGCCCTGTGCCTTAACTGTCAGCAGAAAGATCACCATGCTTGGGGATCTGAGGGAATCATTCATCTGGAGAGACTCAGGTCCAAGCTAGAGTGCCACCAAGAAAATCACTTGAAGTGTTGTGCAAGGGAAATTCTACCCAGAGGTGGTGCAATGCACCATCTGATATTCATGAAACCAGGAAATACCACTTGCAATCCAGGATGTTACAACAGTCTTTCATAATGCCCTTGATGTAGGAGGAGTTCAGCAGTGAAAGCAACTCCATGAATGTCTAACCATAACTATGGTAACCGGTCCCCTCTACATCCCACAAGGTTATGAGCTGCATGAGTTGTACCAGGGCCAGAGAAGTGTGCCATAGTGGAAAGAATGTTTCATTTGGGTTCAGATCCTAGTTTACTAGCTATGGGAGACCTTGGGCATGTGTATTGAACTACAAAATGTCCATAACAGTACTAGTGCTGCAGGCTAGATTTGGACTCTCTCCACTGAGGATGGAACCAGAAGAGGAAATTGGAGCAGGAAGCCACCAGGGTTAAGAGAAGAGAAAATGTCACGTCTTTAGTGGTTAGCAAAAAGGAGAGCAGGGGGAGGGCAGACATCCTCCCCTTGGGATGTCTGGGTCTTTCTTCTAGTCTTTCCTCATTTTCTTCCTTTGGCCCGCAGTTCAGGATCCACCCCATCCCTTATTGGGGCATTGCCCTCAGTCCCTCCCTTGCCCTGGCTGGCCTTCCCCTCCATCCTTTTATCTCTCCCGAGTTCCCTTTGGGTGGGGTGGTATAGTGTAATCTAAGCCTCCAGAATGCTGATTCTGAAGTCGATGACCTGGACCCAAGGCTCAGGGTACCTCCTTACTTTACCTGGGGGACCTGGAATGAGTTTTATCATCTGTATAAAATGACCAGCAGTTGGATTAGATGGCCTCAGAAGTTTCTTCTGGCCTTAAGTCATAGTCAGTTGATCAGTAAACATTTACTAAGTGACTACTATGTGCCAGGCATTGTACAAAGCCCTGGGGACACAAAGAGAGGCAGAAGGCAGGCCCTGCCCTCACAGAGGACAGACTGTGCCCTCAGGGGCCTATGTGAAAGTCCACTCATATGATGGTGAACAAATAAAATAATGGGGTTTATTGGGTATCCTTTTCATGTCCTGTGTTTGTGTTTGTCCTGAGTCTTAGATAAAGTCTATCAGTCAATCAATAAATATTTAGTTTCTGGATTTAAGGACCCAGGGTCATATCACTTATAAGTGTCTGAGGCAGGATGTCACCATATGTTTTCCTCTCTCCGTGTCCAACACTCAGTTCACTGTGTCTCATTTCAAAGGTGAAAGTTTCAGTTTATGGGAAGGTTGGTTTATTTGTGAGCAGCAGGGGGGTGGGGTACAACTCAGGGAAGGGTCCTTTAAATGCCCTGACACCATTACCTTCTTTAGAGAGGGCATCCAACTACTCTGCTTAGTTTAGAGCTGACCCTCTGATGGGGGAGGGGAGGTATGGGGATATGCTGAGCTCCACATCAGCACGGCAGGGAGGAAGAGCCCTGAATGGCAAGTCAGGAGCAGGTTGAGCCAGACCATCTCTTGGATGTCTTCCAGCTCTGATGGTCAAGGAGGCACCAAGTCATGAGCTTAGCTTTGAGCCCCTGGATTGCCAGCTTAGTCCTCTCCGGTTTGCCTTGATTGACAGGGGAGAGAAGAGTAGCCTGCAGCCAAGAGGGGGTTCCTAGCAAGGGGAGGTGGGCTGTAGAAGGCGAGTGGGAATGGAGACTGGGCCAATGCTGCAGCCCACATTTCTATAACCTGTGAGAGAGCATTTCCCCTATGATTTCTAACTTCCAATGCCTTTCACTATGACAGTCTCAAGGAGGGGCTGAAGGAGACAGATTGGGTTCAGGCCCCGGGGCTAGAGGGCCAAGATGGGAATCTCACCCACTCTGTCCAAAAGCCAACATCTCCTCTATGCCACCAAGTCACTCAGTTCCATGTCTCCCTTTTGGGGGTTCCCTGCACCATGCAGATCACAGCCCCTGAGCTGCCCCGCCCAACAATTCTGGTCTGATTTGATTGCCCAGGATTCACATCCAAATCTTCTGGATCTGGAGCTTGAACCCCATTTTTCTCCTGCTTGAGACAAGACAGTGAGCAGAGACTGAGTCTGCTCAGATGCTTATTAGCTGTGTGATCGAAGCCTCAGTTTTCTCATCAACAAAATGGGGATATTACATTCTGCACTACTTCCTTTGTGGGGATTTTGTGGGGAAAGCTTTGGGAACTGTGAGTGTTATAGAAGCCTGTGATGCAAAGGGAAGGACCACAATGATCTGCTAAATGGATCACAGGCCTGACTCCTTGAGAAGCTCCAGGGGGTCCCTACTATATCTAGGAGAAAATGCAAACGTCTCAGTCCAGCATTTGGTGGTGTTCCGGCTCCCAAGGACACCTCCAGCCTTAGGAGCTCTGGCCAGTCCCGCAGCTGCTTCCACGTTCCCAGAAGAAGATGTCCACTTCTCACCATGCTTCTGCCTAAGCTCCTCCTGGGGCTGGAGAGAGTGAAGGAATGAACGGAAAGTGGAACCACCTCTAGCTCCATCAGGGCTCAGAAGCCATGAACTCCCTAGCTGACTGCAGCCTCACTATTAGACTGGAAGCTCCTTGTGGGCAGAGCCTATGTTTTTGCCTTTCTTTGAATCCCTAGCACTTAGCACAGTGCCTGGCACACAGTAGATCCTCAGGAAGAGGTTTGGGAGAAAAGAGAATGAGAGTCCTCAAAGTCTTGTTGAAAGGAGGTGATACCTTGTTGAGGTAAGAGGTGGGCACAGAAGGGGAGGTGGGAGGGCCTCGAGACAGATTTCATCTCCTTCCTTCATAGTTGCAAGTCCTGCGCCCCAGCTATTTAGGGGGGATGGTATTACATTTCCTTTCTCTTCCTCCCCACCCTACTCCACCGCCATTTTGTTTGCCCCAGCACAAACACAAACACACTAGAAGTTGCCCTGGTGACTCCTGGAGGATCTCTGGGGAGCATTAAAAGGAGTCCCAAGGGGGCTGCTATATCTCGTAGGAGGAACAGAGATGGCCAGAGTGTTGGATGGTGTTGCCGGAGGCCTGTCATTGGTCTCCAAGATGACTGACCCTCTCCTCTGCACTAGTCGGGGAGGGGCTGGGCGGGGCCTCTCCCAGGCTGCCCTTCCCTGCTGCTTCTCTCAGCCTGTCCAGCATCACTCTGGGCTAGAGGACGGCTGCCAGCCGCAGTGAGCTGATGGACCTAGCAGCTTCCCAGCTCCCACTCAGAGGGTGCGGTCTCTTGCCTTCCCCAGCAGCTGGCTGAGGAGAGGGCAGGATGGAAGCTAATTGGCTGAGACTTACTGCAGATAAAGGGAAGGGCCAGCCAGGGAGGGAGCATGGAGACACACAGGCTGGGGTGTTCTGTATGCAAAGTGCTGAAGGCACAGTTCTGTCTCCTGTCCTTGGGCTTCCTTCCAGTGTCCCCTCCACCCTCAGTCACCAGACAGGCAGGGACAGTGCATCCTCCTATACACTGATGAGGATTGTATCTATCCCTGTGTCTTGCATGGGCGAGGGTGATTGTAAACTTATTCCTTCCAGTGTCAGCATCATCTGCTACAGTGGGAAAAACCGCCAAACATCCTTCTCTTTGGAGTCAGGAGACCTGGGTTTGATCCCAGCTCTGTTCCCCACTAGCTGTGTGTATCTTAGGCAAATCACTTAGTCTCTATGGGCCTCAGTTTCCCCATCTGTAAGACGTGGCAGTTGGGCCAGATGACCTTAAGGCCCTTCCAGCTCTAAATTCTTGAGTCTGTTATCTTGAGGGTAGGGATCCTGGCAATTACTATTAAAGCCCCCCACCCCATACACATACCCACAGAGATGTAGTGCCTTGAGTACAGAAGAGGGTTCAGTCTTTATTGGCCATTTCCACTCTAAACCCGAGGCAGGATGAGTGACAGGAATGGACAGCAGCATGCACCCAGGAAGGAGAAAGGGAGCAACTTGACAAACAAAGCCAGTGCTGAAAGCCATCAGATGTGGGGGGTTATTGGTTTTGCCTATTTCTTTATTACAATAAATTCAGTATGTATGTGGGCATGGGGCTGTGTGTGTGTGTGTGTGTGTGTGTGTGTGTGTGTGTGTGTGTGTGTAAGGGAGGTATATATCAGGAAACATCCATATCATAAAAGCCCTCCAAAATCAATTAAAAAATAAAACAAATCCTGTGTTTCTTATTGAGCCTGATGTCTGACATCTCTTAGCTGTCCTGACTTATTCATGTGGCTACTGGACAGGATCTCTGTACGTAGAGATGGGAGGAGGAACTTCTTCCTTTGATGGAGACTGGTCAGGAGAGGGAAAAGCAGGCAATAAAGAAGAAAGAGCTGTGCCCGTCTGGTACGGAGGAGGGCAAGAGAAAAAAGGATCAGAGGATCACAGAGAGGGAAGGGGTCTCAGAAGTGACCAAGTGCTAAACAAGAAACTTCTTTATGATATGCCTGAAAGGTAGTTTCTGGTCTTCCCTTGAAGACCTTCACTGACAGGGATCTCACCACCTCCAGAGGCAGCCTTCTAGACACTTACTTCTAGACACCTCGAATTATTAAGAAGTATTTTCTTCCATGGTACTGAAGTCTTCCTCTCTCCACTCCCACCCCTACTGATTGCTCCTTGTTCTCTCTTCTGAAACCAAGTACAGTAGATGTTTAATGAACGATGATTGACTTGCTTTGAATAGTGTGGTATCTGAATAGGTTGTGTTTGTCCTTCATTTTCGAAGAAGACCATAGCATCAGGGAAATGAGGATGTGACTTGAGGGAGGGAAGGCTGTGCAGGGTCACCAGCCTCACTTTCTCCTCCTGAGCCATCTGGATCCAGTGACCTGAACACACGTATGTTAAAGTCCCTCTCCATCTCCAGATACAAAAGCTGGCCCGTCTGCAAACTGGCCAGTGGAAACTGACCAAGGATAGGGGGAGGTTGATTTATTTCCTACAGACCAATAAAGCAAATTTAAAAACAACACTCAATGATTGCATTTAAGAACACCTGAAAACAAAGTGATTTTTTTTTACAAGCCTCCTGTTTAAGAAAGTGTTTCCTAGCTCACTGTTTTAAAAATGGCACCAACCAGCCAGCAGACTGGTTCCTCTGCAATGAGCGAGCAATCATAACAATTCCTCTCCCTATGGCTCTCCCAACCACAGACTGGTGCAGCTGGTGGGCAAGCCTGGGAGTGGGCCATGGAGAATTCGGGTCATTCTTTGATAGGGAGACAGTCTATTCCCCAGTAAAATGGGGGAAGCAAAGATGAGGTTGCATCAGCAAGGTTGTATCCTTAATACTCTCCATCTACTTTCCCAGTCCTCTGCACTATAATCAGCCACAGCCACACCCACACCCAGGGGCCCTGATCACATTTTCCACTAGCCCTTTATATTCTGAGCATTCTATCAAAGCGTCTTAGCACTCCAAAAGTCAACATAATGTGTTGGGGAAAATGGCAGCCTCCACCTCTCCAGCTAGAGCCTCCATGCCATAAAACACTTTATAAGTGAGTCAGAAAACCTAGGTTCAGATCTGCTGTCTGGCTTGATTGCTATGTGACTTTGGGCTGGTCATCCATCCTCTCTGAACATTGATTTCCTCATCTATAAAATACAGATAATAGCACATACACTCTCTCTACTTCACAGGGCTATTGTGAGGAAATTTTACAGGGTTATATAAACAAGTCATTGTTACAGACTTGAGAATGGGAAGGGCTCTACTCTTTTCCCTTTACTGCCCCAGAGAGCCAATGACTTGCCCAAAGGCATGCATATGGCAGACTCAGGAACAGAATCTACCTTTCCTGACTAGAAATCCAGTGCTCTCATTTGAGGCCCATCAAGGCAGGAACTGTTTTTTACCTTTCTTTGTATCTCCAGGATTTAGCACAGTGTGGGGCACACAGTAAGCATTTAATAAATTTTTATTGGCTGACTCATCTTTCCATGATGCTCTGCTCTTTCTTCCTGGGGATATGGTATACCTGGACTGATAGAACTGAAAATCATCTTAGATGCCATCTTGTCCAACCTCACTCTTAACAGGACATGAGGAAACTGAGGCCCAGAGTGACACAGTCAAGATTAGAACTCAGGTCTCTTGACTCACAGTTCTGAATGAGCAGGGTTCTGTCCAAGTACTCCAGCCACTGTACTGCACTGCCATCATTCAGGGGCAGAACATTTGTGAAGTTGCTATGTCATTACCAAGTTTATTCCCAAGGACTGACACATAGAAAATTAGATGTAGGTGTTCATGTAATTTCAACATGGATGAACCAAAAGAGTTCCTTTCTCAGTGCTTTATAATTTCATTGATTTTCTGCCAACTCCTTCATGAGATCCTCATGGTCTGTCCAGGCAGCAGCTTAAAATTCTTCAAGGAGCAAGGGAGCATGTGTGGAGCTGGCCAGTTCCCGGTGTGTGCTGTCAGAACACTGCATTTGGAAAATTGGATTTCCAGCTCTGCTTGTACCACAGTGATTTTGACTCTTTGGTTCCATCACTCTGGCTTCTGGAGGATCCATTGTGCTTACTCTGTGGGCCAGTAGGACACATGCCACCCAATAGAAGTCATTCAATTTGGCAGGCTTTGGGTTCCTCTTTGTGTTGTAATTATTATTGCCTTGGAAGAAGGGAAGGGAAGCTAAGGATGGTTCTTGGGGAATTATGATATTTGATCCCTAAGCACAGTTGAAACCCCAGTGTTGTGTTCTGTAGTACTTTCCAGAGGGAATATGGAGCTTTGACAAAGGTACAGGATGTTTTTGCTCTAAGTCAATGTTCCTTGCTTCTTTCTGTCAAACAATTAGACCAATTACTGTGCTATATTTACCAGCCTTTGTTCCTGCTTCCTCGAATATGTGTACCAGGGGTGGGGGGGATAGCATGTCCCTTGGGTGGTGACACACAACATGCCCTTCTGAAGTACTGGAGAATTATATTCAGTTCAGGTTGCTGCATTTCAGGAAGGACAATGACAGATTGGAGAGCATCCAGGGAAGGACCACTGGGAGGGTAAGGAAACTCAAAATCATGCCATACTGAGTTCCCTTGAAGGAACAAGGGGTGTTTGACTGAGATGTAATGTGCATTCTGATCAAATCTGAGATCATATGTCATTTGGGCTCAGTGTGAAGATTTGATATAGTTTGAGCCCCCATCTAGTGCCTACTCTATCAGCAGACCATGCAAGAACCATAATAGCAAAGCATTTAATTAGGGCAGAACAACAGGGTAAAAAACAGGGGAAAGTAAAGCAATAGACAGATTTTGAGACATTCCCCCTCCCCTGCCTATGCACAAATGAATACTGTGTCCCATGGATTCACGTGCTGGTAGGCAACTATTTAAGGCTTCCTCCCTGAAAACTCATTCTCCAAGGAAAGCAGTTGCTTAGGCTGTGGCATTGGCTGCCTCATTTCTGGGTTGGAAGGCTTCTGCTGGGCTACTGTGGCTCACTGCTTCCCAGCTCCAGCACCCAGGCTCTGGGGGTGGCCCAGGGATTCCCTAGATCTTGCTTCTTTGCTTCACGTCCAGCACCCCTGAGATTTGGAGACTCACTCTGTCGGCTGCTGCTGCTCTCTGGCTCCGTTGTTGGCATATGTGAAAGCTCCATCCGGAGCTGTTTCAGGGAGATGTCATCACTCTTTCAGAGTGACACCAACACCGATATGCCCGAGGGCTAGTCAACACATGTTCAGCTGTGTTGTTAATCAGTTTCAAATCATTCCCCCAAGTTCCCCCACCCCAACTCTGCCTGTATACCGTGGAGCCACTTGGGCAGCTGAAAACCAGCAGACCCTTGCTTCTTGGTGTGGGATATCCACACATGATTTAGGGCAACGACATGCCTTTTACCCCACTCCTATACCAAAGTGCTGGCTGCATACTACCTTTATGCCTGACGTTGAGGGTAAACACTGAAGTTCCTTTATATTTGTTTTATTTTGTTTTTCCAACTCCCATAATGACTTCTGAGAATTAGCATCAGGCCAAGAAAGATGCCTCGAGGCCCCTAAAGCACTAGGCACATTCGAGGATAAGGAGAGGAGAGTGGGAGTGGGAATAAAGATGGCGCCTTCTGCTGGCTTTTATGTCACCACAGAGAAGACCAAGAGCCCCTTTACATAGAGAAGACCTGACTGTCGTCCTCGAGGCAGCCATGTAAGAATGGATTAGACCTGTTCTTGGATACAAAGGATCAAACGGAGACCAAGTGCTAGGAACTGAAGAGATTTTTGTTTGATGTGAGGATAAAATTCCTGATGATTAGTGCTATTAAAGAGATGGCCTACCTTGGCCACTAACCTGCTTTGTGACCTTTAGCGAGCTAACTCACTTCTCCCAGACTTACTTTCCTTCTCTGTACAAGGAGGTGGCTGTAGTGGTGGGCGTTGTGGATTGGGGATCTGAATGTAGGCCCATCCCCTATTCAACAAGCACTTATTAAGTGCCTCTTGTATACCAGGTAGACAAACACAGATCAACACCTGCCTGAAACCAGTTAACATTTTCCTGAGAAAATCATGTGTATATTAATCATGATAAACCTGAAATGTGTGTAAAAGCCCTAGCCACTGGGGAGGAGGGATTAGGAAGGCCTCGGATAGCAGTTGAATTGATGTCAAAACCCCTGTAATGTACTCATCCAATTCAGCCAACATTTATTAAGTGCCTGGCATTCTGCTGAGCTCAGAAAAAGAAAGACAATGCCTGCCTTCAGGAAGCTTACAATCTAACCAGCACTGCCTCTGACTGGACAGACCCCCAAGGGAGAGAAGCGGCTTTGGAGGGAAAGAGAAGACTTGGGCTGCTAGAGGAGGGAGACGTGGGGTCTCTGCTCTGTTTTCTGAAGGCTGACAGCTGCCCCTACGCCCTCCCACCCTCGCCCCCATCAGCAAGTAGAAATGCTGACCATCTTTCTTCTTCTCCTTCTCTGGCTCTCCCTCTCCTGCAGGAATGCACACGTGGTCTGTCCATAAATATATCATTTCGTGTTCCTGCCAGCCCAGACTAATAGAGCCTAATGCTTCCTGAGGAGCGGCCCAAAGCTGCATTAGCAGGAGATGTCTGATTGATTTCGAACAAAGAGCCCGACCACCAAACTGCTCTCCCTGGCATCTCTTCCTGTCACTCTGCCTGAAGGGTTATCTCTGAAATGCAATTAAGGTGCTTACAAGTACATTTTCAGGAAGATGAAGAATTGATGAGGGGGAGTTGGGTCCAGTGGGAGCCTCCGAACTGGTCAAGCTCCAGACCATGGGAGCCGTGCTCTACGTTGGCAGCGGGAATAAAAGTCTTTCAGTTAAGACCCTCTCCTGCTCTGGTGGGATGCGCCTTCTCCAGGGTAAAGTGATGCCACCTCCAGGGGGCTTGCTTTTCTGATGGAGCATCATGACTTGGGCCCATCTCTACTGTGGGCAATGTGCTCTAATAGTTGGCCCTAACCATCCTGAGCAGGAGAAAAGCAGCTGAGGGGGTGAGGCTAGATAAGATCCCATGGGTCAGGTGAGATTGGGGTGGGGGGGGGTTGGGGTCTAAGAATAGGCTTAAGTTTCCTTAACCCTTCCTCCATCTTGAAATAAAGTCCCATTCCCCTGAGGCCTAGGGAAGAGCCACTAAGTCCTGCTAGCCTCGAGACAGAAGGTTGGCTGCTAAAGTAATCCCTAGCACGCTTAAGGCTGAGGTGCTTCTCCTCCTTCCCATAGCTTCTTAGGGTACAAAGACCATCCAGGCAGCCAGTAGTGAGGCAAAGTTGGGGTTAGGATCTTTTCTTTTAAGTGTTAACGGTAAGGCAGGGACAAATGAGACTGAGATGAGGGAATTCCAGCAGAGGACAATGGGAATGAAGAGGAGGCTCCACCAATCCATGCCTTAGCAGGCTTCCCTGAGGAGGCCCACATGGCATAGGGGAAGAGAGTCCTGGCTCAAATCCAAGCTCTGCTAATTACAATACATGTGACCTTGGGTAAGTCACAATTTGGGCATGATCTGGATAATTAAGGACTTAGATCTCTCTGGCTCCTTCAGCTCTAAATAAGAAGAAAGAAAAATAGTCCTACAAAATAAGGATATTAAGCTTGGAGAAGGGAAGACCTAGGGGAGCAGGCTAGAGAGCTCTCTTCAGGTGGTTGAAAAGCTTTGGAATTAATTAGTGCTTCTTGACCCTAGAGGGTACAACCAAAGCAATGGTCACAAGGTACAAAAATGCAGATTTAAGAATGAAGTAGAGGCTAAAATTCCTAAAAATGGGAGACTTCTGAATCAGCCAACAAGCATTTATTAAGTGCCTACTGTATGCCAGGTACTGTGCTCTGCACTAGGGATACAAAGGCAAAAATTCAACACTCCTTGTCCTCAGGGAGCTTACTTTCTATCAGGGTAAATGACCTATAAACATAGAATAAGGGCTATATTGTTACTGGGAACTCTGAGATGAGGAGAGTCCCTGAAGGCTGGTGCTACCCCAACCTTTACCGGCAAATAGAAGTACTGACCATCCTTGTCCTTTTTCTCAATAACTTAGAATCTTAGAGAATTGCCTGGAACACTGAAAGGTTAAGGGACTTACCCAGGGTCACACAGCCAGTATGAGTCATAGTCACGACTTGAATTCATGTTTTCCTGGATTCCTGGCTCTCTACCATGCCACATTGCCTCTCAAATACCTATCTAAACAAAATAAATACATGATAATCTTTTGGGGGTGGGGAGGCACTAGCAGCTGGTATAAACAGAGAGCCTCACGTAGGAGATGACATTTGAGCTAAGCTTTGATGTAAGCTAGTGCTCCTAAGAGGGAGAGATGGGGAGAGTGTGTATTCCAGGACAGGAGATGGAATGCAGTGCTATGTGTGATGAACAGCCAGGTAAGCGAGTCTGGCTAAGCCTGCAGTGTGGGAAGGGCAGTAGTATATCCTAAGCTTGGAAATATTGACTGATACTAGACTGTAAAAGCTTCTGAGTGTCACAAAAGTGGGGGAAATTGGGAAAATAGTCAAACCTGGAATGGACAGCCTTGGGAGGTAAAGGTTTCCCCATCCTGAAGATCTTCACAGAAAGACCAATGTCCCCTTTATTCAGAGACTCTTGCTCAGGTACCAATAGGACTGGAGGATTTCACAGGGCAGTTGTGAAACTCAAGTGAGATTATATAGATACTTTGCAGACACATACACAAGCACACACACACACGTCATGTTGTTATCACAGACTCTGAGGTGTCTCCAGCTCTGAGATTGTAGACTTCAAGGCCAAAAAGGAAGGGACAGCTCCTCACACTAACTGGCACTGAATAGGGCCTGCAGAGTATTTCTTTGGAGAAAAATGTTCTCAATAATTAGAAAATTTTTGCTTTGGGGATTAGATTTGTTTATCAAGAAGGAAATAGATCATATGCAAAATGATTAATGATGATATGACCTTAGGCTTCATTTCATCTACAAGCATTTATTCAGCACTTACGATGTTCCAAGAACAGAAAGAAAAAAGCAAAAATAGTATGACCTTTGAGGGGCTTACATTCTAAAGGGTGGGGGAGGGGAATGGAGTTGGGGTGGGAGACCACAGGAAGTGTAGTGGAAAGACTGTTGGCTTGAAAGGCAAAAGATCTGCATTCAAATCACCCCTCTGCTGCTGTTACCTGTGTGAACTTTGGGGGGGGGACATCTACACCCCCAAGGGCTTTAGTTTCCTCATCTCTAAAGTGCAAGGATTGGACTAGAACAATCATTCTTAACATTTTTTTGTGTCATAGACCCTGTTGGTGACAATCTGGTGAAGCCTGTAGACTCCTCACAAGAATGTTTTTCAGTGCACAAAATAAAATACATAGGATATGAGGGGGAAACCTAGTGATATTAAAATATAGTTATTGGAATATTTAAAAAAAAACAAGTTTATGGATCTCAAGTTAAGAATTCCTGCACTTGGGGCGGCTAGGTGGCGCAGTGAGTAGAGTGTCGGCCCTGGAGTCAGAAGGACCTGAGTTCGGATCCTCAGACACTTAATGCACACACAAACGAAAACCTAGCCGTGTGACCTTGGGCAAGTTACTTAACCCCAATTGCCCTCCCAAAAGGCAAAAAAAAAAAAAAAGAATTCCTGCACTTGATGGCCCCTGAGGTGTCTTTCTCAACTTGAAGTCTATGATCCAATGTCCATAAAGAGGAATGTTTAATATTCATTAAGTAGATGGAAGGTAGCCTTAGAGGAGAGGACACCTCTCCATACCTTAGCCTCTCCCTCTGTAAATAAGAGGATTATACAGTGCAATGGGCGATCGTTCTCACATTCTCTAGTTCCATCAAATGACTATAAGCAGTGCCTCCCAACAATCCTCAGAAACCCAGCTCAAGCCTCCAAATGTATGGAAGGAAAATGAATGGGGAAGTGAGGCAGTCAGGGTTGTAGCTTCAGTCATTGTATATTGAAATGCTCGTTCCAAGCTCTCTATAGAACAACAACTCAACCTCAGCTCCTTTCCAATCCAGTAAACATTTAATAACTGCTTACTCTGTGTGAGTCACTGCCTTCCACCAGGAGAGCCCCGAGTGACCCCCTTAGGAATCTCATCTTTTCTTCACAGTATCTTGACAAGAGTCCACATCTCTCAGGGTTCCAAAAATCCAAATGAAATGCCACCTCCCTGTGAACTTGCCTTTCCCAAACAAAGTCATGATCTAGGGGAATTGTAGGGTATAAGTCTGGAAGTGATTGGGCCTGATGAATGCCAGTGTTGTTGTTGCTCTCCTCCTTCTCCTCCTCCTCCCCTTTCTCCTCCTCCTCCTCTTCCTCCTCCCCTTCCTCCTCCTCCTCCCCTTCCTCCTTCTCCTCCTTCTCCTAAGAGTTATTTGTTGATGGTAAAATTTATAACAAAACATTTCTCAAAAAACAAATAAAATCCGATATATTTTTGTTTTGACACAGCAGAAACTGCCCAATCAAAACCCTTTAATCAACTAATCAGAAAGCCTTTGGTAAGCACCTACTTTGTTCCTCCTTGAAAGGCAGTGGGATGGGGTAGAGAACAGAAAGTGCTCTCAGTCATGGTTCACACTCTGCCTCTTACACACTATGTCCCCAATCAAGGCACTTCCACTCTCAGTGTCCCAGGCAGATTCTAAAGCTATGAATTCCCCAGAAGGTGCCAACCTGAATTTGTAGAAGGAGGATCCTCACTAGGAGCTCCTGACAATACCGATCCAGTAGTAGACCCACTTAAAAAACAAACAAAACAAACAAATCTTTCTATGTGCTGGCCCTTGGGGACACAAGGATGAAAGTATATTATAGAATAAATTTCCCATATTTACATATAATGACTGTGAAAGAAGGGCTACATCTCAACTTTGGCCATCACAATTGGCTTGATTTTTGTTGCCTGTCCTTGCTGATTTTATTGGAATTGTTATAATCATCATGTATTTTAGCCTTGCTCCCTTCATGATGCATCATTTCCTACAAGGAGGCAGCATGGTCCTAGAGTGAGGAGACCTGGGGTGAAATCCCACTTCTGATTTGTACTTCTGAGGTTGCTTCCAGATGTGTGATTCTATGATTTTTACATATTTCTTTAATCATATTTGTTGTTTCTTCTGGTTCAGTAATATTCCATTATACAGAGTGTTCCCAAAGTCTATGTACAATCTTAAACTGTTAGAACTATTCAGTAATGCTATTGTGAACATGTTTGTACGCATGGGTCTTTTCTCGCTGTCAATAACTGCCTTGGGGTATAGGTTCAATAATGGGATCTCTAGGACAAAGAACAGAACTGACAGTAACTCTTCTTGCATAATTCCTAATTCCTTCCCAGAAGTGTTGAAGCAACTTTCAGTGCCACCAGTAGTGAATTAGATTGCCTGTCTTCCCACAGCCTTTACAACCCTGTGAACTCACATGTGTTCTGTGTCCCTTGCCCTCTCAACCATCACCTATTCCTTTACCACTCTGACCTGGAAGAAGACTCCCAGTAGAGCCATGGAAAGAGAGCCCTGTAGAAATGGAAGGGGCTGCAGATATCACTCCTTCAGGTCTTCATTTTATTGGTGAGGATATTGAAATCTACAGCAGTTAAATGACTTGATCAAAGAACCAGAACTAAAATTCATGGTGTCTCTAGTACACACTTAAGGACTCCTAAAAACATGATCTCTTCTTCTTGTTATTTTCTTCCTTCCCCACATTGATTCTTTCCTCTTTCCCTTTCTCTTCATTTCTTTCCCTTTTTCCTTCCTTCCTTCCTTCCATCCATCCTTCCTTCCTTCCTTCCTCCTTTCCTTCCTTCCTCCCTTCCTCCTTTCCTTCCTTCCTCCCTTCCTCCTTTCCTTCCTTCCTTCCTTCCTTCCTTCCTCCTTTCCTCCTTTCCTTCCTTCCTCCCTTCCTCCTTTCCTTCCTTCCATCCTTCCTTCCTTCCTCCTTTCCTTCCTTCCTCCCTTCTTCCTTTCCTTCCTTCCATCCTTCCTTCCTTCCTTTCTTCCTTCCTCCCTCCCTTCCTCCTTTCCTTCCTTCCTTCCTCCTTTCCTTCCTTCCTCCCTTCTTCCTTTCCTTCCTTCCATCCTTCCTTCCTTCCTTCCTCCCTCCCTTCCTCCTTTCCTTCCTTCCTCCCTTCCTCCTTTCCTTCCTTCCTCCCTTCTCTTCTTCCTTTCCTTCCTTCCATCCTTCCTTCCTCCTCTTTCCTTTCTTCCTTCCTTCCTTCCTTCCTTCCTTCCTTCCTTCCTTCCTTCCTTCCTTCCTTCCTTCCTTCCTCTTTTCTCTCTGTCTCTCCATCCCTCTTTTTCTTTCTCTTTCCTTTTCTCCTTTCCTTCCTTTCTCTGTTTCTACCTCCATAGTCTCTGCTTTCCCTTTCTCATAGTTTATTTCAAGTTTAAGCAATAATAATACCTCTTAAACTTACATTTGCAACAATAAAACCCCACAACATGGAGAGAGTTATACTAACTTAACAGTTATGCCTCTGTATTCTATCCATTTGTTTGAATAGAACTACATAAAAAAGAAAATATGTCCACAATTCTAGAAATCAATTGATAAGTGATATATGTGCATACAAGACACACATGCAGATAAATATGTATGTGTGTACACATGTACATATGGTTGTATATGTATATACATGTGTGTATGTATACATACACACATATATCTTTTTATGGGCTAGGTTTTTTTTTATTTTGCTTCCACTTTTTAAAAAATATCACTTATCTTTGTTGTCCTTGGTCTGCCCATCAGCTCTGTCAGTCCAGTGGGACTTTTATTCAGTCTAACAGTTAGAGACAAGTTGGTCCTCACTCACCACTTGTCTGATAAAGGCTCTCTTATTGGAAAAGTTATTCAGTGGAAACAGGTGCAGCTTATTGTGACCTCTGGACCCCAGATGACCCCAGCTCTCAGGCACATCGAAGCACAGCTTCCACTAAAGGGGAAAGTACAGAATTGGACAGCTGATGCTATGGCTCTGGATCTCATCTCAGTCTGGAGCTGCTGAATCTTCTGGGTCAATCACTTAACTTCTCTCTGCCTCAGTTTCCTCAAATGTTGAAATGAGCACAATAATAGAGGCTGTACAAGGCTGTTGTGAGAATCAGATGAGCTAAGCTCTATTAAGTGCTTAGTCCCAGCCATATATTAGGGGTATAGTGAATGCTTGTTCCCTCTCTGCCTTCTCCCCCTACCACTTCCTTCACTGGCCTTGATATACCCCAAGTCTGCTCTTGCCCCCAGGCTGGCACAAGGGACGGCTACATGTGCTGCAAGTTTTTAATATCATTTCCCAAAGCAATGGAAGGTGCAGTCCTGAACCAATGAGCTTTTAATGTGGCAAAACATTCCAGGCCTTAGAATGCAATGTTACAGAGTTTTCTAACCACAGGCTAGCATTACACACGGAGTTTGCCAGTGGGGTCTTGCAGTCCTGTTAAGAATAGTTCAATGAGGGTACAGAACAAGAGAGTTTGGGTAGGTGCCATGTTTATCACCAGCTGCCTTGGGGGTCACCGTCCTTTCTGTAGCAGATTTAAGAAAGGAAGCAAATGTAGGCACTGTCAGGGTAGGTGCCCGTGAATGAGGGCAGCCTTGAGCCATGAAACAGAGACAGCACAGTCTGCAAATGTGCTTTCCACGGGACACGGAGACCTAGAACAGTCAACCCTCAGGACCGCTGCAGCCATTCCACTCTGGTGCCTCATCAGAAATGAGATGGACATGAGCCTTGTCCTTCCAAGGCTATGCCAGGTGCCACAGAGCCAAAATGAGCACTTCGGTGACTAGGCAATCAGCATGGAATAGACCAGCGAATCAGGAGGGAAAACATGTCAAACCTTTGTGCTTTTAATTTTTGTGTCCCTCCCCAGCCTTTTTTTTTTTGGTTAGTAGCAAAGAATTAGAAACAAAGTAGCTGCCCAGAAATGAGGGGACATGGTGGTACATAAATGTTACTGTGCCCTAAGAAGTGATGATATCAAGAATTCAGATAAACATGGGAAGATTTCTAGGAAGTGATACAAAGTGATGGAAGCAAGCTAGAAAAATAAAATACACAATGACAACTACAATGAAAATGGAAAATTCAATAGCCAGAAAAGCAAAACTGAACTCTGTGCAATGATCACGTTTGGCCCCAAAGAAGAGAGGAGAAAATATCCTTTCTTTGTAGAGGCAGGAGACGTTGGATGTCAGGCTTGGTCAGTGCTGATGAGCATGTCTGCAAAATGGGGAAGAAACAGCAGCTGGCTCCCAGGGTTTGTGATGAGAGCCAACACACACACACACACACACACACACACACACACACACACACACACACACACACCTTAAAATGACATTTCAATACTAGTCATTATTGTTTGCTGAACTGATTTTCTCTTTATTTTTTATTCTCTTATAAGGGATGAATCTCTGGGTAGAAGAAGGGGGAGGGAGACAATGTAAAAACAATCAACAGCTAACGTTTATTTAATGTTGAGTATGTGCCAGGCACTGAGCTAAGTGCTTTACAATTATCATCTTATTTGATCAACCAACAAAAAATGTCAATATCAATCAGTAAATATTTATTGAGGACCTACTATGTGCCAGGCACTGTTGTAAGCACTGGGGATACACAAAAAGGCAAAAGACAGTCCCTTCCCTCAAGGAGCTTACAGTCTAATGATGGAGACAGCAAGCAAATTCATATAAATAAGTTATACACACACACACTCACACACACAGGATAAATAGAAAATAATTAACAGAGGGAAGGCACTAGAATTAAGAGGGGTTGGTAAAGGCTTTCTGTAAATGATGGGGTTTTAATTGGGACTTAAAAAAAAGACAAGGTATAAGTCAGACACTTTTTGACATTCAGAGCCCTGAGATAAAGCCCTGAGGCCACTCTAGTTATAGCTCTGAAGCAAGCCTGGGCCCTGAAAGGTCGAGCCTTGGGAATGTTTTTGTCAGAGCACCAGCCTGGCTACGTTTGGGGAGCCTCACCACCACCAGATGAGCTGTTTGAATGGTGATTTTTTTCAGCCATAGCAGTCCACAAAGACCATTCATTCACTAAGCCCAAGAGGGGCTTCAGTGCTTTCTTTGGCTCCCCCGAGAGAGGGGGAGTGCCTCAGTTCCAGACCTGTAGCCTCCCCATTCTTGGTTGCATTATAATATTCTGTCACTCTGGTATCTCACTCTTTGGCCACTCCTCAGTTGTTGGGCTTTCAGGCTGGACATCAGTGCAGTGTTTTCCATTACCTCATGTTGGCTCTTACATTGTTTTCATCTAGTCATTAATTAGTATCTGACTCTTTATCACCCTGTGGACCATAGCACACCAATACTATCCATGGGGTTTTCTTGGCAAAGATACTAGAGTGGTTTGGCATTTCCTTCTCCAGTGGATTAAGGTAAACAGAAGTAAAGTGACTTGCCCAGGGTCACACAACTAGTAAGTGTCTAAAGCCAGTCAGGCCTTCCTGACACTAAGCTTGGCACTCTATCCACTGAACCACCTAACTACCTTGTCTCTTCTAGTCAGCTGAAAATCAGAAAGATAGCTAAGAGTTGCTTCTGAACAGTGCTAACATGAATCATGGTGGGCAATTGTGACTTTGTTTTAGGGTGCTGAAGGCAAGTAGACTACTTCATCAGGCAGATACCCAAACAAAAACATGTGGCCTCAAAGCCACAGGGCCCCCACCCCTGAAGCAACCACAAAGTCAGGAAGAAGCAGAGGCCAGATTTGAACATGGGTCTTCCTGCCACTCTTCAGTATGCCTCTGATCTATACCGCAGCAACATCAGTAACTTTCCTGACCTCCCTTGTGGGGTTGTCACAATGGCCAGGAGTCAAAGGGCCTGGTTTCTAGCCTCACTCCCCTCCTCACTAACTGTGTAACCCTGCTCAAGTCTCGACCTCTCCAGGCCTCAGTTTCTGGATCTGTAAAAGGAAAGGGTCGGACTCTTTGACCTCTGGGGTCTCTTCCAATTTGGAATTTATTAACCTATAATCTCGAAGGCCCCTTCAAGTTCCTAGGGTCTTCTGATCCCATTCAGGTACTTGGTGTGCATCTCTAGCTATCCCAATGTCATTATTGATTGTTATTTTTACAGGCCTCTTCATCTTCTTGGCCACTGGGCTGACCAAGGCAGAGGGATTTCTGCAGGGGGAGGAAGTACCACCTTTATTTAAACTTTCCAATTCTGCCTTCAAAAAAAGCATTTTCTTTGAGCTGTCAGTGTACTCTGTGGGTAGTCTTCAGAGGAAGGGTTTTAAGCCAAGTTCTTTCTATATTCAAGGCTTTGCTCAACCCTGCAGTTGGGTTTCCAGCCCCATGATGGATGGGCCCATATTTGTGGTTGTAACTGTAGATCTATTTTCAAAGATTATTAGCAGGCTTTTTAAAAAGTCTTTATTAATAATTCACACATAATAGGGAGGAAAAAAAGACATAGCATCTTACAACAGCCATTCTTTAATGCCAGAATCTATTCCATTTGTTATGTCTGTAGAAGAAAGACCCTGATCCCTCATGGACAGACAGAAAGACAGGTCCAAGGGAAACTATTTATCAGTTGGGCTGAGTGTGATCTGGCCTGTAGAGGCATAGAGGGGCCCCTGTAAAAAACGAGTCCCAGAATTAGTGAATGGTGCCTGCCAATGTCTGAAAATAACCCAGAAATGCTCAAAACAGATCTGGGGGCTCAGGATGAACAGTGCTCAGATAACTCCAGGCAAGATACCTTCATGGGCTCACTGTGATTGAATAGCAGAGGCTGCCAGGACAGACAAGGCCTCTGGTCACCCTTAGCCATGTTGGGAAATACCTCAATGCTGGCATCTAATAGTGCGCCCTTTGCAGGCTGGCTGGAACTTGTATGGTTGGACCAGTTTCCAATCTCAGCTCCATTACTCACTGTTGTGAGACCTTAAAGAAGTGATTTCCTTTTTCCAGGTCTGGGTTCTATAGCACTTTAAGGTTTGCAGCATACTCTCTACATGTTACTCATTTGGATCTCTCTGGACCTGAGTTACCTCACCTGGGTGGAGGGTCTCTGGGTTCCCCTCCAGTTCTAGATCTGTGATGGTATGATCCGTGGTCTGTCTCTTAATACTTAATGTAACCCTGAACAAATAATCACTTGCCCTCTCTGGGCCTTGGTTTTCTTATCTGTATGTTCATAGATTTAGCGACAGAAGAATCTCAGAGACTAGTCCTACCTCCCCATTTTATAGATGAGGAAACTGAGGCCCTGAGAGAGAAATAACTTGCTGAAAGTCTCCCAGTGTCAATGGGATTTGGATGTATTGGATGAAGGGGTTTCTCCTAACATATGTGTGTTTAAAGGAAAAAGCCATACACTTTTGTTCATGTAATAACAAATGACATTTCATGTAAGAGATTCATAGTTGGACAGATTCAATTGTTTCCTTGTCTTTCTTCTCTTATATACCTCCCCTTTCATTTCCCTTCTTTCTTCATCTCTTTTCTATTTTCCTTCTTTCCTTCCTTCCTTCCTTCCTTCCTTCCTTCCTTCCTTCCTTCCTTCCTTCCTTTCTTCTTTATGTCTCTGCCTCTCTCCATCTCTCTTGCCCTCTACCATCTTAGCTGCTCCTCTATGGAGAATTTCTGCCTTGTCAATGGCCTTCCTGGAATGTAGCACCAAGAAATGAATGCAATATTCCAGATTTGGTTTGATTAGATCACAGAACAGAGGAAGTATGGAGAATCAGAGAAGAGCTGAAGGCTTGAAGAAGGACAGGTGTCTAAATTCAGTTTTCAAACAAGGAAAGAAGCCTATGAAAGCTATAGACCTGCAAATTTGCACTCCTGAATTTTTTTTAACTTCCCATCAAAATCTAGAACATAAAATAAAAGGGTTTATACATGTATATATACATACATATATATATAATGTATGTATATATCTGTGTAAACATATTTGATAACATCATTTGATGGTGTCATCAAAGAATTGTCGGTTGAAATAGAAGCTGGCCATTTGTAGCAAGAGCAAAGAATAATGAGTGATAGGTGCCTCAAACACTCTACTAGTCTTCTCATAATGTTAAGGAATTGAGAGGAAGGTTCCCCCACATTAAGGCGTAGATTCCCTTAGGAGGATTTATAGGAATACATGGACCAGAGTCACCTGGGATGGGGCAGGTCTGGATAGGCTACAGTCAGTGTCACTGGAGGTCACATCCACACTGATCAGATCCCAGGTGCATTTGAATATTGAGTATTAGCAGTCATGAACAGCAGTCGGTCGTTAAGAGGCAGCCAGGGAAATCAAAAGCAAATCCAGCCAGACTCACTGCATTTACTTTTCAGGTGAGTCCCTAGATGGGTTGATCAGGGCAATATGATGGGTACTGTGTACCTGGATGCAAGCAAAACATTGAAGAGTGTCTCCTGCTCCCCCTGCGGGCAAGATTGATAGATATGGGCCATATAAGACCATAGTAGGTAGACTAGAAACTAGTGGAGTGACCAGACCCTATAAAACTCTCATGAATGGGCTTGTGTACACTTGGAGAGCTCTCTAGCAAAGGATCTAAGAGATCTATCCTTGGCACTGTGATGCTTTATTTATATATTTTTTAATCAATGAAGTGGATGGAGAGAGAGATTCCATCATTTGAAAATTTGAAGATGGATAAAGTTAGGAAAAATAGCTAAATTTTTGCAGCTCTGTGGTACAGTGGTTAGAGTACTGGGCCTGGAGTCAGAAAGACCTGAATTCAAATCCTGCCTCAGATGCCTACTAGCTGTGTGACTGTGACCAAGTCACTTAACTTCTGTTTGCCTCAGTTTCCTCAACTCTAAAATGTAGGTAATAATGGCACCTATATCCCAGAATTGTTGGGGGCCTAAATAAGATATTTATAAAGTGTTTAGCACAGTGCCTAGCACATAGTAGGTGTTCTATAAATGCTAGGTATTGGCAACATCAACATCATCATCATCATCATCATTGAGTGATGGAGTAAGCCTTCCACAGGGTCTCAACAAACCAGATCAATGTTCCAAACTTAATGAGATGAAATTTAATAGGGACAAATGTAAAGACTTAACATTCAAGTTAGAAACCATTGGATCCATGAGTGAAGAATGACTGGTCAGCTGCTTATATTTTGTGGGTTTTAGTAGCCTATGAGCTCAGCATGTATCAGTAGTGAATAGACTGTGAAACCTTGAGCTGCATTAAGAGAGGTCTGGTATCCAGGATGAGGGAGGTGATTGCCCCACTGTTCCCTGCCTGGGTCAGACCACATCTGAAGAGCCTTAATAATCTGGAGTCTCTGTTGAGGAGACTGGCAAGGATAGTGAGGACTGTGTGCAGAAGCTGAGGGTAGTTACAGCAATAAGCATTTATTGCACATCTGTTATATGCCCAAGCTATGCTAAGCAGGAGTGATTCAAAGAAAGGCAAAAATTGATCCTTGCCCTCAAGGGGCTTGCATTCTAATGGAAAAGACAACATGCAAACAACCATATAATTCAAGACATACACAGTGGGAAAGATTAAAACTGGCAGATGGAGGGCATGGGGCATTTCAAGCTGACTTGAAAAAAAGTGAAGGAGAAAATGGATTAAAGACAGTCACCCAGGTGAACCTTTCCAACATTCCCCTCAAAACAAATTAAAATAACACCTCAAATCTAATTTTAGAGGGGCAGAGCCAATAAAAAATTGGCATGAGACATTTGGCAGAAGTCTGTGGCACTGGGGTGGAGCCCTGTCTGAAGCACACACATGTGGCTACAACAGCAGCAGCAACTTCAGGAACTCTCGGCCCAGAGATGGTATAGGGTTGGACAACTGGTTAGAAAGAGATTACGGGGGATGCTTTGCTGGCACTGGGTATAGGTGACACTGATTAGCAACTTTATTGCCCACACACAGTTCTGGGCCAAAGTTCCAGGTCAAATAGGAGTGCTGGTGGTCAGTCACAAGGGAGAAGGGGCCAAAGTAGAGGAGGGCTAGCGCCTGTGACTGCAGGGGAGCAAGGCCCTTCCTGTGTAAAGATCACAGCACAGACCAAGAAAGCAATGGCCACATCTCCCCAGATCACACCACCTTGGTAGCACCAAAAACTTGCAGACCCCCAGAACTAGCTCTGAAAATAGCAGCATGAAAAAGCCTGAGACTTGGGAGAATGCATCTCCACTCCCAGGTTAGCCCAACTTTAACATAAAGTTCAAAGTCAAGAAATAGGCTAGGAAAATGAGCAAACAACAACCACAAAAAAAGGATTTGACCATAAAAAGTTATTATGGTGGCAGGAAATACAATATAATAAACTCAGAAGAAGACAACAATGTGAAAAGAGCTACTGAAAAAATGAACAGCTTTAGCTGAGTTGCAGGATATAAAATAAACCCACACAGATCATCAGCATTTCTATATATTACCAACAAAGTCCAGCAGGAAGAGATAGCAAGAGAAATTCCACTTAAAATAACTACAGACAATACTTGGGAGTCTACCTACCAAGACAAATTCAGGAACAATATGAACAAAATTACAAAACAGTTTTCATAGAAATAAAGTTAGATGTAAACAATTTGAAAAATATTCATTGCTTTTGGGTAAGCCAAGGCAATATAATAAAATGACACTTCTACATAAGTAAATTTACTTATTCAGTGCCATACCAATCAAATTACCAAAAATTATTTTGCAGATTTGGAAAAAAATGATAAAATTAATCTAGAAGAATAAACATCAAGAATATCAAGGGAATCAATGAAAATAAAATGTGAAGGAATGTAGCTTAGAAGTATCAAATCTCAAACTGTATTACAAAGTGGTAATCATCAGAATAATCTGGTATTCTCTAAGAAATAGAGTGGTGGATCAGTAAAACATATTATAGTTACATAATAGACAGTAGTAAATGACCATAGTAATCTAGTGCTTGACAAACCCAAAGATCCAAGATTTTGCACCAAGAAATCATTATTTGACAAAAATTGCTGGGCAAACTGAAAAGCACTTTGGCAGAAACTAGATATAGGCCAATATGTCACACCATATGACAGTATAAGTTCAAAATGGGTACAAGATTTAAACATAAAAGGTGATACCTTAGGCAAATTAGGGGAATATGGAACATTTTCCCTGTTAGAATTATAGATAAGGGAAGAATTTATAACCAAAGAAGAGATAGAGAGCATTACAGGATGTAAAATGTATTGATTACATCAAATTTAAAAGTTTCTGCACAAATAGAATCAGTGCAGCCAAGATTAAAAAGGAAGCAGGAAACCGGGGGAAAATATTTATGGCCAAGTTTTCGGGTTTTTTTTGATAAAGGTCTCATTTCTATAGAAAACTGAGTCAAAATTTTTAAGAATATATGTCATTCCACAGTTGATAAATGGTCAAAAGACTTGAACAGGCAGTTTTCAGAAGAAATCAAAACTATCTATAGTTATATAAAAATGCACCAAATTGCTATTGATTAAAGAAATGCAAATTAAAACAACTCTAAGGTACTACCTTACATCTACTAGATGGACTAACATGACAGAAAAGAAAAATGACAAATGTGGGAAGAGATGTGGAAAAGTTGGGACACTAATGCACTGTTGGTGGAGTTGTGAACTGATCTATTAGAGAATTTGGAACTGTGCCCAAAGGGCTTTGAAGCTGTGCATACCCTCCAACAATAGCACTACTAGATCTCTATCCCAAAGAGATCAAAGAACAAGAAAAAGGATCTAAATGTACCAAAGTATTTATAGTAACTTTTTGTCGTGGCAAAGAGTTGGAAACTGAGGGGATCCCCAACAATTGGGGAATGGCTGAATATGATTATGGCATATGATTTGTGGTGTATGATTGTGATGAAATACTTTTGAGCTATAAGAAATGACAAGCAGGATGCTTTCAGAAAAACCTGAGATGACTTACATGAACTGATGGTGAGTGAAGTGAGCAGAACCAAGAGAACATTGAAAACAGTAACAGCAACTTTGTAATGAAGATCTACTGTGAATGACAGCTATTCTCAGCAATGCACAAACATTTAAATTGAGAGGATGCTTATCAGTTGGGGAATGTTTAAACAAGTTGTGATGTATTATTGTAATGGAATACTATTGTGCTATGGGAAATGACAAGGGGGATTATTTTGGAAAAACATGATAAGAATTTCTTGGAGTGATGCAAAGTGAAATGAGATGAACCAAGAGGCCCTTGTGTCATAGTAACAGCAAGGTTGTAATGATGACCACCTGTGAAAGACTTGGCAACTCTGATCAATACAATGATCCAAGACAATTCCAAAGGACTCATGATGAAAAAATGCTACCCACCTCCAGAGAGAGAAATGAACTCTTAAGTATAAATTGGAGAATAATGTTCTTATTTTCTTTATTTTTCTTGCTTTTAAGAAACATTATGACTAATATGGAAACATGTTATGCATGATTTCATGTGTATAATTGGTATCATATTGCTTGCCTTCATGGTGGGTGTGGGAGGGAGATAATTTGGAACTCAAAATTTAAAAAGGAAAGAATGCTAAAAATAAATAAATAACAAATTAGAATGTGTGCATGTGCTTTTAAGAAAAAAGTGAAGGGCTTTCATTTAGAAGGGTTTCACTTCCTTTGGCTTTCATTTAGAAGGCTTTCACTTCCTTTGGCTCCAGAGGGCAGAGCTTGCAGTGGGGAGAAGTTGCAGAACAGAAGATTTGAGCTGTGTGTAGGAACAATCTTCCTAACAATGAGAGCTGTCCAAAGGTGGAAAGGGCTGCCTAGGGAGCCAGTGGGGTCCCCTTTAATCCAGGGCTTCAAATAAAGGCTGGATGACCACCTGTCAGGGTTCTGTGGGTTGGACTACATGGCATCTGAAGTTCCTTTCATTCCTTAATCTGGGGTCCAGGAATCTCTGTACCCTGGACATCCATGGCACATGCAGTGAAGTGAACCAGATGGGAGGCATTTGGAGATTAACTTCCCAAGTCCCTCCATTACAGATCATGAAAGACTTAGCCAACTGGGCTGATAAGGAAAACTCCCTGAGAATCACGGGAGGCTCATTTGTGGCCAATTAGCTCCACACGGCACAAATAACCATGTTGCAACACAACTTTGTAAATTCATGGGAAATTTTGAGTGCGTAAGTATAAGGTAATGACTGTATAATCACAGGGTCAGGAGCTGACATGGTCTATCCCCTCCCCCAGCCCCGTGGAAAAGGAGACCCTAGAAATTCTATTGTAATTCAGCTTCCAAATATATGGCAGCTTCAAGTATAATGACTAAGCAATTGGCTGAACCATACAATTAGTGTCACATTAAGCTCTTTATTAGCTCTTCAGCCAAGGCCTTCAGCATGTGTCCCCCTTCCCCAACACATCCTATTTGGGGGTGGTGGGGAAGGAAGAAGGAGAAAGGAAAGAGGAATGGAAGATTACCTCAAAGGAACTTGTTCTGTAGGTCTGTGCCCTGCATGGTGGTGATGATTGTGGTCAAGATATGCATTTGACTGTTGGCATCTTGTAGTATGGTAGAAAGAGGACTGAATTTGGAACTGGAACCTGGGTTTGAATCCTACTTCTGCTACTTATTGCCTGGGTGATCTTGGTCAAGTTACTGACCTCTGGGCCCCATTGTCCTTTGCAAGGTGAAGGGGTCAGACCAGATGGCCATGGAGGTCTCTTTCAGCTTTAAACCTGTGATCTTAGAACTTAATAAGGATTAGTCTTTCTATTTTGTTTTAAGGTTTGCAAAACACTTGACAAATATTATCTCATTTGATCCTTACAACCTTGGTGTGAAGTAGGTGCTTTAATTACCCCCTCTTTAATAGTTACAGACCCTAAGGCTAGGAGAGATCAAGTGACTTAATCCAGGGATACCCACCTGCTTGTTTCTAAGGTAGGATTTGAACTCAAGTCTTCTGACTCCAAGGTAAATACTCTATCCACTAAGCCATCCACCACCTTTAGGACACTTTGTCCCAGGCCTAAGATAATAAATAGAACTTAGAACTGGATAAGAATGAGTGTCTAGTCCATAGGTTCTTAACCTTTGTGTGTGGTGGGGGGAGTATCATGGACCCCTTTCACAATCTGGTGATACCTATGGACCCTTCCTCCAAATCATGTTTTCAAATAATTAAAGGAAATGTTCAATTTTCTTTAGAAGGTAGTGAACAATTGCCAGTGATGGGCAGGCAAGCCTAGTACTTTTTTCTTAATAACTTTTTTGGTTTTTTTATCACCGTGATTTTACCCCAGGATTTTTTTCCTCCTCCCAATGAACTCCCCCATATAACAAATAATATTTTAAACCCCTCCAAAGGAGGAAGGAATTAACAAAACTGATTAATACAACTGTTTAATAAACTAACAATAGTAAAATGATTAATAATACAATTAATAAAACTGATGAATGCAAAAATCTGAAAATATGTATAGTGAGCCACATTCATGGACAGCCTTCCTCTGTGAAGGGGTGAAATGGGTGTGTCTTCTTATATTTCTTCTCTTGGCTGCTGTTTGTTTTGTATGATCCTGCAACATTCACTTCTTTTGTGGCTATTCTCCATTTACATTGTTGCAGTTACTGAGGATATTGTTTTCTTGATTTTGCCTACTTCAGTCTGCATCAGTTCATGTACATCTTCCCATGATTCTCTGTATTTATCATGTTCATCATTTCCTACAACACAGTCATCTTCCATTACATTCATATATATACATGCCTCAGAATTCTAGGAACAGCAGCCAGAACTAATGGTCCTTCTTCCATCCAGCCACCACAGCTATCATCTAGGGCAGAAACCTTTGTGAAGACATAACCTGGCAACTAGTTCTTCTGGCCCTTCAGCCCTTGCCTCCTCTAGCACTCACAGAGTGTTGTTTGTCCTTCATTCTTGAAGAGGACCAATGACATCAGGAAGGTGACATCATGACTTGTGAGTGCATTGGATTTAAGTGAGGCAGGACTGTGCAAAGTGACTGGCCTCACTTTCTCCTCCAGAGACATCTGGGTCCAGTGGCAAGACATAGATCAGGACACCTAGAGATGGTCCCATATGCAGTGAGAGACCTTGGCTTTTTTAAGCTAAGGTCTTTCCCAGGTCTCAGTTTGTTTGAGGCTCCTGGCACTATCAAATGACTCAATGGCAAAAACCAATATGGCCTCATCAGTGGAATTCACATTTAGGAAATTCACTACCCCTACATTGCCTCTACCTCCCAAGGCCTTTCCACCAGGCTTGCTCTGAAACCGTCTTTAATCAGACAGTTAATGAGAATTTATTAAGCACCTACTGTGTGCTAGGTCCTGTGCCAAGTGCTGTGTTGTCTCCCTTGTTAGACTGTGAGCTCATTGAAGACAGGGACCATGTGGATTTTCTTGTGTATCCCCAGAGCTTAGCCCAGTGCTGTACACATAATAAGTACAGAGAGGCCCTTCTCCCCTCTGAGCTTACCTTCTATTTACATTACATGTGCATATATATATATATATATCTTGTATGTACAATTATTTGCACGTTATCTCCCCATTAGAATGTGAGCTCCTTGAGGGAAAGGACTGTGTCTTTGTCTGCTTTCATATCCTCAGTGCTTAGCAGAGTGCCTGGTCCACAGTAAGCATTTAATAAATGCTTGTTTATCCCATATATAGCTTGAATATGTTAGTCTCTATGTCATCTCTCCCCATTAGATTGTAATCTCCTTGAGGGCAGACACTGTCTTTTGCCTCTCTTCGTATGCCCAGTGCTTAGCACAGTGCCTGGTACACAGTAGGCACTCAATAAATGTTTATTGGTTGTTATTTTGACATACTTCTTGACTATTTTTCCTTCATTCACACATGCTAGTCATTCTTTCATTCATGGAATAATAGGATTTGTGGCAGGATTCCTTAGATTATTTGAGCCACTCCCCACATTTTAACAAATGAGGAATCTGACCCAGAGTGGGAGAATCAATCATAGGACCATAGATTCCAAGCTGAAAGAGACGTTAGAGATCATTTAGTCTGATCCTTTCATTTCAAAAAGGGGAAACTGAGGCCCAGAGAGGGAGAATGACTTGCTTGGGGTGGCTCCACTATATAGTTGCAGAAGCAGACCTGGATCTAAGATTTCCTGATGCAATGCCCAGTCCACAAATGGAGACGAGACTCGAGTCACTGGGGTCAATTGTGTTGAAGAGTCAGTGTAGTAGGAGATGCCGTTGGGATTCTCTACCCCCTGCATCTTTTATCTGGTGTGGGAATCCAGGTCTGAATCACAGAAAGGGGACAGGTGTGAGAGGGGAAGAGGCAGAAATTCAAGTGATGAAAAAAAAAGAAAGAAAAGAAACAGACCCATGGATGACACAGCCCTCAGACAGTTCTCTCTGCACAAAGGAGAGCTATGGAACCTGTTGCTGGTTTCCAAAAGCAAATCAAATAGATGCAGTCTGACAGTAGGGAAAGAAACCAAGGCCCTCCATCCAATTACTGCATGAAGAATATTAAATTATTGGGGGCCCTTCTCCCTCCTGTGTGCAAATGGACATTTAAGTGGACCCACCACCCTTCCTGTTCCCAGGGACTGAAGCTGTATCTTTCCACCCCAGGGCAATTTACTCCACATCACAGCCTCATGGACCTGGTAAGCTGGCATGACTGACATTTATGTAACACCCGAGGCTCGTTGTCTCATTTAAATCTCATAAAGACCTTGAAAGGCAGGTGTGATGGGTATTACTATCCACATTTTAGAGATGACAAAACTGAGGTCCAGAGAAGGACTTGTCCAGAGCCACAGAGCTAGGAAGAACCACCAGTATTTCCCAAACTGTGTCTCAATATCTCATGATTCACCCTTGAGCTACTGAGTCTCAAGGGCATAAGCAGAAGACCTCAGTGGCCCTGAAATAGCAGAGGAGTGAGCTGTCCCTCTAAGTGAGCACCCTAATCACACTCATTGCCTACATATGTGCCTCTCTATAGGCGTTCCTGAAGTGTTATCCACTCTTCCTATCAATGGTTTGTAGACTTATGACAGAGTGTCCCCCAGGCTTAGAGAAATGTTTTGTTTTTACTTCTCTTATTATGCTATTTCATTGAGTGTCTTTGCTTGAAAAAAGATGGGGATCACAATGCAGCCCCCCTCCCTACCCCAGCATCTCCATCTGTACTCTCTCTCTCTCTCTCTCTCTCTCTCTCTCTCTCTCTCTCTCTCCTTCCTTCCCTCCCTCTTTCTCTCTCAATATCTGTCCCTATTTTTGATATGCCAATCATTTTATTTTACATATTACTTATTTTTAAATGTTCATTTCTTCTTTTCTCTCACTTCAAATACTGTCCTAAATATTCTTGAATGGTCACTAAAGTTCTACTCTGATAGCTTATTGAAGCATAGAGTAATCATAAGGTCTCAAAGGCTTTTCCAATGGAAAGCAAGTCCTATCTGGACCTGGAAAGGATTCTAGTATGGGTCCAGTCAGTCAGACAATAAGCATTTATTAAGTGCTTACTGTGTGCAGTAAGAAGTACTCCCAGGGTGGCTAGGTAGCAGTGAATAGAGCACCAGCCCTAGAGATAGGAGGACCTGAGTTCAAATGTGGCCTCAGACACTTGACACACTTACTAGCTGTGTGACCTTGGGCAAGTCACTTAACCCCAATTGTCCTGCCTTCCACCTCCAAAAAAAAAAGAAAGAAATACTCCCTACCCTCAAGGAGTTTACACTCTAATAGAAGAGACTGGGGAAAGGAGCACCAGTTTGGGCATCAGGAAATCTGGGATCCACATCTGCTTCTACAACTAAATAGTGGAAGAACCTCGAGCCAGTCATTCCCCCTCTCTGGGCCTCATTTGTAATTTCTAGCATGAAAATAACTAGACATGTAAGAAATGTGTGTGTGTGTGACTGTGTGTATATACAAACATGTATCTCTAGATCTCATATAAGTATATAGCTATAAATTTGTTACATATTGTATACAGACATCTTGTATCTCCATCTTCCATATCTCATATATAACATATATACAAGATGTGTGTGTATCTCATATATATAACTTGTATACACACACAGAGTGAATGGAAGGTAATTGCCAAGGGAAGGCACCATGGAGGGAGGCAGAATCTGGAGAGGCTTCATGCAGGAGTTAGCATTTGGGCTGCCTTGAAGCCCAGGGAAGCCAGGAGGCAGAGTGAAGAGAGAGAGAGTATTCCAGGCACAGCAGGATGAGGCACAGATCCAGGTGGGCCAAAGGCTGATGAATCCCTCAGTTCTGACACCTTCAGAGATTGAAGAGGGACTGCTATCTGTGTCACGGAGGGCATAATCACACTGATGTGTGATTCTAAAGAATTGGAAGCCACATCCAATTTAACCATGTTGTGAGACTTTCCTCTCACTTCTCGGTATTTCCTTCATTCTTCCTTTTCCTTTCCTAGAAGGAGGAAAGTATGACATCACACTTTGAAAGCAAGTTGTTTTTTTAAATGACAGAGAGAGAAGTTAAGAGTTGGTGACAAATGCGACTAGATAAGGGGAGACATGGTACACTTACCCGAGCACTGATTAGCACTTGGGACAGCTGGGTTCCAGCCCTTCCTATACCACTGTGTGTAACACTTAGTTTTTCTGTCCTGAAGTTTCCTAATGTGTAAAGTGAGGGGTTGACCTCATAGCACTAAAGGTCCCTCTATGTTCTAGAAGTCCAAGAACATGGGAGCTGCCACCCTGGGGAGTATAGAGTGAATTGTCCCTCTCTCCCACAGCCAGGAGTACTTCCTGCCAAAGAGATGCCACAGAAACCATTTGAAAAGAGCATTTTTATTAGAAGTGGCCTTGCTGGGCCCCTGTGCTAGGAGCCTCTGACTCACCAGCTTCAGCTGGGCTTGTTACTCCCATTAGTAGAAGGGTGGAATCAGATAACCTGGGCAGGGCCTTTAATGAGCCAGGGGCAGAAGCCACTTGTAAACATCCTGCTTGTATCCTGGACATTATATCTATTGATAACCAGCCACAGGACTAGAAAGGTGAATAAATCTGTGGATCTAGTGTAGGCATGTCAGAGTTGGAAGGAACTTAAGAGATCATTTGGTCCATCCCTCTCATAGATGAAGAATGGAGAGCCAGAGAGGGGAAGAGACTTGCTCAAAGTCACACAGCAAGTTAGGGAACCAAGATCTAGAACTGGGTCTCCTGACTGGGTTTTGTTTGGCCTTTCTTTGTAACCTCAGCACTTAGCACAATGCCTAACACATAGTAGGTTCTAAACAAATGTTCATTGATTACTTTTTCCACAATAGTCTAGAGCTACTCTGGCTACAGATCAGTGGGTAGTGAAAAGATAGGGTACAGCAAAATCTTTTTGGTTTTTTTTCTCTTAGGAACAAAGTCCGGGAAACCTTTAATATCAGGTTAAGGAGAAATGAGGTCTCAGCTGTCTGAGTCCCCCTGGAAAAAACCATCAGGCTGGCAAAGCATTCAGGCAGCTATTTTCCCGGGATGAGACAGAGCTGGAACAGACTTAAAGTCAAGTCTGTGATTCAGGAAAATTTACTTTTCTTTTTAAAAAAAAGTGTGATTCTTTGCCAGTCTTAGCACAGGAGCAGCTGGTTTGAAGTGGCCTTATCCTGTCTGGTCCAGCCTCACTTCTTGCCCTCACCAAGACAGAGAAGTCATTTTTCACTGAGTCATTTACTGCTGGTAATAAGGGTAGGGAGACAGCCAAGACTTGCTCTAGCCAAAGTATGCCCTAGCACCAGAGCAATGGGTTTTGCCAATGAAGGGTATATGTTGGAACATGGGCTCTGTGGGTAAAGAAAACTGGCTTTGCCACCTTCTTTTGTATGGCTTATGTTCATTTGCATGGTAAACTGTAGCAGATGGGTCTTGGGAATGTCTAATCTGAAGTGGATAGTTCCCTGGAACAAAGGGCTTAATTCTTGACACAAAGACCCAGCCCAGATCTCCTCACTCTTAGTTTAATGGTCTTTCTCCCAGATCACTTGGTGATGAAACTCTCTTCAAAGACATCATTTTCCTCCACTGAGAGTGGCAATCCTTACCAGGTTGACTCCAAGCCTGATGGTTAAACCTTTTGACTAAAGTGATGTCATACTAAAGGAACAGAGAATTGGGGAATTGTGGGAAGCTACCCAGGATCAAGTTATGATTAAAAGAAACTAGTCCAGGTAAAACTATAGAAATTCTGTGATTCCCATAGCTGAACAATTAGCAGAACCCAGTTCACAAAGTAAACCCACAGAGTGTTCCCTTTTCTCTTCACAATTTTGTCTGATCCCTGAAGAATATTCATGACTGTTTCATGATAATCTTTTCTGTAGCTACGTATTACTGATATTGAAAGTCTGCAACAACACAAAGCTGGGTAGAAACACTAATCTATTGAATGACAGGTCCCAGAGGAACTCAGTAGGTTAGGAAATTGAGTTCAGTCCAAGAAGAAACTCAGTAGGAATAAATGTAAAGTCTTTCATTTGGGTTGGAAAAGTCAACTTCACAAATACAGCTTGGCAGTGTGTCTGAAGAAGATCTTGGGGTTTTAGTGCACTGAATGTTCAATGTGATTCTGAAGTGTAGCATGGCAGACAGAGAAAGGAATAGAATTTGTTAAGTGAGACATAGCATCCATAACTAGAGATGGGGTCCTCCAGCTGATGGAGGAATTCTCCCTGTTCAGATTGTACCTGAGGTCATGTGTTCAGTTCTAGGTACCACATATTAGGAAGGATACTAATAACCTGGAAGATATCCAGGGGAGAGCAATTCAGGTGGTAAAATACCTTGAGATCATGCCAATTAACAATTTGTTCAAGGAACCAAGATGTTTAGCCTGGAGAAGAACCAGTATAAATGTAATAGCTGTTTTGAAGTATTTGAAGGAGTGCCATCATAGAAGAAAAATTCAACTTTTTCTTCTTGGACCTAGAAGGCAGACCTAGGTGCAAAGGATGGAAGTTGAAAGGGCTCTATTTTGATGTATCTAACAATGAAAGATATCTCTAAGTGGAATGGGCTGCCCTGGAAGGTGGGAAGTGTGGTCCCCTTCCCCAGAAGTCTTCAAGCACAGGTTGAATGACCTTTTTGTAGGGAATGTGTAGTAGTAGGAATTCCTTAGGGGTATGGGTTGGACTAGATGGCTTCTGAGGTGCTTTCTATCTGTGCCATTTTGTGAATCTGTAATTTAAATCCAATGAGACATAAACAGGGAGGTGTGTTCTCACCAAAGGTGTTTGCCATTGTCATGGAGAATGTCCACCACAGAGTCCAAATTAGAGGATTATCTGTGGATGGCAAAATACTCCAAAAATGCTTGTTCTCACATGGCATTGTGTTGTTTGTATCAATCCCTGGAACATGTGAAGCCTCCTAAATAAGATCAATAGTCTCTTTTAAAAGCCTGACTTTAATAATCCACAAGTGGATGAAAAATGCCTATCATTCAAGCAGTCATTTATGTAATTAAAAAAAAGCATTTATTGAGTACCTACTATATACCTACTATATACCAGGCATTGTGCTAAGTACTGGAGACACAAAAAGGTAAGACATAGTCCCTGTTCTCAAGGAGCTCAAAGTCTACTGGAAGAGATACCATGTAAACAATTATGCAGAAATAAGGTATGTACAAGATAAATAGGAGATAACCAGGAGATGGAAGGCACTATCATTAAGGGAGATCAGGAAAGGCATTGGTTGAGCGAATCGTAGAGCTGGTTCACCAGTTCATAGATCTTGAACAGATGCTGTAAATGGATGATGAACTGGCCCAGAACCAAACAGGAAGAGGAGGAGAATGGGATGGATTGTCTTTGAGAAATAGTTTGGTGCGCTGAGGCACCTTAAACTTCCCTGAAATGACTAGCACACCTTTTGATCAATGTTCTTTTGGTGAGGTTGTATGGGAGCAAGTCATGACACATGATAGTCTCCAAAGAATTGAAATCAAGGCTCCTCTCTAGGATCATGGGATCACTGATCTAGAACCAGAAGTGACTTTAAAAGCCAGTGAGTCCAAATGCCATCTTTTACTAATGAGGAAGGCGAATATCTTGTCCAGGGCCACACAGCCATTCAGTGTGTGAGCAGGATTTGAATCCTAGCCTTTCTGAGTCCAAGTCAGGAAGGACAGTGAAACACTACATGCTGTGCATGCATAGGGTGCACATTACATATTAGGAATGCCAAAGGAGAAGAGGTAGAAAGGATACTATCAGAGAATTGTAGCACAAGCAGGGAGTAAGTAGGGACAGCTGAAATGCTCCGTTGGAATCCATGCAACATCGCAAGCATGTAAGGAGGTTGTCCACTCCATTGGAGGGACCTCCAGGGACAGATTTATGGGAAGACATAGACTAGAGCTGCACTCATTGAGCAGGCATGGATGTGCTCTCATCTATACCAATATCAGTAAGCTAATGGCTACCCAGAGTAGAAGAGGAGCGGGACAGAGTGGGAAGAACATTCAGCACTGCCTTCCAGGAAAATTGGTAAAGTTACATTGAGAGAACCTGGATTCCAGTCTCAACTCTCTGCCACTGTCTACATGACACTGATCCTGCCATTTAAGCTGCCTGAGCCTCAGTCTCTTCATCTGTGAAATGAATTATGTGGACAATAAGAGCTCTAAGGTTCTTTCCAACTCATATCACAATAAGAGAGCCTGAGACACACTCTCATTGAAGCCCCCACCCCAACCCTGCATTTAAGAGGATTGCTGCCCAGATCACCCCAAGGCAGAGGAGAGGCTGCAGCATTTCTAAGACCTTCCAAAAAAAGCAAGTCTAGGACCTATGTCTGAAGGACCAAATTATCTAATTTTTTCACCTCTGGGGTCACACTGGTCTCTACCTTTCTGCAAAAAACATGGTGGCCCAGGGTACCATGCTGACAAGAAAGTAAGGAAAGTTGCTTTCACTTACTGACCTCTCCTTCTTACTATCTGTGTGGCTATACACAAGTCATTTCCCTTCTCTTTTCTCATTTGTAGAATGACTCAATTAGACTCAATGACCCCTAAAGTCCCTTCCAGCTCAAAATCTTCTGTCCTGTGAGCCAGGAAGGCAGGGGTCTCTGGTTGTCAGTTCTGAAAACTGACACCAGAGGGCAGAAGTCACAGAATCCTAGGGAACCTTAGCCTTAGCCAACCAGATGCCCATCAAGCTTGGATCCATTTGTCTGTAAACAGCAGGCGCCAATCTAGAAGATCGCATCTGTTGAGTGCACCTCCAGGTGAATCTGTCTGCCTTTGCACGGAGAAGATATTGGCAGAAAGCTGGGTATAAAAAAACCAGTCATGTTTCTCATGTTCTAGGGGTGTTTGTTTTGCAGAAGACTATACTATGAAAAATCAACTCCAACTCTGATTGTTTCAATTGTTGGATCTTTCTTAAAATAGGATGAAAATTAGAAAGGAGAGCAGGCTAGGCCAGGCCCTATCTACCATTAGGATAGGGAAGTGGAAGTTCCAAAGGGTTATAAATCACTGGGCAAATAGAAGGGGCCCCAGTGTATCATCACAGGGTATTAACAGGACAGCCCTATACAACGTGCTGTGGGGTTGGGCCTTGGAGCCTCACTCACACCTTTCACAGTAACCATGTCCAAGAAGCCAGGAGACTAATGATATTCCTAAGAACAGCAACTGTAATCATCATCAGCATAATCAGGACTTAATTAATGCCAGGTTGGTCCAGGTTAGGGAGCTGGAGTCTTTTCAGCTGGAGAAGTCTATACTTCAGACCATCCAAAATAGGACCTGGGACACTGAGTGCCTAGAGTAGGGAGAGCTGGGGGTGGGCAGCCCTGCCTCAGCCTCTCTGGGGATGGTCAGACAGGATGAGGGCACACTCCAGCATCTGCTGCTCTGAGAACAGTGAGGAAACCAGGCAAGAGCCAGGTCTGGGATGAACCTCCCTGGGAACAGCCCTCTACCCCATTCTTCTTTGTGTGACTTTGGGCACACAAATGCCCCAGGCTCTGTTTTCTCATCTGTAAAATGCAAGGTGAGGCTAGATGATCTCTGAGGTCTGAATCTAAAACACTAGGACCCTAAGTGGGGCTTGGGCTTCTCCCAGCTTGAGCTGTTTCTATCTTGAGGGTGCTCAGCAATGATAGGCTTTATGGGCCTGAGGACATCACCGTCCTCCCAGTCCCTCAGGCTCACAACCTGGGAGTCATCCTGGACTGTCCGGTCTCTCACCCCTCATATCCGGCCATTGTAAGGCCTGTCAGTTTTATAGGCCCCCTTCTCTCCTCTGATGCTGCTACCCCTCTGGTACAGATCCTTGTCACCTCTCACCTGTACTATTACAATAACCTGCTGCTGGGACAACTCACCTCTACGCTCTCCCCACTCCAACCCATCCTCCAATGAGCCACCAAAGGGCAGGTCTGACCTCTCTCACTCAATAAACACCGGTGGTTCCCTATCACCTCTAGGAGCAAGGACAATGCTGTTTGTTATTCAAAGCTCTTCATAACCTAGCCTCCTCCTTCCTTTCCAGTTGTCTTACATGTTATTCCTTGAAATATTCCTTGAAACTCTCCAATCCAGTGACATTTACCCAAACAAGACAGGCCACCTCTCAGCTCTGGGCATTTCCTCTGGCTGTGCTCCAGGTCTAGAATGCTCTCACTCCTCCACTCTGACTCGTGTCCTCCCTGCCTTCCTTTAAGTTCTAACTAAGGGGCGGCTAGGTGGTGCAGTGAGTAGAGTGTCGGCCCTGGAGTTAGAAGGACCTGAGTTCGGATCTGGCCTCAGACACTTAGTGCACACACAAACAAAAACCTAGCCGCGTGACCTTGGGCAAGTTACTTAACCCCAATTGCCCTCCAAAATGCAAAAAAAAAAAAAAAAAGTTCTAACTAAAATCCTGCTTCCTACAGAAGCCTTTTCCCAATCCCTATTCATTGTGGGCCTTGCCTCATTGTTTTCTACTTATTCTGTTTGCTTTGTTTGCATGTGGGCTCCCCCATTGCATAGCCCTCTTTGAGGGTGGGGTATGCTTTTAGCCTCCTTTTGTGCCCGCAGGACTTAGCAGGTGTTTAATAAATGTTTATTGACCTGTTGAGTGAAAGAAAAGGCATTTACTATTAAGTACCTGCCATGTCCCAGGCATTGTGCTAATGCAACAATGGGAAGATAGGTGCTTTTATTATCCCCATTTTACTGCTGAGGAAACTGAGTCAAACAAAGGTGAAGTGACTTGCCCAGGGTCTCACAGGTGATAGGCATGAGGAGTGGGGTGTGGGCTTTCCCTACTGGGTCCCAGCTGATGGAGACACTGCTAACTGCTGATAGTCCCTGGATGAGAAGGAAGTTTTCCTTTACTTTGCCAGCAATGCAGTAACAATAAGGAAAGCACATCTTTCTTGGACATTTTCTTCCCAATGATCTTGTGAGGCTGGTAGCAAAAATGCTATCTCCATGCTACAGAAGGGGAAACTGAGGCTCAGAGAGGTCGCAGTCCTGCCTCTGATGACTGCCACTGACACAACCTTGGGTGAGCCAGTTCCCATCACCAGGCGTCAGTCTGGCCATCTGAAGGCTATTGGAGTGGAGGAAGAGCTGGACCAGGGAGCAGGGAAAGGGAGCTGTCCTTGCCCAGGAATGTGGGGAAAGGGAGGAGGACCAGGCAGAGCGCCCCAGCTGGCTGTGGGGAGGGCATCGGATTTCATCCTGTGATGTGATTTAATGTAGCTAACCAGCTAAGCTTCAGAGAGCTGGGCACGTAATGGAGCCATGGATGATGGCAGCCGGCCCATAGCCAAGCAGCCCCTCCTGAGTGCTGCTCTTATCATATTTGCCCATCCAATCAATGCAATTAGGAGAACTATGAGCAGGCCCAAGCGGCAGCCAAATGGCTGGAGGAGAATCTGAGGATCAGAATTCATTCCTTTCCCCCTTCACAGAAGCCAAGTCTGCCCCTCTCTCTGCTGGGTTCAAGGCCCAAGAACAAAAATGTCCAGGGTTCCTCCTGGGCACAGAACTAGCCAAACAGAGCCTCACTCCCTGACTTACATCCCTTGGGTGGAGACAGTGAGAAGAACTGATTGATAAGTCAGTACGCACTGATGGTATGCCCTGCATTGAGGACCTAAAGGGTAACAACAAACAGAGCCCTTTGGTATGCAGACAGACTGGATGCACATTCCTCCTTCAGAGGTGCTAGTGCAGTCCAGGAGGACTCCTGGAAAGAGGAGGGGAGGCTCTTAGCACAAGGAATAATGGGGCTAGGAACCCCATTGTATTTCATCATCTGTGTCTATCCTGTCCAAGCTAGATCCTGAAGTCAATATCACAACTGTCCTTATTTCAGAATTTGTATTTGATTTTCCAAATTGTGCCTGTCATAAGAAAGCTACTTAGGGGAGGGCATAGCTAAGATCACAGATCCTAGGGTCACAGAGCTGGGGCAGGATGGAGTCGTACAGTCAAATAGTTCAACCCCATCATTTTACAGATGAGGAAACTGAGGCCCAGAGAGGCTTAAATGCCTCCACATCATGGCACCATAGAGAAAGAGGAGGAAGGTTTAATCCAAAGCCATCATTTTGCAGATGAAGACATTGAAACAGCTTGCCCAAGAATCACATAGGAGAATATTAGCCTGGAGTGAAAACAAAGGCCAGGGCGAGGGCTGTGTTATTGAGGGGGCTCAGGGACCTAAAGTTGGCCAGAGACCTGAGCTCAATGAAGCCCATTCTCAAGAAGCTGGTGATGAGGGAAGGTTCAAAAAGTGATGGAAGCTTGGTCTGGAGGGCAGCCCAAGATGGGCCATACTGAGGATGAACCAGGAGGTGGAGGGAAAGATGGTGGCCAAGGACTGGCTGGGACCCCCAGACACCAAATGAGGGGCACAGAGCCAAGAACTCAACTTCACAGACCAGGGTAACTCTGGCCAAGAAATTAGCTAGAGAAATTTTATCCAGCCAAAGGCAAGGGGTGCTCAGGTTGTGACAGAATCTCATGGGCGGTCCATTGAGTGGCTCACCCTAGACATCTCCTGGTCTCCTGGCATGTGCTTGACCTGGGGAATGAACTGTGCCAGAACTGAAGGGCAGAGGGAAATTGGGCTGGGTTATTTTTGAGAAATTGCAGAGCATTTTGGTTTCTACAAAGCTGTTGCCAGCTTTTCAACCCTAGCATTCTCCTGGTGTATGGCTGTGAGTCATGGGACAATGTGAGCTCAGACTAAAGCATATTACTAATGATGACACGTCCAAGGAACACCCGCAAAGACTACAACCATAAAAGGGGCGTGAAGGCTCTTGATTAAAGTGAAGGATAGAGGGACAGAAAGGAGAAGCATTAAGAGCTAGAAGCCAGAAGAGGGCACCAGGGAGTCAAATTCTGGGGCCTTAAGATGGGAAAAAAATAGGGGCATTATGGATGGCCTTAGCTGCGATGACAGAGACACCCCGTGCAGGTGGAAGCAGGCCTCCGCTGCTTAGAAGTCTGATGGGATCTTATGCCCCAGCCCTCTAATTCTTGCTGACCTTCACAATCCCATGCGGGTCCCTAAGAGACAGTGGCTTAGAAAGGGGTGTGGGATTCAGAGGCAGGAGGCCTATGTTCAAATGCTGGTTTTGCCACTAATAGCCTGTGTGACCTAGGTCAACTCAGTTACTCTTTCTCTCAGTTTCCTCATCTGTAACATTAGGGGTCAGAACTCCATGGTTTCTGAGGTCCCCTTCAGCTTGAAATAAATGACTTCTATGTCTGGTGAAGTCTGTGAGTCTACTGTCTCATCCCGATCCATTATAGGCCACCCGCCAGAGGCCAAGGTCACCAGTATGGCCCAACCTTGGCTCAGCAGAGATGTCCTTGTGTAGACAGACGGCTCATTGCCCCAAGCAAGAAACCGGTTACCAGCTATGCGTCTCCCACATCCAACGTTCTCTTCCCAATTTTATCATCCTGTCTGCGGGCTGCTACCAATATTGCCCCATCAGCTCCCCTCCGAAGCTGTTGGTTTTGTTAAGTGCCCTGTGGCCGGATCCCTTTCCGGGAGCTATAAATATCTTTCCACCCAGGAAGCTCGAGCTCTGCCTTTGTGCCTTCTCTCTCACTGGCTGGTGCCGGCTGATCTGGAATCAGCAGCCCATTTCCAAAGACGATGGAAAAAACCAAAGCACTGAACTGCAGACGGTGATTCTGTTTGCTGCTTGCTATAACCTGATCTGGATGCAAGATTTTTCTGGGCTTGGGGTATGTGTGGGGTGGGGCGGGATGCAGAGAGAGATAGGAAAAGGCCTGTATTGGGGATCAGAGCATCCTGGTTCTGCCTTTTCATCTCTCGTGGGCCCCTGATTTAAAAAAAAAGGGAGTAGTCTTTGGATTCTCTGTTTAGAGCTAGGATGGATTAAACATTTATTAATGGTGTGTGCTAGGCAATATGCTAGGCTGTCTGGGACCTGAGAGGCTGACTGGTCCAGATCTCCTCACTGGAAAGAAGAAGAAACGAAAGCTTAGAAGGGGCAGTGATTTGCCCAAGCTCTCACATGTAGTAAGTGGTGGAGGGGAGATTCGAACACAGATCCTTTAATCCTAAATTCAGCCCTCATTATACTATGCCATGCTGACTCTCTGGTATAAGGTAGAACTTCCTAATGCCCCTTACATCTATGAGCCTATGAAAGAGCCCCCAGAATGCAGAGTCTGGCTTCAGAAAGGCCCCATGCAGTAGGCCTGATGGCTTTAGAGTATTCAAAGAATGCGTATCTGAGACAGGGAAGTCTGTCATCAGGCCTTCTTCAAGTTCTTTTTCCTATGAAAGATGCTCTTTCTAAACTCTGAATAGAATCAGAGAATGTTAGAGTTGGGAGGGTCTTTTGAGATCATGTAGGTCAATCTGCCCATTTTTCAGGTGGGGAAACTAAGTCTCAGAGGAATGAAGTAATTTGACAAAAGTCTAAGCCAATCCTCTTTCCAACACACTAGTCTTTTTTTTCTTTTCCTTTTTAATTTTTCCAATTCCTTATAATCTGCCCACTGTTGTGAAATAGGAAACATTCTTCAGAGAAAGCTAGAAGCTGCTCAGATACACAGGCAGAATTGATGCTGGCTTGTGCCACATGACTTGAGGCTTTTTGTCAGGGCTGAGAGGCCCGTCCAAGTGTAGAAACCAAATAAAATCCATTATGAACAGCCCCCTCTGCCCCGGGGAAGTGCAGAGAAGAGGAGCAGTTGTCAGCCAGCCAGTGGCTAGGCAGACTGGCTACAGTATCAAGCCCTGGAGGAGGCCTGGTGGTTTGCCCAGTGACCACTGGAGCCAGATCTGCATAGCTCGGAAGTCCTCGGAAGTGCCCTTGACCAAGATGTGTCTCTGAGTCTCTTCCTTGGTGAAGTGCACTGACCCACAGGGAAGAAGGGTGCCCACAGCAGTGCTTTCCCTTTCCATCTTGCATATGGTGGCAGTGAGCCCCACCCCCATCACTTCCCCTCCTCCCCATGGTGAGGCCCAAGGTGAGGAGGGGGAATGTTTCAGTAAGGGGCATTTGTGATGAGAAGGCCCTTTGGACACAGGCGTGGCTGTCCCTTTGGTTAGTATGAGTCTGCTCCTGTCATGTTTGGGGCATGAGGAAGGCCTCACTCCGAGAATATCCTTCTCCACTGATGCCTAAAATCTCATAGTAGCTTCCAGCATTCCAGTGCCATCCCATTGCCTGCAGCTGCTCCAAGTGCTGGTGTGTGACAAGTAGTGGTTTTTTTCCTAAGAAAATATTAATTTCATGCATCACAGCTCCTAGGCAGAAATGCTACCAGTCTTGAATCAAAATTTGGCTCTCCTAAGAAAGAGGAGGAAATGCAGAGTGGTGCAGAGGAGGGAGTCCTGGAGCCTGTGATTAAATGAGCATGTGCTGCATTCTCTGCTGGAGGACACTTGGACCACTCCTCCCCACACCTATCCCTGCCCCCATCACCTGACTGCCCCATGCACCAAGGGAACGTCTTCGCTTAAGAGCCCTGAGAGCTAGAGGGATCTAGTATTTACTCAGCAGGGTGCTGCCAGGATAGAAGCAGCTCTCAATTATCCACATATGAATTCTCCACTTTGTGGACTGGTCAGAAGCAAAGGTTAAAATATCCAGTCTGATTGATTCTTGCTATCAAAAGTACTTCTGGACTGACCTGTTCTCTTTGCATAGGCTCAGGGGTGGGGGCTCCAGAATTCACATCTTTACCTTAAGCAGAACAGGAAATTTAATCTTCTGATTCTTCTGAAGGTGCTACACAGAATCTTTCCACATGTTCTAATATTGAAGGTGATTGCTTGCTGGCTTTCTTTTTGTTTGTTTTCTTTATTTTTTTCAGCAATATTTTTCCCACTTCCCCTTTTATCTCACCAAGACTTTCTAGGACTGAAATGCTCTGTGTCATCATAAAGAAACTGCAGTGACCATATCAGCCTAGGGTTTGAGGTAGAGAAGGAGGGGAGCCCTGGACATAGACCAGCATGGACCCTAGATTAGGAAAGTGAATACCAAAGTGTTCAAAGGGAGGGTAAGTAGGGCTCCCTGGCCAGATATTCTAAAAGAGAAGTCAGATGACACGGATGGGAGGCTCTCAAGAACAAATTTCTGGTGGCATTAATTCCATTAATCATGGAAGGAAAGGGTAGAGGACCTAAAGAAATGGATGTGGCTACAAAAGGAGTTCATTGAGAAATGCATACAGGAGATAGAAGCAAGGGCAAAAGAGGTGTGAACTCAGAAGAATAGTCTTAGGAAATCATGTGAACTGAGGCTCACAATAAATAGATGAAGAAAATAAAAGGGGGTGTTGGCTGTGGAGACAAAAGGAAGATTACAAGAGGTAGGCGACTCCTCAGCTTAACCGTTTCCAATTAGGTAACTTAGAAGTGTTAGGAGGTAAGAATGAGAATGTATCACGCTATATCACTTTTTAAAAAACTCATTTTCTTAAAGCAGTAAGCATCCTTGGGGAATGTAAGAGATAGACAGATACATCGATGATGGAAGAAATTATTATGAATAACTAATAATTTTGAGAGATTCAGAGTTTCCCTCTTCTTCCAAAATCCCGATTTTCAAAGTTCAGTCTCTTGAAGCATATTGCTAATAATGAGACTGGACTAATTTTCTTGTTCAAGACCCCACACCAGTGGAAGCTATTGTGATCTGATCAGACTTGGGTGGAGTATACATTCTTTGAATTGATAGCCCAAAGCTGGGGGTGGGCTAGAGATAGTTTCTCCATCCAAGGGTGACATGAGGTCACTCTCAGCCCTTCATTGTAATATAGCCCACCTCCCATCATGTTAACCAATTAAAATTGATTGCTGTTTGATGGACCACCTCTTGTCCAAAGGCATAAAAAGCTAAAGAAGTAGCCATGCTGTGTCTTTGACAAACAAGAGGATAAGGAGCCATTTTGTTAATCTCTTGCTGGCCATGATTGATAAAATTGCTTATAACTTATCCAAAACTTTGTCTCTCAAAATTATTTTAATCACCATGCTAGATAGATAGATAGATAGATATGCACACACAAGGAGAATAGGGTTGATTAATTTTTCAGAAATGAAAGCCATTATTATAGAGAATGTGTTGAGATCATAAAATTTTAGAGTTACAAGAGGCCTTAGAGATCAGAGTCCAAGTATTTCATTATACAAATGAGGAAATTGAGGCCCAGAGTGGTTAAGTGACTTGCCCAAAGGCACTCAGTTTAAAGTGACAGAATTGGGGCTCAGTCCCAGGTCTTCTCACTCCACATCTGATGTTCACTGTAACGCACTGCACCATCTAGCAGCACCTGGACTCAAAAACGCAGTACAGTACCATGGAGAGCGCATTGAATTCAAAGTCTGAAGCCTCGGCGAGAATTCTGACCCTGCCATGGACTGACTATCCCATGAATGCAGGCAATCACTAACCTGAAAAACAGTGAAATCAAATGTTTTGGCCAAGGTCACCCAGGGATTCAGTGACAGAGCCAGGCTTCAAACCAAAGTCTTCTGACTCCAAATCCAGTGCTTGCCCTCCCTATGGCATTCTCTCTATGGATTTTTCCCTTTCTTTTTTTTTTCTCTTGAAAGTCATGGAACATAGAGTCTTCAGAATAGCCTTCCACACTGAGCATGAAAAGAATGAGTGAGCCAAGAGATCACACTGACTAAACATTAATCAACCTAGAGGGTCTGAAAGTCTGGGAGGTTTGTTGCTGGCCATCTATCTGTAGTAAAGGCAGGAATGAAGCCCAGTGGTCAGAGGGCAAAGATTTAACCTTCTGTTCTTAGCTTCTGTTCTGGTTCAGATTTACTTGCTTGCCAATACAGGATCTTATGGAGACAGCTCCCCACCCCCACAACCTCCCACACACAGAAAACTGGGCAGGATGGGAGCGGGGATCCTAGATCCAAACCTCTGAAAATGATTTAGAAGGGGTGCAGATTGGCAATGAGAACTATTAACCTTTAAATTGTTTGGTTAAAGGAGACAAATAGTGATATACAGGGATTTCATTTTATTCCCTTAAAACTAGTAAACTTGTACATACAAGTTGAACAAAAGATTTAGAAAGTTTAAATGCATTTTAGAACCATCCCAATTTAGGGTGGCTGTGTGACACAAATTTATGATCTCCATAAATGTTTAATCATTGTATGAGAAAGGAATTTTTTAATTGAATAGATGGTAAATACAATAAAATAAGAGAGTTGACAAAGTGTCGATTGAAATTATGACTCAGGATATCTGTGTTTTCTTTACCATTAACATTCCATAACATAGTATATGTCGAAAAATATTAAGATAGGAAAAAGTCCCATTACTCAAGTTAATTTCTTAAGTTAAGGGTCTCATCTTTAAGAGGCATAAATAAGCCTCATCTGACTTTGTTGACATAGGAAGAGATATTCTCCAAGCTCACTCAGAGAGCAAAGACAAAGGATCTGTTTGGAATTTATGAGCTCAGGATGTCTCAGTTTTCCTTTCCTATGGAGTATGTCCCAAGATAGAGGGAAATCCCACTTCCAGCTTTATCTGGTCTCTGGAGTTGCTGACACAGGAAAAGGCATTTTTAAAGCAAAGCAAAGCAATCTGTTTGATTAATCCAGACTTTGGCCAAAAAATGATGTTTAATGATTATCAGAACTTAAAATGGTATATACAAAGACTTTACTGGCTCTCAGTTAGGTAGAGGTTTGGGACAGAGTTTGGCTTCTAGTGAGCAGGAAGGAACATCTAAAGATATTTAAATAACCATAGGCACTACTTAGCTAGATATTTTGTATTACAAAAAATCTTGGTGCCTGGAGGCAAGACTCTCCTTCTGGAGAGAAAAAGCCATCCTCCACCAACACTCAAGGAACAGATGGATTTCCTTCTCTTTAGGGGGAGGAAAGCACTTGAAGCTTTTTCCAGTGTCTGATACTCTGTGGTTGACCTGCCTCCTTGAAAGAGCTCAAGCTCCTGGGTTATAAACTAAAAACAAGATAGCAGAGGCCACTCTTCCTATGGGGAAGGGATAGCACCTCATCTGAGAATTCGAGCTGAATCTAGATGTTGGCAAAAGGAAGTTCACAACCACATGCCCAGGAAAGGCATGTCTGACATTGGTCACAAGACTAGCAGGAAGCCTGGACATTGTATGAGTCCAAGGGGGAGCAGGTCCATTAGGAGCAGGCAGCGTAATGATACCATCAGAAGACATTGGCAGCCCCAAAGTGCTGCAGGTGGGGTGCACTTCACGGTGCATCTTGGTCACCTGTGTACCTTGGTACACACATATGCAGCTCTAAGCATCTTCCCTGGATATGTCCAGTCTCCCCACTAGTAGTATGTACGTTTGTAAGCAAATGTGCCTTCGCATAATAAGGGCAGAAAGGAAATGATTTGCTTGTTTTCCTCATTTGCTATTTCAGTAAATACTTTTGTACTATGTCCTCTGTCTAACCAATAAAGGACCCACGTTGGTAGGGGAACATGAACTCTCTCCTTGACCAGGTGTAGACCCATAGAGTGTATTGAATCTGAGGGGGGTTTTCTAGAAGCCTCAAATGCAAAAGGGAGTGACTCAGGTGCCACAAATATATTGTAGAATTATCCTTTATGTGGAATTTTGACTATTAAAAGTAATCTCACCTTAGAGGTGGTTTTTAAAAATACACCATTTATAATAATATACTATGACATAATACAATAAAATGATATTATAATGATCATCATATTGTATATAATAATCATCTCTATTTGCCTAGCAGAAATGGCATCAGAAAAAATAATAGGACTTTGGTAGAGGAGATAAAGCAAATATGGAAACTGGGGCTCCTGGGAATATAGAATGTTAATATAAAGTAATTTTGTCTTGTCTGCAACTGAGTAATTATTTCACATCCATTGATTAGAATCCCATCATCTAATCCATATTAGAATTCATATCCTAGAATCAAAGATTCAGAAACAGAAGACAGCTCAGAGATAAACCCTTCTCCATTTTACAAATGAGGAAACTGACAGACTGTGACTTGACCAAGGTCATCCAGGTAGTGAGTGGTCGAGAATGAATTTGGACCCAGGTGTTCTGAATCAAGAATAAGCACTTTCTACCTTGCACTGTGTCCCCTCAGACTCAACTGAGCTCTAAAAATAAATGATAATGAATAGAAGCCCAGTGGGCATCCTGAGGGGATCGGAGCCACCTGGTGGCAGGCTTGGTCATTGCCGGAGGGGACAACTTGTTTTTCTCGGTTCCAGTCCCACCCAGGTCTTCCTCCCTTGTTTATCTTTTCCAGGGCTTTCTGTTGGATGGAGTCCTTTTCTAGATTTAGACTGAGAAGCTCTCTGCAGCGCCTCTTGGTTCCTCCTTAAAACCTGGTCATTGAAATCAAGGGGGTGAGAAGGAAATCAGTGGCCACATCCAAGAAGCAATAAATAATGAGGGCAGCAGCTAGCATTTATGTAACACTTTAAGGCTTGTGGAGCATCTTACAATTACATCTCGTTTGAGCCTTCCAACAACCCTGGGAAGTAGGGGCCATTATTAACCCCATTTTACAAATTAGAAAACTGACATAGAGGGAGCTTTACGAAACTTGTCACACAGCTAGTAAGTATCTGAGGCTGGATTTGAATTCAGGTCTTCCTGAATCTAGGTCCAGCTCTCTCTCTACTGCCTAACTGCCTCAAGATTTAGAGCAGGAAAGGACCTTGATCTTCCTATTTCACAAACTGGAAAACAGAGAGCTCTTCCTTTTTCCAAGTGAATTGCCCAAAGGCACACAAGTAAATAGGGATTTGAACCTGAGTTCCCAACATCCAAACCTAGGGTTCCTTCTGCTACCCTGAAATACAGCCATAGCCATTGTCTCACTGGGTGACCTAAGTCACTTTCTGTCCCTGGGTGCCAGTTTTCTTCTCTATAAAATGACGACTAGCTGATCTCAAGGTCTCTTCCTGTCCTCCCATGACAGCCATGGTCTCTTCTGACCAGGAGGGGGGTTACACATTCCCTGGAGTTTCCTAGTGACCACAAAAACAGCAAGGTGGGTGGTTTCCTGTTCTCTCTTCTGAGGTCAGGCTGTGCTCCCAGACTGGGAGGGGCATGCTCCTAGCCTTCTCTTCTCCAAGTGAAATCATCTCATCTCCTTCCCACTTTTCTTGCTGGTTTTCATTTTCACCTCACTCCATCACCTCTGTCTTTTCCCTCTGGATGCTCTCCAAGTTCCTCACGTCCCTCTGTAGGTTGGTCGCCCCAACCTGAATTTTAAGCCCTGGTAAGACTCTTGCTTTGGCTGATGATAGGATGACCTCATTCCCCCGTCCCAGAGCACTTCTGTTTATATACCCGGGCTTAGAATAGCCTGTCATTAACACACACACAAACATACCCATAAACACACATACACACACATGTACACACACAACACACACACATACACACACACACACACACAGCCCCAGCCACTGAATTCCAGCTCTCTGCCAGCTCGTCCTCCCCAACAATCAGCTAAGTGGGGTTGATAGCCCTCGGTTTGGAGCCAGAGTGGCCTGGGTTTGAGGACCACATCTGGGTGAACTTGGGCCAGTCCCTTGCTCTCCCTGACTCAATCACAGAGTCAGATCTGGGAAGGATGCCAGGGCACATGTAACAATGACACAGCTCACATGTCTATAGCACTTGCTACTTGCTTGGCACTGGGCTGGGCTGCTCCTCAGCACTCATGGCAAGTAGATACTGTTTTTATCCCCGTTTTTAGATGAAATGGAGGCAGAGATTAAGTGACTTGCCCAGAGTCACACAGTGTCTGAAGCAGGATTTGAACTCAGGTCTTCCTGACTGGCTCCAGGCCCAGCATTCTAGCCCCTCCACTGCACCACTTAGCCCTGGTTTGACAGATGGAGAAACTGAAGTTTTCCTGCTCTATCAAAGGGGGGGGGCTGGACACAATCTCCACGATTCTTTCCAAAGCTAATTCCTGGTTTGGTTCACAAACTTGTACATGATTAATAATTTCCTATGACATATTCATCAAATACTAAATGGAGAGAGTCAGGAGCTCTGCCACTTACTAACCTGTGTGGTCATGTCACCTGCCTGGGCCTCAGTTTCCTCATCTGTAATATGAAGGGGTTGGACTAGATTGCCTCTGAGGTTATTTCCAACCCTAGGTCCATGATTCTTGGTTCCCTGCAGAATGCACAAGTCATTATTATTTCATTGGGTAGTCCTGGGCAACAAAGCCACTTCTCCCTGGACCATTGGGAAAATGAAGGGGTGGGAGGAAATGGCCTCTCAGTTCCCCTGTAACTCTAAATCTATGATTCTGTGGGTATCACTGGACTCAGTTATCCCTGAAACATAGACTAGGAATTGGATTCCTGCACCCCTTTGGCAAAGGTGAAGCCCATGGACTCTTCAGAATCATGTTTTTAAATAATTGAAGGAAATGCTAAATTTCAGTTAGAGGTTAGTGAAGATCAAGATGTAATTTTTTTTTCCCATCCAAGTTCATGGAGCCCTTGAAATCTTTGCATGGACCCTTTGGGGGTTGGGCCTCAGGTTAAGAATTTCTTCCTTGGAAGGATGAGTATGGTGGGTGAGTCAGTGGTGGGCATCATCTGGTTGAAAGTAAGATCTGTGTGTGGAAGGTGACCTCTAGGCCCCGGGCCAATCCAGCTGTATGTTGGGAAGCCAGAGGAAAAGGAAGTCAGTAGGACAAAAGGAACCTGGAGGTAGTTAAGCCAAGGTGGGGTTTGGGCCAGGGGAAAATGATAAAGTGCCAATTGTCCTCTTTCCTCCCAAGCTCTGCTTAGCAGCACCTCTGACCTCAGAGTCTCAGCAAAGCAAAATTCCTCTCTAGGATCAATATTGCTATCATTTCACAAAATTGCAGCAGTGTACATAGAGACCAAGCTATAAATCAACTTTGGGCAGAGCCAGGGGGGAGGAAGCCCTTAGGGGGAATGGGATGGTCAGATAGCTCCTCAGACCATCATTATCAGTCCAAATATGCAGCACATGTCCTCTAGCAAGACTCCTGAGGAAATAGAAAGCAGTGTCCCTTAGCTAGCAAAACTAGCATGGCCAGCATCACAAAACTCTGCCAGCAGAAACCACACCCAGAGTAATGGCTCCTCTTGTCTGACCATCACCCAGCCTGATGCCTTGAATTTTCTTCCTGAACCTCTCTTCAGTAGAAAGGAAAAGACAACTCTAATGTGAATTCCAACCATAAATATCCAAAGCAAGGTGGGCGATTGGTTGGCAAGGCTGAATTCTTTATCAGTGGGACAAAGTGAGCCAAGCCTTGGAAACCCACTCTGTGCCAATCCAGCATTTGCCTCTCAAGGGTTTCTTCTTTTGGGCTTCTTTCTGGCTTAATCCCTTTCCATTTTCCTTTAATGAGGGTTCTAGGCAACCTTATTGTAGCTACCCCTTTTGAACTGATACAAACCTATGCACATTCAGATTCACCCTCTTTCTAGGTCCTAGGGAAGTTGGTTACCTTCCTATAGTGCTCTCTTTTCTTCTGGTGAGATGGCTAGAGACTCAAAATGGCGATTACATCTGAGAAGATTTATTTCCACTGCTTCCTGAACACCTTTAGTGAGAAACAACTCACTATGTCTTGAGAGAAGCTAGACAGCTCCAGAATCTGGAGTCTGAAAGACTTGTCTTCCTGACTTCAAATCCAACCTCAGATACTTCCTAGCTGGGCAAATCACTTCACCCTGGTTTGCCTCAGTTTCCTCATCTGTCAAATGAGATGGAGAAGGAAATGGCAAACCACCCCAGTATCTTTGCCAGGAAAACCTCAAATGGGGTCACAAAGAATCAGGCATAGCTGTCATTATATCAAGCATAAATTTCTTCCTTGCAGTTTCTGCACATTGCTTACCCAACAGAACAAGTCCGCTCCTTCTTCCCAGTGACAGATCTCCAAGGACTTGAAGACCATTCTTGTGTCCCTTATACTGGAATTACTAGTAGAAAGGGCACTAGGACCCAGAGTGCAATTCTGCCTAATTTTCAAGCTCTCCAAAGTTCCTAAATCAAGGCTGATGCTGAGGGCAAATACAGTCCTCCAAGCTGCAACACTTTCACTGTCTGATCACAAACCTTCCTATGATCACAGGCTTCTGCTACTAGTTACCCCTTCTTTCTGCACCCTGAATAGCTCTCAGTACTTTCCATCACCAATACTGAGGGCCTGGGTTCCTAGCCAAGCCTGTTCTCTCCTGAGCATCAGAACAGTGTCTGAACCACGCTCCTCCAGGAGCTTCTGATCAGCTATTCTGGCTTCAGAGGATGGGGGAAGGGGATTGGATTTGTGATTTAGGAACTCCCAGAGGAGGGAATTTCTGCTGCTTATTCAGGGAGGCACCTTCTTAGCAGCTTGTAGTCAAAGAATGTTGCCTAGAGCCCTGCCAGGGTCCACAGTCAGTATACGTCAGAGGCAGAACCTGAAAACAGGTCTTCTGGCTGGCATTCTGCTCTGCCTTTATCTGCCTTTATCAAAAACTGCTCTTAGAAATCAAGTGTCTATGGCAATAGAGTGTCCTCATCGGTCCGATTGCCTGGAGCTATGACCAGCACCCAGTGAACCTGTGATGAAATCAAAGCTTTAATATCCCAGTCCATGGGGTTTCTGTCTTGCCAACAATCCAGTGGGTCTCAGGTTTGCTCTTTGCTGTGACCTCCCAGAAGAATAAAAAAGTGGGATTTAGGGTGAGGGAGACTTTTTTTAAACCAAGACAAGCCATCCCCACCATCAGGTGGAATTCCCTTCCCTATCTTTATTTATTCTAGCCCAGTGCATACTCACAAACTTTCAGCATGCAACTAAACCTTGTTCTAGAGTGAAAGATTTTCAGAGGACAAACTATGATAAAATAATGGCCAACATCTATAGCGTACATTAAGGTTGACAAAGCATTTCGCAAACATGATCTCATTGATCCCTCTAATATCACAGACTTTGGCCAGGCAGGGGCCCTAGAGGTCCAGCATGCTCATTTAACAGATAAGGCCACCGAGGACCAGGGACGTGATGTGATCTGCCCCCACCTCACAGAACTAAGAAAGAGACCAACGTCCTCCAATTCCAATATCCTTGTTCATGCTCGAGTCTCATGCCACCTCCCCACCATGGCAAGGAGGCACTTAGGGCCTCCCAATCCCCATTTTAGAGCTGAAAGACCTAAACCTCAAGGGGAGAAGGACCTTGCTTATAAGCTTCTGAGTGTCAGAGGTGGGGTTGGAAACCAGGTCTCTGCTAGCCTCAAGTCCCATCATGGAGCTTCCTCAGCACCTCCTCCTGAAACACCTCCTGGCCCCTGAGGTCTGCCACCTGGGAATATTCCTCCAAAGGGCCTGCCCTGCCTTTTCCCACTGGGAAGATCCTCCTGGAGCCTCTGTTTTGTGAAGTGCAGGGGAAAATCTCTATTTGGTAAAGACAGGTCCAGGTCAGCCTTCCTTCCTCCTCCTCCTGGTCCCTCCTGACTTCAAAATCACACACTCCTGCTGTTTGTTCTTAACCTTTATCCTGGCCCCAGTTCATGTGTTGCCCTTCCCTTTAGAATGTAAGTTTCCTGAGGGCAAGGACTTTCTTTTTTTTTGCTTATTTTTGTATCCTTGGTGCTTAGCACGGTGCCTAGAACATACGAAATACCTACTAATGCCTTGTCTTCTTCCTGGCTTCTGGAGGCTCAGTTCCTTTCACCTTCAGGACCCAGGCTCACTCCGTAACCTTTCCTGCCCCTTCTTCACTGCCATGGCATATGTACCCTGGGAAATCCCATCTAGATGCTCTTTAGCTCTCCCCCGCCTGTGTCACAGGCTAAGGACGGAAGGAAAGCTTTAAAGGGGAAAGATCAGCAGCTTGACCCCTCACCACAGGCCAGTTGTCTGGTACCTTCAAGATGTGTCTCTTTGCTTCAGTCAGTCAAAACATCTTCTGTCCCATCCCCTTCTCTCACCCTGATCCTTGATCTCTGCCCTGAGCATCATTCACCTGCCTGCATCTCAGTCTATATGGTGATCCCTAGTGCCCCAGCAGAACAGAATAATGAAGGACCTACTGTGTGTGAGGCCCTGAGTCAAGTACTAGCGACCCAAAGACAAAAATCAAACCAGTTTTTGCCTGCAAGAAGTTTGCATTCAATTGGGAGGAGAATGCACAAATGAGTTGTCTGGGAGAGCTCTGGGGCAGGGGCAGGGGCGGAGAGATCCGGAACCACTTGAGCTGAGCCTCTAATGGCTGGGGATTCTAAAATGCCTTTTTTAATGGCCCTCCAATCCACATCTAAATTTTCAAAGCAATTCCCAAAGTGGCTCATAGGCTTTGTAGTTACTTTGGACCACACACGTGCATTTGAATACAGAGAATTCTGTGCCAGCCACACAACCACCGCGGGCACTGGGAAGGGATGAGGGAGGAAGTCTGGGCAGAAACAAAATGCAGGGAACTCTCTTCCCCTCCAACACGGAAAGAAGTGGCCTCCCCTTAAGGTCAGGATCTTGGATTTCCGGGGGTCCTCAGAGGCCATCTCCTCCAGACCTCCCATTTTATAGAAGGGAAAGTGGAGGGAGGGCCAGGGACAGTGGGACTTGCCTAAGGTCACACAAATGGTGTCAACACTGGTAGGATTTGAACCGAGTTCCTCTGACTCCTGAGCTGGTACACATTCCATGGCCTCTTAATTTAGGAGTTCCTTAGCATGTGACTCAAGAAAAATAATTATAACAATGATAAAAATAGCACTTTAAGGTTGTCAAGATGCTTTACATATTCATTAGATGGATATAGCACCTTTCTCCTGAATTAGTTAAACCGCTTGGGTGTCTGTGGTCTCACCCTCACAACCCTCTCTGTGAGCTAGAGAGGGGCATACATTATCTTCTTTTTAGGGGAAACCCAAGGGAGGGTAAAGACTTGCCCAGAGCCACACCAAGCTATCGTACAAAGATGGATGTGGTTAACCTGGAGCAGAGGCATAAGGAACATGGCAGAAGTCTTTGAGGGTTTGAAAGGCTGGCTTGGTAGACAAGGGAGTCTCTTGTTCTCCCTGGCCTCAGAGGCAGAACCAGCAGCATTGAGCCCTAGGAGAGTTCAGTTTTATTGGAGGAAAGACTTCCCAACCAGGAGAAGCACCCCAAAATCGAATGAGCTGCCTCAAGTGGGAGGGGACATTCCCTCACGGGAGGTCTGTAGTCAAAGGTGAGATGACCACTTCATAAAGAATATTTTTCAGGCACAGGTAAAAGGGACAAGACCTCAGAGATCTTTCTCCAAGATGAAATTCTGGGATTTGGAAATATAAGGAGCTGCCTAGACTCATAGAAGCAGCCAGGTGGCTCCAGGGAAAGTGTGCTGGGCCTGGAATCAGGAAGACCTGAGTTCAAGTCCAGCCTCAGATACTTAGCAGCTGTGTGACCAGGGTTCTAGGTGACATTCTGGGACTTAAGCTGCAAATAAAGGTCTCCCAGGATAAGCCCCAGAAATTCCCTCCTCTGGGAGTTCCTAAATCACAAATCCAGTCCCTTTCCCCCATCCTCTGAAGTCAGGATAGCTGTGTGCTTGGATCAGAAGCTCGTGGGGGTGTGTGGTTCAGACACTGTCCTAAGGCTGGGGAGAGAACAGGCTTGAAACAAGTCCTGTTTACCTTCACTCACTGGAGAAGGAAAAGTCAAATCACTCCAGTATCTTTGCAAGAAAACCCCATGGACAGCATTGGTGTGCTGTGGTCCCTGGGGTCATGAAGAGTCAGGTGGGACTCAGCAACACAATTCTCATAGTCCTGGTGTGAACTTAGGAGGGAGAAAGTATTTGTTAAATGCTTACTATGTGCCAGACACTCTACTAAGAACTCTACAACTATTATCTCACTTGACCCTCACAACGGCCCTGGGAAATAGGAAACTGAGGCAGGCAGCAGTTAAGTGACTTTCCCAGAGTCATATGTAGTGAATTATGGCAGCAGGATTTGAATCCAGATGTTTTGCCTCCAAATCCGTTGTCCTTTGTGACAGACCACACTGTTGTTTCCTCACCTATAAAGTGAAGGGTCGGACAGATGGCCACCAAGGACCATTCCTTCTCTAAATCCTATGATCATGAGCCAGTGATTCTACTATAGGCCAGTGAACTTGACCTTAATTCCTAGGGAAATTCTAGAACTGATCATCAGAGAGATGGTTGGGAAATGTCCAGGAAGAATAGCCAGGATTCCATATGGCCATTGTGGCTTTATCAAGAACAAGCCATGCCACACTAACCTCACTTGTTGTTTGGCAGGATTACCAAGATGGCATATGGTGGGGAGCTCTTGGATGTGGTTTACTTAGATTAGAGCAAAGCCTTTGATAAAGTGTCTCCACTATTCTTATGGGGAAGATGGTGAGATAGGGATAGGGTGATACAGTAAGTTTATTGCAGAACTGATGGTTTGGCCCAACTCGGAGTAGAAGTTAATGATTCAGCCACATCATGGCAGGAGGTGTCCAGTAGAGGGACACAGGGATCTGTGCTTGGCCCTTTGCTGTTGAATTTGTATCATTGGCGTGGTGAGAGGCATGGAGGGCATTCTCACAAAATGGACTGTGAGCACCCAAAGCAAGGAGGGGAAGGATGGTAGGTTCACAGTCCAGGCATGGGGGATGGCCACATACACAGACATAAGGAGATCGAATCTCATGTTGAAGGAGCAGTTCCCTGCTGCTACATCTCATTCTCCCATAAAGGTACATGTTGTCCTGGGAAAATTTCCAAATCCATGTTTTCCTGGGAGACCTGGGCTCAATCCCTTTTTCTTCTGTTTTCTATTAAAAAGATTGCTCAAACACACTATCAATAGCTCCTGAGACTGGAGCACCCCCAAATCTATTGGGTGTTCAAAGACTTGATCTCCAGACTTGGTCTTAACATATCTACAAAGCTGTGCAATCAGTGACTCAGTTTTGCTCTAAAGAGAGAGGTATTCAAGGGGAAGCATCAGCATATAGGTTATATGGGAAATTCCTGGTTCAGTAATGAGTACACCAATTCAGCGTAAAGAGAATATTTCTGGAAGGTGTTAGCTTGCGAACTGCTTTGCCCACATTATCTCATTGACCCTGTTCAACTAAAATAATTTATGTAAAAAGACTTGTAAACCTTACAGCACCATACAAGCGCTAGCCATTATTCACCCCATTTTACAGCTAAGAGGGAGCATTTCTAGCTCTTTAAGGTTGGCAGTGTTTTACATGTAGTACCTCCTGCCATAACCAGACTGCTATGTTTTTACAGATGAGGAAACTGAGGCTGAGAAATTGGGTTGTTTGTAATGAGTGATGAAGGGTTCAGAATCGAGCATCCCAGATACTCAATCACTAAGGTTCAAGAGATGGAAGGAGGTGTCCGGCTCACGAAGAAGGATCCCAAGTGTTGGAAGAGAGATTTGAATTCAAATCTTTGTGACTCAAGGGCCAGTCGTCTGAGGAAAGTCTAAAGGAAATAAGAATATTTAGCTTGGGAAAGAAATGACTCAAAAGGAACAGGATCAGTTTGAAGGCCTGGGGGAAGAAGGATTCCAGGGAGAAGAGGGATTTATTTGATCTGCTTGGCCTGTACTGATTGCTGCTAGTTCAATTTGAGATAAGGAAAAACTTCCCAAAAGCAGAGCTAGAAAGATGACTGGGAAGAAGAGCCTGACCCCACCCCACCCCCAGTCTTACCTTCTCTGATAGCCAAACACATCTCACAATCTCTTCCAAGCCCTTCATTTTACAGAGATGGGAACTGAGGCCCAGAAAGGTAAAGTGACTTGGCTAAGGTCACATGGGAGTCTCATCCTTTGCCTCAGGATCCAGTGCGCTTTCCACTGCCCTACCCCTTCTCCCTTGGTGAGGATTTGGCAGGTATAGCGCTGCTCCCCATGGACCCAGGTGCACCTGGCTTAAGTGTCTGACAGCTGGGGGTAGGGTTGGAGTGGGTGCTTAGGGTTGGAGGTATAGAGCTGAAATGTAAGGACCATGTTGTCAGAGCCACGAGAACACTTGGACACAGTCTGGCATCAAGTTCAGGCTCAACTTCAGTCATTTTAGATGGATTCCCAGCACCTTGGAGGGACCCCATTTTCTTGACATAAGGGGCCAGACCAAATGGAAGATTAGGGCAGAAAATGGAAGCATTTCCCTTTTCTTCAACCCAATTGATAATTTGATTCTACAGCTAAGTGATTTCCTCCTTCCCATCAGACATGGTACAATTATCCAACACAAAGAAACATCTGGAAGATTCACGCCCTGGCCCTTTGCTCCCCACGAGACAGCAATTCTTTGGAGCAGTGGGTGGTTTAGGGGGTAGGAGAGTGGAGTAACTACAGGTACACAGAGGGTACTTGGCTATCAGGCTAGCCCACCTCCCACAGTCTGCAGTCACTTTTCTAAAGGGTGATTCCAGGGAGAAGGGGTGGGGAAAGGTGCCCTTCAGGGAGAGAAAGTCCAGGGCTGCATCATGTCTCATCCTTACATATATATGTTGGTGTGAGTATATATCTACCTGTGTGTATGCATGCCTCTGTAGGTGAGCCATAACCAGATAGACTGGGAAACCAACATGTCTGACCTGGGGAGTCCAAGGAGGGGGAAATGCCAGGTGAAGATTGGTGATGTGTAGGAACAGTATGGGCAGGAAAGAAATAAGTAACAGCTTACTGATCTAAGCTCTTTGGGGTATATAAAGGATTATCCTCAAACAGAGGGGCAGAGGCCTGGCAGTAGTGATGTGGCAGCCGGCTCATTGCTCTAGACAAAATTCTGGCTATCTGGAGCACATGGCTTGGCAAGGGGTTGGGTGGAGGGAGACATCCAAAGTCTAAATGATACTCTCTCCTAGCCCAGTCAATCAACCAAGGAGCTTTTGTTAAGCCCTACTATGTGCTAGTGTTGGAGATAGACACAAAAACAACAGTAATTACAACAGTCCCTGCCCATAAGAACTTGCATTCTATCATGAAAGACAACACAGGACATATATAGACTAGATAGACACAATAAATACAAAGCGATTTTGTGGGAAAGGAGGAAAGAACTAGCAGGTGGGGAGTGGATCAAATAGAAAGTGAATGAAAGAGTGTATGAAAAAAGAAAACAAAAATCAATTTTCTCCCTCCCACCCCTCCCCACTTCATTAAAAAAGAGAAAATTCCTTGTAACAAATATGCATAATCAAAACAATTTTCCCTTCAACAACTATATACAAACTACACACACACACACACACACACACGCACACACACGCACACACACACACACACACACACACACACACACACACACACATCTCATTCTACACCCTGATGCCATCACCTCTCAGTTAGGAGGTCAGTGGTACGTTTTATCACTGTTCTTGGGGATCACAGACAGTCATTGCATTGATCATGATTCTTTCAAAGGGACTTAGTTTTTAAGTTGTATACAGTTGTATAAACTGTTGTCCTGTTTCTGCTCATTTCTTTCTTCATTAGTTTATAAAAAGTCTTCAAAGTTGATGTTTTTATGATATCGATGTTATGGTATAATTTTTCCAGGTTCTGCTCACTTTGCTTTGAATCAGTTCATGTATCTTTCTTTGTCTTCTTTCCTCATTTCTTACAAGCATTCTTATGCTCCATTACATTCATGTACCACAATTTAACCATTCCTTAACTGATGGACATCCCATTAATTTCCACTGTTTTTCCACCACAAAAAGAGCAGCTAATTTTTTTTTTTTAGTATACAAATGACCTTTTCCTCTTTCTTTGATCTACTTTGGATTAGGCTTAGCCTTGCTATAGTTTGGTAACTTTTTATGTATAATTTCAAATTGCTTTTCAGAGGTCAATCAGCAATGAATCAATTTGCCTATTTTTCCAGTCCCTCTAACATTTTTTTTTTGCCATCTTTGCTACTCTGATAGGTATGAAGTAGAATCTCAGAATTGCTTTAATTTTAATTTCTCTAATTATTAGTTGTTTTAAGCATTTTTTCATATGAGCTCAGTTTCTTTCCTTGAGAATTGTCTGTGTATATCTTTAGATCACTTCTCCATTGGGGATTTATTGTTTTTCTTATAAATTTGAATTTGTTCCATATAGATCTTGGAAATAAGACCAGAGAAACCTGCTGCAAAGATTTTTCCCCAGTTGTTTCCCTTTTAATCTTAGCTGTATTAGATTTACTTGTGCAAAAGTTTGTAAGTTTTATGTAAGCAAAATCATTCATTTTATCTTCTATGATCCTCTCTGTTCCTCATTTGATTATATGCTTTTCTCTTTTCCATATATCTGATAAGTGATTTTTTCTGGGTTTCTCTAACTTGTTTATGATGTGACCTTTTATATCTAGGTCATGTACCCATTTGGAACTTATTCTTGTATAAGGTGAGGCATTGAGCTAAATCTAATTTCTTCTATACTGCTAACCAATTTCCCCAGGAATTTTTGTCAGATATATTGGTTCCACCAGGTTCGCATCGAAATGCGACATGCCTGGCTGCTGAGTCCTTGTCTCGGCTACCACTGGGCTAGGTTCCAAAGGTCAGTTCTTGATTTTTGATTTTTAGGACATCAATGTCGGACTGGCAGTAAAACTGGCCAAAAATTGGGTCAAACCCAAGACTTTCAGATGCCTAGACATCTGGATGGCTTTTTTTTTGACCTTTCAGAACTCAGAAGGTCATAGCCTCCAACTTCCTCTACCTGAAATGAAAGAACCAGGGCCCGTGGGGTTACATGTTGGCCTCAGATGGGTAGAAGGCCAATTAAGAGATTTTTCATCACCTTACAGTGCAAAGCTTTTAGTCATCCAGCCTGATGGGAAGCAGAGTATTTCTGCAGATATTCTTAGGTGCGGGTATGGGGGGATGGCCCAGAGCCAGTGAGTATGCTCCAAGGCAGGGGAGGAGGGACCAAAGGGGGCAACCCACTGGCCCTTGCCTGAAGCCATCTGTCTTTCAGAGAGCTGGAGTAGTGGAAGATAAAGAGCTCTGGACCTAGAATTAAGAGAAAAAGACCTATGATTGAAATGTGACTGACCCTTGTTAGCTGAGCCAGTCTGGGAGAATGGCTTAACCCTCTCTTAGCTTCTCCCCTATAGCAAGGCTAGCACTTGGTTCTCTTTACTTCCTAAGGACCTGATGAGGAAAAGTACTTTGTAAACATTAAAGCATCCTGCAAATGAGAGTTTCCCACTTCTCCTCCAAGCATCCCTGCCAGGCTGTGTGTCACCAGTGCTGCGGACCGAGTAGCCTAGGGCAGGTCTCAAAGGCTGTACCATGGAGCACAGGCGCCATGCTATCAAAACACGCGGGTGGTAGGGAATGAAAGGAACAACTAATTGCTCCCTGCTGGAGCTTACTAAAAATTACTTAGTCGATTTTAATTACTTGGCAGACATTATAAAAATGACATTGCTTCTTGCCCAGCCCCTTTCTTCTGAGAAACTTGAGTTTATAAGCCATCCATTCCTGTCCAGTGTATCCCCTTCTGCCCCCACGGGGCTGATGAAAGCAATATTTCCTGGATGAGGAAATTGAGACTCCAAGAAACTGCAGTGGGAGAAGAATGCATCATTCTAGAGTGGGGCTGGGAGCCAGGGGCCAGGGAGGGGAGTGGCCTCGAGTGCCTTGGCTGCCCACTCATTGCCCTGAGCAGGTCTGGATGATCAGCCATGAGACCTTGTTCTCTGGGCTAAGCTCCTTCAACCCGCACTCACTGATTCAGCATCATACTGCCCTTTTAAAGAAATACCCAGTGTGGGCACCCACTCTTGTCTTGTCTTCCCAATGCCTGCAGTCGTTGTGAAATCAAAGGACCTGAACTCAAATTCTGCCTCTGACACCTATGGCCTGAGTGGCCTGAAGCAAGTCTGGGTTGAACCACTTGGTCTCTGGTTCCTCCAGGCACTATGGTTCAATAGTCCTGTAATGCCAAAGCAAGATGCTGCTCTGGGGCTGTGTCCTCTGCATATTGTGTCTTGGGATCCTGAAGGTTCAACAAGGAATCATAAAAAAAGAATAACGTGTCCACAAGGAGAACTTTTCCCAGCTACTTATCCCCTTTGTAGGGGGTTCTTGACCCGAGGGGTCTGTTAGGTTTTTTTTTAATATTTTGATAACTATTTCAATATAATTGGTTTCTTTGTAGTCCGATGGGTTTTATGCTATGCATTGAAAAATATTATTCTGAGAAAGACCCTAAATTTTAGCAGATGCCTGCCCAAGGGCTCCATGATACAACAGAAGATAAGGACATTTACCTTTCTCCAGGAACTTAATATCTAAGTATTTACTGAGACGCTTCTTATTGATGGAGAGCTTTGGATTACAGAGTCTGAAGCCAGAGGGACCTTAGGAGGCCAAGGAGACTGAGTGACTTGTCCAAAGTCTTCCAAACAGGAAGAGGCAGATCAATTAGGTCTCCTCACTCTTCATTCTGTGCTCATCCCATGACTCTGGACTGCAGCTGACATTTATTTTAGCCACCCCCTCCTTTTTGTAGCCTTCTCTTCCAATCCTGGTATAATCTTTCACCCTAACCCCCATGGTTCTATTATCTTGTGCAGCATAGCTGGCCAACAGTGCTCCCAAACTAAAAACCAAAACATTTTTTAAAAATTACTCTTTCCTTATTAAGACTTCCTCAGCAACCAGTCTCATTTAGGAAGAAAATATAGGAAATAAACAATCAATATAAACTATCAGTCATTCATATTTTAGTGTGAATTAGTTTAATGTGCTAACTCACTAAGGGTTGCATTAAAATTTTGTTTTTACATTTGCAGATATGATGACGCCAAACTTCTCCCAGAAAAGTGCCATCTTTATAATACTGAGATATTATAAGGACCTCAGTAGCATCCCTGTTTACCAAATCAGAAGCCCAAATCCCCTGAGTTCTCAGGCTGAAGTAGGGCCAGCAGAAATGGCCAAAAGTCCCTTTTCTTGTCACCAGGAGTTTGGGAACCAACAATTCCCCCCTATGCTGCCCCCTACCCCTGATTGAATCAGCATGAGTGCCCGAACCTTGACTGGCATACCAGGTTCAGATTCTCTGCTCCCCCCCCCCACCAATGCCCCATCCTACTTGACCCAGATAAGAATCCTATTAAAAACCAACCAGGCTTTTCTGGTTTGGCCCCTCCTTTTGCTGGGGATCCCAGAGGGACCTGGCCTGCTTCTTCCCTCCCTGACTCCTCCTCTGGTTATGAGTGCCTCTTCTCAGTAAAAATGGTTCACCTCACTTTATCTCTGCTAGCTCCCACCTTGTCCTAAGTTCTGTCTTGTGATATCCTGTCTCCCACCCAAGTCCTAATTATGGGAATGAGGAATGAAAGGACTGGACCAGGAAGTCTGAGCCCCCACTGGAAGACCTTCTCCCATCTCTCTGACACCAGACTGTGACTAGGGGCCTTCCCTGATCCATGTGCCCCTAGGGCTCTTTGCCCAACAACATCAGTGGCTATAAGGGAATTTGCCCCTCTCCTACCACCATACCCAAACCTCACTCAAACTACATTAAGAGAGGTATTCTCCTGGTGGGTTTGTATGACTATGAATCAGGCAACACCATAATTTACATACAATTAGAATGAGAGGCATGTGTGGGTATGAGCAGGCCACAACATATTTCAAATAAAGAATTATGGGAATCATAAAAAAGAATGGTAACAAAGAATCACAGATTGAGATCTGGAAAGACCTGGGTGGCCATCTTGTCCAACCACCTCCTTTTATACAGGAGAAAACAGGTTCAGAGGTTCAGTGATGTGTCTAAGGTCACCTAGCTAAATGGAAATAAGTGTCAGAGGTCACTTGAACCCAGACCTTCCTTATTACAGGCCAGTTCTCTATTCACAATTCCAGGCTTCCTCTCAAAGACACATATGATGGAGAAAAGAAAGGACTGATCCCATGGTGAGAGTGAGGTGCAAGTAGTCCCATGTCAGGGAAAAGCAGGAAAGGAGCCCAGCACATTGAGTGGAGTCTCTGCGGCAGCCTTCAGGGCAGACCTGGCTGGATGTGGGGCAGGATGGGAGTGGGGGTGGGGATGGGCTTCGATCTGTACCATTGCAGGGAGCTTCCAAACGGATGAGATCACAGATTCCTTGGAGTATATTTGCACATTAATGCGTTTACACACATAAACATAGGTTATGTTTTACATTTTTATATTTAAGTTTTTTAAAGGGGTTCTTATTAACTGAAATGAGTGACCCTCTAATGGGACGATTTCAATGTGAAGCTCCCCTCTGGGAGAATTTCTGCTCTTTCTCAACAGGAGAAACCACTCCTGAGCAGCGTCCTGTGGGGCAGCAATGCTGACCCTGGCCAGGCATTCACTGAGGTCCCATACCCTTGCCATGTACAACCACTTTCTCCACTCATCCTATGAGTCCACATGAGAAATCAGCAGTTGGACAAGTGACCCGCCTCTCCTTCATTCCGGTGGAGAAGCTGAGTCCCAGAGAGACAAAGCACCTGGCTTGCCACCTCACAGGAGAGAGGCAGATGAACACAGAAATGGCCACAGAGAAGCCGTCCAGCCTTTGCTCTTGCTTCTGAAGCTGGAGCTGCAGGAGTCATGCTAACCAGGGCCTGGACATTGGACAGCTCCGGGGATGCTTCTCTGTGGTTTAATGTGTCCAGACTCCTGTGCTCATGGCCTGTATTGATCGTGTCTGTTTCTATATTGTTAGAAGGCAGTGGCCTCCCTGCTCCCACCTACCATGCTCCCTCGGGGCACAGGGAAGCAGTGATGGATTGCTGTGCCTGATTTGGGATGAACAATTCCTGTTTCAGGCCAGGTTCCATAGACTGTGATTGGCCTTTCTTCTCCCCTAGTCAGGCTTCAGTGCCCTGGAGCCAGATGGCTTAGGGAGGCCAGAGAGAGTGAAGCAGACAGAGGGCACTGCCAGGGGTCATGCTGACTCAGCAGGCTTGGGAGCCTTGGGGAGGCACATGCCCAGTCTGGGGAGGGAGGCTGAGGCCGAGAAAGCCAGGGTTTCCTGTGGGCAGGATCCCACATCTTTCATATTTCCTGGACCTCACTTTCTCCACTCAAGGAACTCTGGTGTAGGAGTGTAGAAACAGCTGGACTGTGGGTTAAGTGTTTGACTTGGAATCAGGAAAACCTGAGTTTAAATCATGATCAAGAAAAAGTCACTTAAGCTCTGTCTGCCCAAGTTTCCTCTTCTATAAAAATGAGGATATTAATAACAATATAATAATAAACATTCCCTAGGATTGTTGTGAGGGTCAAATGAAATATCTCTAAAGTGCTCTGCAGATTGTAAAGCTCTATATAAATATCAGCCATTATTCAGGATACAACCAACACCTGGGCAAGACACTGCACCTCTCTGGGCCTCAGTTTCCTTCTCTGTAAAATGAAGGGGGTGGTCTCAGTGGCCTCTCAGGTTCCTTCCAGACTTCAGCTACAATCCCATTCAGTATCATCCAATTCAATTTGATAAACATGATCTACTCCCCCGCTGTGCTCAAAGCTTCACGTTGCATTGTTGTGTAGTAGTGACTGACTCTTCTTGACCTTGATGGATGATGGCGCACCCATACTGCCCATGGGTTTTCATGGCACAGATGCTGGAGTGGTTCTACATTTCCATCTCCAACTCACCTTACAGGTTTTATAGAGATTGAGACAAACAGGGTTAAGTTACTTACCCAGGGTCATGAAGCTAGTGAGAGTCTAAGGCCAGATCTAAACTCAGCTCTTACTGACTCCAGGCCCAGCCCTCTATCCACTGAGCCACATGCTAGAGAGACCATTAGGCTCAGGTCACGTGGTGGATCTGTGGGAGTGGGGAGGAGCCATTTGGTGTAGCTCTTGGTAAGTCACATGTTTTCTCGTATCACCTTTTCTCCCTGTAGGGCCCCAGCCCACAATGCCCTGACCACCATTTTAGGGGCTCTTTTGGCAGAGTCCCTGCTTCATTAAGAGCTTCTTCCTTCAGCCTATCTTTGCCCAAGCGCCAGCAAGACTATTTCAGAAAGGCCAGCAAGTCTGATTTGGCTGAGAAGGTCTGGCTCATCCTGGCAGGGTCTGGGGGAGGTAAGGCAGTTACTGTGAGCCTGGCTAAGCTGCGGCCTGATCCTTCTGCTGGGTCCCCCTTGGCTTCGGGCATCTAATTTACTGTCTCTTCCAGCTTTATTTTCCTCAATAGTATTATTATCCATGACAACAGGAATAATTAAGCAGAAGACACATCTTATACACTCCAGAAGCTTGTGTAGTAAAAAGCCCCTGCAATATGGAATGTGTACACACACACACACACACACACACACACACACACACACACACATAGAGGGAGACAGAGTTAACGTGTATATCCCATATGTGTATATATGTATGTGCACATGCATGTACACTAATTTATATGCATTCACACATAGGTCCACACACTTGGTTCGTTCTGCATGTATGCATGCACAGGCTTATAAGTAAGAGGACTGAACCGGATGATGTCACAAGCCCCTTTTTGCTCTAACATTCTGGGATGTTCAGAAGTAAAATGACTTCCCCAAAGTTTACAACAGAAAATAAAACCCAGCCAGATCCAGGAACGGTCCCACTATAGATGAGACCCTTGGGAATCAGGAGAATCTGCAGCCAACATGCTTCCATCAAGCTGACTTGACCAGAGTCAGTCACATAAACCCTCTTGGCAGTCTTTCTCTGGGAAGATCTCATTTGCTCCCGTGGGCTCATTTTCATTTTCATGCGGATGACTCCGAGGTTTCCATAGATAGTCCTAATCTCTCTTCTGAGCTGCAGACCCCCTTCTTATGGAAAGAGACCCAGCTTTCAAATCAGAGGACCTGAGTTCAAATCCTACCTCAGGCTTACTACCCATGTGGCATTGGGGCAAGTCACTTAACTTTGGGTCTCAGTTTCCTCTTTTTTAAAATGAGGGCATTGTATTCCATGGTCATCTTTCCCAGAGCTGCCTCAATAATCTTCATCTACTACACAAGTCTGACTACATCGCTCATCTGTCGGAAAGCTTCCAGTGATTCCCTTTTACTGCCAGGATAAAGCACAAACCCTACAGCCTTATTTTTAGTCAATGCCGCCATCTTGTTGCTCCCTATCATTGCATCCACATTCAACATTCTTCCCTTCATGCTCTCAAAGTTGTAGCCAAACAGAACTACTTTCTCTCCACTCCCACCTTGTTCTGTAAGTGTACATTCATGAGGTCTATCCTCCCTAGCTAGAGAGCACTCCCTCATCAGTCCATAGGATTATAGACATACAGCTAGATTCAAGGCCACCTGTTCCAGTGCCTTCATTTTTCAGTTGAGGAAGCTATGACCCCAAGAGTCTAAGTGCCTGACCAAAGGTCAGAGTCAGGATTTAAATCCAAACCCTTTGAGCTGAAAGCCAGCATTCTAGAGAAGTCAGAGCTCCCATCTCAAGTAAGGTGAAGGACCTTGAGATCCTGCCATATGTGGATTGACTGAAGAAATTGGGAATGTTTAGTCAGAAGAAGAGACTTCAGGAAGAAATGACAGCTGTCATCAAGTCTTTTAAGAATTGTCAAAGATGGTGGCATAGAAGCAGGAAAACTCCCTGCAGCCTCTCCATAACCACCTCAAATACCTAGAAAAAATGACTCTAAACAAACTTTAGGGCTACAAAACCCACAAAGTGACAGAGAGAAACAAACCTCCCATTGAAGGAAGCCCAGCAGGTGGTCAGGAAAGGTCTATTGCAACCCATTGAGAGCCAAGCCCAGCCCCACATGAGCCCTGGGTTTTAGCCTAAAGGTGGCCCCAACCCTGGAGCAGACCTTGGGAGAGTGGATCACCAGCAGCTGTGGTGGTTTCCAGAATTATCAACCCATAAATGCCAAAGACAAAGTGAGAAGTCAGTGGACTTTGGGAAAAGAGGATCCAGGAATGCCATCCGGCCTCTGACCCTAGAGGGAGAAGCAGCTGGGGCACAGCAGCCACAGCCACATAGCTGCTTCAGAGCTCCTGGTCTGCAGATTGTAGGGGAGCCAAGCAACCATTCTGAGGGATAATTGCTCTTTCTTTAACCTGCTTGGATCTGGATTGCTGTCTAGGGTGGAGGTCCTGGGGTGGGTGACCAGTGTGCCAGAGCCAGTGAAGGCTTCTGAGAGGGCACCCAACTAATAGCTCGAGCAGCTGTGAAAATTCCAGCAATTTGGGACAAAGCTCTTCTCTCTGGAAGCAGAGTCCTACTGTGGCAAAAAGCCCAAAAGTCAAATAATTGAGTGGCAACATGAGCAAGCAAAGGAAGCAAAGCAAGCAGAGCAATCCCACTTTGTATTCCTTTTTGGGGGACAGAAAGGATCAAAACATGGAACAGGAGGAAGACAACAAAGTCAGAACTCCTGCACCAAAAGCTTCCAAGAAAAATATGAACTGATTACAGGCCATAGAGGAACTTAAGAAGGATTTTGAAAACCAAATAAGAGAAGTGGAGGAAAAATTGGGAAGAGAAATGAGAATGATGCAAGAAAATCATGAAAAGAGAGTCAACAACCTGACTGAAGAAGATAATACCTTAAAAAATAGACTACCTCAACTGGCAAAAGAGGCTCACAGAGCCAATGGGGAGAAGAATGCCTTAAAAAGCCGAATTTGCCTGATGGAAAAAAAAGAATCTCAAAAGCTCACTGAAGAGAATCATTCCTTCAGAATTAGATTGGAGCAAATGGAAGCTTCTGACTTTATGAGAAATCAAGAGACTATTAAACAGATTCAAACAAATGAAAAAATAGAAGGCAATGTGAAATATCTCATTGGAAAAACCACTGACCTGAAAATAGATCCAGGAGAGATCATTTAAAAATTAGTGGACTACCTGAAAGCCATGATAAAAAAAAAAGAACCTAGAAATCATCCTTCAAGAAATTCTCCAGGAAAATTATCCTGATGTTTTAGAACCATAGGGCAAAATAGAAGTTGAAAGAATCCACTGATCACCTCTTGAAAAAGATGCAAAAAAGAAAACTAGGAATATTATAGCCAGGTTCCAGAGTTTCCAGATCAAGGTGAAAATATTATGAGCAGCCAGGAAGAAACAATTTGAATATTGTGGAAACACAATCAGGATAACATAGGACCTGGAAGCTTCTACATTGAGGGATTGATAAGATATGATATTCTGGAGATGAAAGGAGCTGGGATTAAAATCAAGAATCACCTACCCAGCAAAACTGAGTATCATGTTTCAGGGGAAAATGGGGTCATTCAATGAAATAGAGGACTTTCAAGCATTCTTGATGAAAAAACCAAAATTGAATAGAAAATTTGACATTCAGATACAAGAAGCAATGGAAGCATGAGAAGGTAAACAGGGAAAAGAAAGCATAAGGAACTTATTAAAGTTGAACTATTTACATTCCTACATGGAAAAACAATAATTGTAACTGATGAAACTTTTCTCAGCATGAGAAAGGTTGAAGGAAATATATATGTGTGTGTGTGTATATATATGTATACACATATGTATATATATGTATACATACATATATATGTCTATATAGGAGGGTATATGGGTGAATGAATGTGTGTGTGTATACATGTACAGGTATGCATAGACAGAGGGCACAGGACCAATTGAATAGGAAGGGATGATACTTAAAAGGTGAAATTGAGAGGTGAGAGAGGAATATAATGAGAGGAGATGGGGAGAGACAGACTGGGGTAAATTATCTCATATAGAGGAGGCAAGGGAAAACTGTTACAATGGAGGGAAAGAACAGGAAGGCAAAAGGGAATTAGTCAACCTTACTCTCATTGAATTTGGCTTAGGGAGGGAATGACATACACACTAAATAGGGCATCTCACCCTATAGGAGAGTAGGGGGGAAGGGGATGATGGAGGAGAGGCAGGTTGTGGGGGAGGGAATTTGGAAGCACACATTTTTGAAAAGGGACAAGAGTAGAACAAGTGAGAGGTGGGATAGGATGGAGGGAAATATAGTCACTCTTTCACAATATATCCACTATGGAAATGTTTTGCATGGTTATACATGTACAACCTATATTGAATTATTTATCTTCCCAGTAAGGGTGGGTGACTAGGGAGGAAGGGAAAGAATCTGGAATTCAAAGTTTTAAAATCAAATTAATAATTAAAATCGACATTATTATTATTTTACATGCAACTGGGAAATAAAATATACAGGCACTGGGGTATAGAGACCCATCTTGCCCTACTGGAAAGTCAGAGGCAGGATAGGGGAGGATATAGGAGAGAGCAGATTGGGGGAGGAGGCATACAGTAGGGGCACTGCTTTGGGGTGGTGGGTAGGGGAAAGATGGGGAGAAAATTTATAACTCTTGTGGAAATGAATGATGTAAACTAAAAATAAACAAAATTTAATTTAAAAAAAGAAAAAAATGAATTGTCACTTAGAAGAGGGATTAGATTTGTTTCACTTGGTCCCAGATGTTAGAACTGAGGACAGTGGCTGGGGGTTTGAGAAAGAGAGATTTAGGTATGATGTAAGCTCGTGATATTCAAGGCTATTAGTTTGACCATTGCCAACTGAGAGTGAGTTTCCCAATAGTTTCTTCCCTTCTCTGCCACCAATATTAATTAAATAACCATCATGAGGTTCCCCAGTTTAGGGGGATTGAATGACATTTAAGTCTGTGGCTGTCCATTCAGTTCAGGGTAAAGGGCCCTAGAGGTCAGGCTGGCATTTGCCTTAGAGAATTCATATAAAGAAAGAAGCTGTACAAGAAGAGTGCCTCCTTTGGGCCTCTTTGGGCACCCCTTTTCTACCCTGAATGCAAATGAAGAAGCAACTAGTTTACTATAATTTGGCCTAAGATTGCATTTCACCCTAATAACCACAAAGCTGGCTTCTGAGATATGATTTCCTAGGGAACAGCCAAAGAAACAGTTGAAATGAACAGATAAACAAATATTGGCTTCCTGCAAGTCCATCAAAAGTTATCTTCTTGCTTCCGGAATGTTTTATTGAAATGAAGCTTTCATTGTCCTCCTAGGGTCTGGGGTTTGCTAATGAACACTTCAGAAGCAATATAGCTATTGAGTCCACCCTTCTCTAGGTATCTCCTCTACACTTTATTTCCCAATCATTAATCTCTTTGCTATGTCCATCCTTTCTGTATTGATTCCTATTTCATACACAAGTCTTGGTCTTATCAATCATACTACTTGGTGTTGGGGAGGATGGGCCAGCAAAAAGCAACAATAACAGCAGCATTCCCCTCCTTCCTTTTGTTTTCTAATTTTTAAACTATATCTCTTAGGAACCCATATAATTCATGGTGAACTCAACTCATTCTTCCCAATAGATAAATGATCAAAGGATAAACAAGCATTTTCAAAGGGAGAAATCCAAGCTATTAACAACTACATAATTTTTGGGGGGCAAAACACTAATATTTAGAGAAATAATAATTAGAGAAATGAAAACTAAAACAGCTCTGAGGTTCTACTCCATCAGATTGGCAAAAATGATAAGAAAGGAGAATGATGATTGTTGGAGGGGCTGTGAAAAAATAGACAGCTGTGAATTAGACCAGTCATGGTGGAAAGCATGTTATTAAATTGTGAAACCCTTTGACCTAGTGATGTCACTTCTAGGTCTATAAGCAAAAGAGATCAAAGAGAGAGGAAATGAATGCATATATATATATATATGTATATATATAAGAATATTTATATTAGCTTTTTGTTATAGAAAAAAACATGATATCTGAATTATTTTGCCATAAAAATGACAAAAAGAAGAAACCTTTAAAGGTTGTATTGACTGATACAGAATGAAGTGAACAGAACCCAAAGAACAATTTATGCAATAATACCAACAACGAAAAGTAAAACAACTTTGAAAGACTTAAGAACTCTATCAATGTAATGACCACCCACAATTCCAGAGGACTGATAATGAAGCATGCTACCATTTTCTGATAGAGAGATGATGGCTTCAGGATGCAGACTGAGACAAATATTTTTGGACACAACTAATGTAGGGAGTTGTTTTCTTTCTGTAAGGATATGGATGGAAACCTCCACTCCAACTAATGTGGAAGAAAAGATCTCAGACTTCTTGATTGAATCAATCAGTTATTCAGAAATATAAATGAGATATGAAAAAAGTTCTCAATCATTTTAAGAATCATGAAGTACGTTGAACAGTGAATGCAACCAGATGACACCAGACAGGAAGTGTGTTTGGATTAATTAAAAGAATCAGACACACCCCTAAGCCTATGTGTATTACAGCAAGCCAATTAGAAATCAAATATTTCAGTAGGAGCATTTTAACAACAGGTCAGTTTAGTGTTGTTGAGGAAATTGTCCTGAGGGAATAGGGGAAGACTGAGTTCTCTGTACCATCAGTTTGAACTTTGAAAATTCAAAAAATTTGGACTTCCCATCAGCATCAGAAGCAGGGTCCCTGTAGCAACAGTAGCTAATGGCCAACTCGACACATTGAGTCAGGTTTAGAACTCTACAGAGATCCCTGGTCCCCATCAGAGAGTTACCCCACAGGGGAACTTCATGAGAACTCCACCAAGGAAAAAAGCTGTGAGGTACCTCTTGGTTATATGTCTTTTCTAAGTTTGAGCCCACTTTCCGGATAGACAATGTGTGTAATTGTGGGAGAGCATGCCCCAATCTTTTAGGGAAAGATTGTTCTTTGCACCAACTGTTGTAACTATATAATTTCGGTAAATTCTCCTTTCTAAAAGTTAAGTAATTCTAGCTGGCTAATTGATAAATAATGGAAAATATACCAGATTGGGGCTTCTGAGCAGCAGTACTAGAAGCTACAATCCCTCAGGATTACCCTCCTAGAACGCTGAGGGGGTGGGCAGTAGTCAGCCACCTTCTGGGGACCCAATCTGCCTGTGGGAATGGGAGTTGGGGCAATAGCACCAGAGGGAGGTGTCACAATTCATTATGTGTGTGTATATATATATGGATGGAGAATTTTGATATTCTTTTTTTTTTCAATGGGGGTAGGGATGGGAAAAAGAATGAGTAGCAATATGATTGCCAAAAGGGAAAAAAAGAAATAAATAAAATTACATCATTGAAACAGTTTTTAAAAATATTCAGAAAAGAGCAGAAGAAAAACTAGAAGAAAACACAGCTAAGAGGGAACTTCAAACAATTACATGTTGAATTTATTATATCCCTAAAAGGAAAAGCAGGCTTTATTAATAGAGATTTGTGGTTTCATGTGCATTCCTTTATAATGTTCTTTTTATGTGGTATTTGTTCAGAATTAAAAATAAATATGAGAAAACTTTAGAGTCAGTGATTTATCTACTTGTTTGTACCCTCTGAAGAGCCACCCAACCAGTCATTGGGCCCATCCTTGGTTTCCTGTTCCACTTACATATTTCTTCAGTGGGAGCTAATTGTTAGTTTCAGCCTTAACCTCTGTCCTTAGTCATCAAGTATTTGTCAAATGCCTACTCTCTACAAAGCATTGTGCTTGGCATTGGCAAGGAAGGGGCACAAAGAAGATGACATACTCCTTGCCTGAAGGATTCAAAATAGAGTTGGGGGAGGAGATAGGGCAGGAGCAACTTAAAAATTGGAATATCATAACAAGAATTAAATGGCAAAACAAGACAGTAAGCTTGATGAAGGCAGGGGCCATTTTTTTATCTAAACCTTGTTTCTCCCTCGGGACATAGCACAGTGCTCTGCACACTGGATCCACAACTTGACCCAGCTTTCCCTTCCTTCCAAAAGATGCTACCTCAGTTTCTACATTTCTGCAAGGCAGCAAAATCCACTTACTAAGTGTTCCCCTGGAGATCGAGAGGGCTAGTTTTGAGAAAGTTGCAGGCACTCCCATGATTTCTCAGGTCAAATGCCTCCCTTTCATCTCTCCAATTTTCTAATACACTTTTGCCAAGTGCCAGCAGAAGAACCTGGCAGGAAACCATCAGCTCCCAAGAAAACACAAAGCTCTGTTTCCTACTTGGTTTTTTCCAAAGGCAATATCCAAGAACCCATCAGAGTTAGAACAGCTGCAGGAAAACTCCCTAGGTTTGCCTATTGAAGACTAGTACAGTTGTGCCTCAGTTTCCTTTTTGAGTTTGAAGTACAATCTTATCAACATATCCCTTAAGGCAGTATTCTTTACCTTTTTTTGTATAGTGGATCCTTTTGGCTATCTGGAGAAGCCTAGAATCTTAGAACCTTAGAATCACATTTTAAAATACTTAAAATATATTGGGTTTTGAAGGAAACAAATTATATTGAAATATAGTACAATTTTTTTTAAGTTCATGAATGCCAGGTTAAGAATTCTTGGCTTAAGGCTTTGTAGCCAGAGGACTTTTGCTCAAATCCTGCCTTTGATACTTTACTACTTGTAAGACCTTGGGTAAGTCATAACCTTTTAGAGATTCAGTTTCCTTATCTGAGGTTCCTTCCAGCTCTAGATCCATTGATCTCTTCTAACTGGTTTCTTCAATCCTTATTAGGCATGATTGTACTCTGAGACTCTCCCCTGACATTCCAAGACAAGAGACTTCCCTATGTCTCATCTCCAGATGCTTCTTTGATATATATGGTGTCTATTTCTGTGAATATTCAACCATCAGATCCCTAGAGACTTTCTCTTACTCAATGTGTCCAAGACAGAGCTCATCTTTTTCCCTTTAAAATCCTTTCTTCCACCTCACTTCTTGGTTTACCCTGATGACTCTCCCATTCTCTGAGACAAGCAGAATCCAACCCACTTGTCATCTTAGACTCACCTCATTTGTCACTCCCTTCCCTCTTCCCTCCCTCACTGGCCAAGATGTGTCCATTCTGACTCTCCCAAATGCCTTGCTTCTATCCCTTTCCTTAATCTCCCCCCTGAAGCCAAGGCAGCCCAGTTCTTGGGGCTGAGAGGCACCACAGGGGCTGTCAGGTACATTCCAGGAGACAGTGCACCAGATTTATTCCCAACCTTAGTACTGCACCTGGCACAGAGAAGGTGCTTAACAAAATCTTGTTGATTTTTTAAAATTTCTTCTTTATTCTTTTTAAAATTAAATTTTATGTTTATTTTTAGCTTACATCATTCATTTCCACAAGATTTTGACTTACAAATTTTCCCCCCATCTTTCCCCTATTCACCACCCCAAAACAGCAAGTCCACCATATACCTCCTCCCCTGATCTGCTCACTCCTATATCTTCCCCCATCCCCCTCTAACTTTCCAGTAGGGCATGATGGATCTCCATCCCCCAGTGCCTATATATTTTATTTCCCAGTTGCATGTAAAAAAATTTATAAAAATTTATATAAAATTTATATGTTATATATATGTATATGTATATATATATAATATTTGATTTTAAAACTTTGAATTCCATATTCTTTCCCTTCCTCCCTAATCACCCACCCTTATTGGGAAGATAAGCAGTTCAGTATAGGTTGTACACGTGTAGCTATGCAAAACATTTCCATAGTGGATATATTGTGAAAGACTGACTATATTTCCCTCCATCCTATCCCACCTCCCACTTGTTCTATTCTCTACTTCGACCCTGTCCCTTTTCAAAAGTGGGTGCTTCCAAATTCCCTCCCCCACAACCTGCCCTCTCTTCCATCATCCCTCCTCTCATCTCCTTCCCCCCTACTCTCCTATAGGGTGAGATACCCTATTTAGTGTGTATGTTATTCCCTCCTTAAGCCAAATTCAATGAGTGTAAGGTTGACCCATTCCCTTTTGCCTTCCTGTTCTTCCCCCCCATTGTAACCATTTTCCTTTGCCTCTTCTATATGAGATAACTTACCCCATTCTGTCTCTCCCCATCTCCTCTCATTATATTCCTCTCTTACCTCTCAATTTCATCTTTTAAGTAGCATCCCTTCCTATTTTGTCTATGCATGCCTATATACATATTCACATACACTCACATACGTATTCATATGCCTATATACTCTCCTATGTAGACATATATATGTATGTATATATATATACACATATATATACACACAGACACACACACACAGACACACACACACATTTATATTCCCTTCAACCCTTCTCATACTGATAAAAGTTTCATAAGTTACAATTATTGTTTTTCCAAGTAGGAATGTAAATAGTTCAACTTTGATAAGCTCCTTATGATTTCTTTTCTCTGTTTACCTTCTCATGCTTCCATTGCTTCTTGTATCTGAATGTCAAATTTTCTATTCAACTCTGGTTTTTTCATCAAGAATGCTTGAAACTCCTCTATTTCATTGAATGACCCTATTTTCCCCTGAAACATGATACTCAGTTTTGCTGGGCAGGTGATTCCCAGCTCCTTTCACCTCTAGAATATCATATCCCAAGCCCTTCAATCCCTCAATGTAGAAGCTGCCAGGTTCTGTGTTATCCTGATTGTGTTTCCACAATATTCAAATTGTTTCTTCCTGGCTGCTCAAAATATTTTCTCCTTGATCTGGGAACTCTGGAACCTGGCTATAATATTCCTAGTTTTCTTTTTTGGATCTTTTTCAAGAGGTGATCAGTGGATTCTTTCAACTTCTGTTTTACCCTCTGGTTCTAAAACATCAGGGTAATTTTCCTGGAGAATTTCTTGAAGGATGATTTCTAGGTTCTTTTTTTTTATCATGGCTTTCAGGTAGTCCACTAATTTTTAAATGATCTCTCCTGGATCTCTACTCTCCCGAAGTCCCTCTAGCCATGGCTGGTTGGGCATACTGAGGCTCTGCTCCCAGTGGGCTGTGATGAACCCTTCCTGTCTGCTAGCCAGGCTATCTTCAGTGGGAGGCTTGTTTCTTTCTGTTACTTTGTGGGTTCTGTAGCTTTAAAGTTTGTTTAGAGATGTTTTTATAGGTATTTGAGGTGGTTATGAAGGGAGCACAGGGAGTTTTCCTACTTCTATAGCACCATCTTGGCTCCACCAGCTTGTCGATTTATTGATTAAAATATTGATGGATTGGTGATGCCAAGATACCTGGTCCTTGACCCTGAGGGCATCTCGTGATTTAAAGTATGCCTTAAGAGGTACATACAGCACTACAAATGGTTCCCTTCTAGATGACAATGTCCAATAGGTAATGTAGGAGAGAAGAGTCTAGTCTATGTCCATTTCTGAAATAGAAGTTGTCTATGGTTCCTGATTCCAGGTAGAGATACTCAGGTGTGTCAGAGGTAGCTCTATTCACTCTCAAGAGCTGGTTGTAAAGTTTTTCTAGGAGCATTTGCACCTCAGAAATTAGCAATCAGCAAACACTACAAATCAAGTCTTAATGTATTACTTTGTTGATAGTCTAGCCTTAAGAAAGTGATAGAGAAAATGTTAATAATGCATATTTAATTTAAATATGTGTTGTGCATACAAACCCCTCCCAAAAGCTGGTTGTTAAACATTTACCAACACACCACTATTCATACTCCTGGAGGGCCAGTATAAGCACCCCCCTCTCCTTAAGGATGGTGGGGAAGGAGATTTTATGGAGTGTCAAGGCCAACTAGACTTCAAACACTCTGTGTTCTAGTCAAACTAAACCAACTACCATCTCCCATTCTGATCTTGACCTCTCTTACCTCCATACCTTTGCTCATGCTGTGCCCCATTCCTATAATAGAATCTTTCCCTTATCAAAAGTCTTCCTTTCCTTCAAGGTCCAACTTAGTTCTCACCTCTTCCATAAAGCCTTCCCTGATCACCCTGGATGAAAGTGTTCTCTTCTCAACTTAGCATTCTGAATAGTTTTCTCCTTGTATTTGAATTATTTTTGTAATAATTTCATCTACTAGGTTGCCAGATCCTTAAAGGCAAGAAATGTATCTTATTTTTTCTTTGTATCTCCAGCACAATGTCTGGCACATAGTAGGCATGTTGAGTTGAATGAGATGGTAGAGTCTATACATCGCCATATTGGAATATCCCCTGCCCATTGCTAGAAACCCATCACAATAATTCTATCTATTGCTAGAAGTAACTTTTAGTTGTAAGAGGAAGATCCTCCATGCTGGGCGAGTATTCAGCATCATTGAGTAAATAGGATCCAACAATTTAAGGCGTAGCATTCCCCTTTCCCACAGCCCAGATTCTTGGGATTACAATGTGGGCAGTAGACTCTAGGATGATAAACCATTGTCTCTGTCTTGCTCCTAAGGGACTCAGAGGAACCTTTCTTCTCCAGAAGATTAGTGCAATCAGCTCTTAATTATTTATATCAACAGAAGGGAACCCAGATGCAAATGATCCCAAATATCAGATAAGCAGAAGGAGCTTGTCTATTTGGATTTGGTATGCCAAATATTGATAGATTCTGAATGGGGAACAGCTGTGTGGCAGAGTGGAAGAGGGCTTCCAGCTGCCTGTAATTGTTAATTACCCGTCCTACCCCCAGGTAGGAAGAAGAGATCAGGACATTCTCTTGACATTAGTAATTGGTGGAGTATGTCTGGCAAGGAAACCAGATCCTAGGGGTATAGAGCATGGAGCACAGGGAGAGCTGAGTATCTATGGGAGTCCGTATTGTGGTCAGTGATTAGTGGTGTGAATCAGAAAGTGAGGGAGTAATTAGAAAGTGATATACAGAAAAAAAAATACTGCCTTTGGGCTCTAAGGACTTGGGTTCAAATCCTGACTGTTGCTGGTTTTGTGACTTCAGGTACAATGATTGAGCCTGTATGGGCCTCAGTGTCCTCATCTGTAAAATGATGGGGTTGGAGTAAATGGCCTCTAAGGTCCCTCCCACCTCTGAAGCTATTATTTTATGACTGCGTAGGACCTGAGTGATCAATGGGTCCAGTTATATGGCCCCAGAGAGTTGGGTTTGCCCATGGAGGCAGTCTTGTATACAGCATCAAGAGAGTTTATATTAGAATGCAGCATTGAGGTGGAAGTCCTCATCCTGTGGAGCTGGCCGGCTTACATAGGTATTCATATAGGTTGTGCCAAGTGTGATCAGGGACTCCCTAATGCCTCAAAAAACTATTTATTTAGTATTTTACATGTCTTTTTTAAAGTTTGTATTTTTCAAGTAAAGTTTAGCTGTAAATTTTAAAATTAGTTGTTTAATTTCTTAAGTTTTATGAATTTAAAAATGTCCTTTATAACTGTATATTCAATAAATGTTTCCCTCCCCCCCAAAAAAATCTCCAGGGGGCACACTATAATGAAATGAGCTCTGGCTGGTCATTCCATGGGTGAGGACTGTCCTGATGCCCTTCCAGAGAAAAGATTGTAGCATTTGTCTGTAGCATTTGGGGACAAGGATGAAATAACACTGATCTATGTTATTTCTGAGTCCCCTTTCCACCCAGGAAAGAAAGGCATCCCCTCCTGGGAGGGATGATGAGGGTAGCAGCAGCTCAGGATGGGGGTGGGGGAAGTATGAGTATGAGTCAGTCTGTAACACATGATTTGGGGAGTAGCTGATCTGTCTTCTTACTTAGATTCCGCATAAGTTACTGTTAGAATTAGTTCGTGTTCCCTAAATATCTACTGACAGTAGAGGAAGGAGATCCAGGAACACTCTAGGTTATTAGGCAAGCCAGCTCAGCAGTAAAAACGTGCTGAGTAATTCAGGGAATGAGTCATGGACATGTAGATCATCAAAGACCACCTTTCCACACCAGGAGCAAGCAGATTTGCAAATGTCGAGACATGGGGCACTTAGGGTTTTGCCCTTTCCTTCTGGTGTGCTGGCTGGGTGAGCATGCACTGTGTTCATGAAGGGACTGAAGAGGGGAGCTGATCACAGGTTGACTCTTTGCAAACAGGAATTCCAGAAGGAATGCACGCTGGTCATAACGGCCAGCTTCTGTCTCAAGTGGTCAGTGATGGCGTTCACCACAGGGAGGGGGCTGTGTTCATGCCCACGAACCTGTGCACCATCCCTAACACCTGAAAAGTACCTGGAAAATGGAAATGGCCCCACCCAGCAACCCAGCCTGCAAAGTCCCCCGAGGGCAGTGGTTCTTAACTTTTTCTGTGTCCTAGACCCCTTAGCCGTCTAGTGGAGACTACAAGCCCCTTCTCAGAATAATGTTTGTAAATGCACAAAATAATAATAAAAAATCCCAAAGGAAACCAACTGTGTTCAAATGCAGTTATCAAAATATGGGGAAAATAAGCTCATGGTTAAGAACTAGATTAATCTTAAAATGCCTCTTTTTTGTGTCTTTCTCACACTCAAAAACTTCAGTTTAATTCTCCACTGTGCCTTGAAGAAGCTCATTACTGGGAAAAACTCATTACCTACCAGATCCAATCAGCCTTGGGATGCAGCCTCATCACTCCCCTCTGCCTCCATTTAAGGAGCTCCCTTAAGGAGCTAGACAGCTAGACATAGCAGTTGGTAGAGTGCTGTCTGGAGTCAAGAAAACTCATCTTGGTGAGTTCAAATCTGGCCTCAGACACTAGCTGTGTGACCCTGGGCAAGTCACTTCCCCCTCAGTTTCCTCATCTGTAAAATAAGCTGGAGATGGAATTGGCAAACCCTCCAGTGTTTGCTGAGAAAACCCCAAATGGGGTCACAAGGAACTAGAACACTAAATGACAAAATTAAAGTGTTCAGACATCACCTCGTTTCTCACCTGGCCCTAGTGAGACAGATTCCTCTGGCTTTTTCACCAGTTTTCCTTCCCCGTTACCTCTCCCCTACCTCTTTTCATTTCCTTTTATCTATACTGTCATCCTGCATTAGATTGTAAGCTCCTTGAGGGCAGGGGCTGCCTTTCTTTCTTTGTATTTGTATTCCTCATGATACATGGGTATTTAATTAATGTTTATTGACTAATAATTCAATATGACAAGCACTTATTAGTTGCCTACTGTGTCCAAGGAACTGTGCTACCAGATGCTGAAGAAATAAGACAAAACTGCAATACTCTCTGCCTACTGAGGGACACAACAGACTCAAAGTATATGTTGTCAATCAGTCAGTCAGTTATCTTTTATTAATCTCCTACTATGTGTGAGGCACTGTTAGTTAGTCTATGCATGTGCATTTAATTAAGCACCTGCTGTGTGCCAGGCAATGAGAAGCAGCATGGATTTAGTGAAGAGTTGGCCTTGGAGTCAAGTCCTGGCCCACTGTGTGACACTGGGAGAATCACTGAACTTCTCTGTATCCCAGAAAAATGGGACTTAAAGTTGCAGAGCAGGCACCCAGCTATACTGGTAGAGGAAATTCCTTAACTGAAGTTGCCTGCACTGATGAGATCATAGCTCTAGTCCCCCCAGATGTGCCAGGCATTGTGCTGGGGACACAAAGAGAGAAACAAAACTCCTCCATGGTGCTAGTCCAGATTCCTTTGCAGGCTTTCAGCCCCCAAGCCCAGTATTCTAATCCCCAAATACTTTCCCTGCCACTGCATAGCTACACAAATGCTCTGTTCCAGCCAAACTGGCTCAGTCACCATCAGTCAAAAATGCCTTGTGTAACCCCACAACCCAGCTTTTGCCTGTTATGTTTCCCCAAATCAAAATACATCCGCTTAGCAAAACCCTCCCCATCTTTCAAGATCGTCCTCAATCCCTCCTCATCCATCAGGCTTTCCATGGTCACCCCAACCCATCTCTGAGCTATGGCAATGCTCCATGGCTTTACAGCTCACTTGGCACATAGCCATGACTGCCTCATGTGTCAGTTATTTTGTTATCGGTGCTGCCATGGAGAGGAGCCAAGGATTCTGACTTAGAAGGACCCCAGAAGCCATCTAACCCAAGCCATAGATGAAAAAACTGAGGTCCAACAAGTTTAAAGGGCTTGCCCAAGGTCACACAGGTAGTAGGAATCAGAGCTAGGATTTGAACTCAAGCCAATGATCTCAGAATCTCAGAGTTGGAAGGTGAATGTAACGTCTCAAGAAATTGGACATTTTGTATTTGATTTCTTAAGTTTGTATTTTAAAGCAAATTTTAGTTGCTTTTTTAATTAGTTGTTTTAGATTCTTAGGTTGTTTGATGAATAGAAATAAGGACATCATTATTTTTCTAGGAAGGGACCTAATGGCCCCTATGTCCAACCCATACTTGAAAAAAATAACTTCCTCTGTTCTAAAATCCAGGTCCTCTAATTCCATCACTAGAACTCCAACCCCATCTCCAGAGCTCCGACTCCCACTTGTTGTCCTACTAGACTTAAACTCCTTGAAGCCTGCTTCTGTCTCCTTGTTCATATCAGCCCTTCCCCACCCCAAACACTTTGGAGCTAAACTCACAGATTTGTCAGTGGGTTGACAGACACATGAGAACGTTTCAATACAAGATGATAATCATGATGTGGAAGATGTCTTTTGGTGGAGAAAATGCCTTCCTAGGGGCAGAGCTAATGTGCTGGAACAGTATCAATCCCAGCAATGCTAATAGCAGCCGGGGGGCTCCGTAGCTATGAAATGAGGAGAACCAGCAAAGGCAGAATGTCCACTGCTCATCTTCCCCAGGTAGCAAGCCTCCCAGAGATCCAAGGTCAAACCCCAGCCCAGGCTTTGTAACAATAATAATGCTAATAACATCAGTAACAACAATCACTTTCCACAGCTCTTTCCTTGTGCCAGGTGCTATTCGAAGCATTTTACACGTATGACCTCATCTGATTCTCACAATACTGGCTATTATTATCCCCATTTCATAGATGAGAAAACTGAGTCAGACAGAGGTGAAGAAGTGACTTGCCCAGGGTCACACAGTCCAGTCTTCCTGACTCCAGTGCTCTATCCAGTTTGCTTCCTGGTCTATTCATTTATTCTATAAATGTATGGGGATTGTATATCTAAAGCCTTAAGGGAACTTGAACTTCACCTTGTCTACCTCTCACTTTTACAGACAAGAAAACAGAGTGGTCTGTTTCCTTTACTCCCAAATCAGAGGAGGGAAAGACAGAGGCTAGAAGATCTTGGAATAATAGCCATAGTAGCAGTAATCAATCAATTAGCAGCCATTTATTAAGTACCTACAATGTCCTAGGGATACAAAGGCAAAAATGAAACAATTCATGCTCCCAAGGAGTTCCCCCTTCCCCCAGGAAGGGGAAGGAATAGGCATTTGTTCATACAATCTACACACCAGCTACGTCCCAGGCACTGTACAAAGTACTTTACAAATAACACTTCATTTGATCTCATTTATTTGATTATGATTAGGGAGACAGCATGCAAACATGAGTGTGTAAAGAATAAATTCAAAAGAAATCCATGGTGATTTGGGGAATGAGGAAGGGCTCTGGAAGCTGGAAGGATCAGCTTCATGAAGGAGGTGGTGCTTGAGCTGAATCTCGAAGGAACCCAGGAACTCTGAGCCATGGAAGAGACAAGGTCTGCATTCCAGCATGCCACAACAAAGGCAGGGTTCAGCCCCAGGAATGGGGAACAGGCCAGTTTTACTGGACCAAAGAGTGCGCGAAGGGGAATGTTATAAAATAACAGGAATTTGTTTAGAGAAATATGGGGGAGAGGGAACTCAGTGATTGAGATCCATACAAATTAAACCACACAAACAAATGTTTCTAAATATCACCATGCCCAATACTCATAATCTCCCAACTACATGGAATGAAAAACTTTCAAAACAGAGATCTAGTAGAAGAAATTGAGATTGAGAGGGAACAAGATGAGGTCTATATCATCTCCGTTATCTGTCTGATCCTAGACCTGTCTTCTACCTCTTGGGGCTACAGGGGAGACTTCCTCTAACATGTCCCAGCCCTTCATCCGGAAACCTCACTCCAGTCCTGGAATTTATACTTTACAACTACTCTCCACCCCTTCACCCTCTCTTTCTGATAGGATGGCTCCCCTAGAACCTCCATTATTGGAGGGTATTCAGGCCAGCCAGGGCTCATTCCTAGCTAAGCTTCACTCAAGACTTTACCATCCCTTATTTCAGCTTGGTCTCCCCCCACCTCTTTTCAGTTTTCTTTAAAATGTCATCTTCCCCCCAATAGAATTTAAGCTCCTTGAGGGCAGGTACTGTCTTTCTTTCAACCATACTTGTATTTTCAGGACTTAGCACAGTGTCTGACACATAGCAAGCATTTAATAAATGCCACTTGATCGACTGACTCAGCTGATTGGAGGCATCTAATACATATTTACTGATTGAATGTCCCAAAAAGTGTCTTCTCAGCAAGCCTAGAGAAGACAAGCTTGCATTTTAGCACTGCCATTTCTGTGCAACAGGCACTATAACATGAACTATAACAGAATAATCATAGGACAGTGACTTGTCCCAGTACCATAGCTATCTGAAATTTTAAAAATCATCATGAGATAACTGATACACACACATATAGTGCCTTAAGGTTTACAAAGCTCTTTACACATGTATCTCATTTGATTCTCCTAATACCTCTATGAGATTGGCACCCACTCTATAGATGACCAAACTAAAGCACAGAGAGGCCAAGGCTCACACACTGGCAGATCTTTATTGTGAGATCCTAACCCAGCTTTCCGCGACTCAAAGTCCAACGCTGTCTACTCTGTCCCTCAGTGACACCAGTCAGGAGCTCCTTTGTGTAGGCTGCATGAGCTCATTCACACTGGGATTCCTAAAGCTGCTTCCTCCCAAGGTACTTCATCTACCACTGCCACTCCCTAGGACTTGTGTCCCCTCTATTCTGGGCTCTGGAAATGCCAACAGGGTCAAGAGCCATGTCCCTAAGCTTTATTCTCTTCATGGTCTCATGAGGACATGGTATGGGTGGATATTTCTGTGTCAATGGCAGCCCATTCCTGAACCTTCTGCCTCTCTCCCAGGTCCAGCTGCAGAAATTTACTGAAGGGAGCAGTATTAAGGGCCAGACTATAGGGGATCTAGGCTGTCTGAGATGTACAGGCAAAATGACAGAAGAAGAAAGGGAGAGACAGAAAAAGAGAGATGGAGAGAGAAAAAGGAGGGTTCAAATGTGGACTGAGGAGGAAGGGAAAGGCAGAGACAGAGAAAAAGGACAAGAGGTGGAGAAAGTCAGAGACAAAGACACATAAAGAGACACAGAGATGGGAAAAGTAGAGATAAAGAGTGAAAGACAGAGAGAGAGAGAGAGAGAGAGAGAGAGAGAGAGAGGGCAGACAGATGAGAGAGAGGAGAAAACAGGCAGGAGACAGAAAGAGGGACAGAGAGGCAGGGGGAGCTCCTGCTGGTTTTCTTCTGGGTTTCTCCTTTCGTCCTTCAGAATACCGATGCTTTTGTCTAAATTGGAGGTCAACATGGAGACCCCTCAGGTCAAACTGGGAAATGACAGAAGCCAGGGGCAAAGGTCAGAGCACGTGTTGATGGAAAAACAAGTCGGGCCAGACATCAGTCAAGTGTTAAATAGGAACAGATGCTTCATGTATTTTTAAAAATCATCTTTATTTTTGTTGCTTCTTTATTCCCCTGTGTTTCAGACCTGAGACTTGGAGGCATGTGCAAGTACGTGTGTGTGTGTGTGAGAGAGAGAGAGAAAGAGAGAGAGAGAGAGAGAGAGAGAGTGTGTGTGTGTGTGTGTGTGTATCTGTGTATTTTCCCAAACAGCTCTATAACTGTGACATGGAGGGGGTGGGCTGGGGAGAGGCGGACAGGTGGATTTATTAACAGCCCTGTCAAATCCTGGAGAGAAATTGTTCCCATCTTAAGATTGGGGGAGGTGGGGGAAGCAGAGGGGGAGAAGTGATAGTAAAGAATGGGAATAGAAAGTTAAGTTTGAACTTCTCGGAGAAATTGAGGGAGAAAATAACACCCATCATTCCTGGTTCTGCCCTCTGGCACCACGTGGAATGAATCTTCCCACTTCACTGAGGATTGAAAGAGATAATGTATGTAAAGTGATCTGCAAACCTTTACCCGTCAGCAGGCTTTATGGATGGGGAGGCCTAGGCCTAACAGCTGTTCTCTTTTACATTTAATCATAAGAAGAAGCATTTTATCTGGCTTTAAGATTTGTAAAAAATATGTATTATCTCTCTTGATCCTTATAACAACCCTGAGAATTAGATGCTAACATATCCCCATTCTACAGATCAGGAAACTAAGGCTGAGAGGTTAAGACACTTGCCCAGGGTTATTGAGGTAGGATTGTCTGAGGTAGGACTCAAACTCAGTTCTTCCCTGACTCCATGTCTAGCATTCAACCCACTGTACCACCTAAACATGGCAACTACTTAATAGCAATACATCTGGGGTAGAACATTGGGCCTAAAATTGAGTAATGAAGTAATTGCCAACACCCCTTCACTTTACATTGGGACATGCTTGAAGCCATAACTGGCCATTTTGGTGCTCAGGACAAGCTTCACAAAACGACCCATAATAAGCTTGTGCACTCAAAGCACTTTTATGAGACAAATTTGGCTGAGGGGGAGAGAGCAGCCCTGGGATTCACTGATGGAAAGGACCAGGGCTAATGAGAAGAAAGGAACAAGCCAGATAGAACCTGAGGGCAGGTCATCAGGCCCATGCTGCAGAAAAACCATTGGTTTGGGAGTCAGTCCTGGGTTCATGCTCTGGCCCTGCTGTTCATCGTTTGTGTGACCTTGGACAAGTCATTTAATATAACCTTTATGGGATATGGTTTCTTATCTGCAAAATGATGTTAGATTTGATGGCTGTTAGACACCAGTCCCTTCCAGCTCCACATCTATGCTCCTCTGATCTGGATGAAGCTACCATGGACAACACCAGTTGACACAATGGACAGAGCATAGTTATCAGAGAGCTTGGGTTCAGATCATACCTCCAATGCTTCCTGCCCGTGTGATCTTGGTAAGTCACATTCAGTGTTCCCATCTAAAAGAATGAGGCTGGGTTAGAGGCCCTCTGCCTCTTCCCTCCCACCATTAGAGTTATTGTCCTGTTTTAATGAATTATTCTTGTCAGCTAGGCACTAAGCTCAATTGCTTCTTCACCAATGAAGGAATATAAAAGCTTTCTAAATTCTAGTGCCTGGGAGCAAAGTCCCGGTCACCCCACCCTAGTTCTGACCCTGAGTATTCATGATCTTATGGTCCTGTGGGTCCCACTCTGATGAAAGAGAAAAGGGAGCTTTACACCTCTGAAATCACTCCCAGTATCTAAATAGCAGATGACAGAGCCTAGGGAAGGGATGTCTTTTACAAAGATTTAATGAAAAGTACAGACCACAGGAAGGCTTAATCAGAGAAGTCTGCAGAAGACCTCAGTGTTTTCTTACAGGACCTCAGGTTACTCTGTGTGGGACAAATTGGAATCCAAAGAATAATAAATCCTAACTGACATTAATAGAGCTCTTTGAAGTCGGCTGGGAGCTTTACACGCTCAATCTCCTGGTACTGCAGAAACAGGGACTTACATCCCATTTCTGCTGCTTCCTACCTGGGTGAATTTGGGGAAGTTCCTGAGCCCCCATGGCTCAGTTTCCTCATCTGTAAAAGGGGAATTGAACTAGACAGTTCCTTAGGTTCCTGCTATCTCAAAAACTCCAAGCATATGATGAAAGTGACCTCCCTGTACTGCAGTGAAATGAGGCTGCTGAATCAGACGGCCTCCAGTCTTTTACATCTACATTTAGGATCCTGTGTTCTCATTTGAACCTCAAAACCAGCCTGTGAGTGAGGTACCATACGTGTGCACTATCATCCTGTTTTTTTAGAAACATTTTATAGAAACCAAGGCTCGGGGATTAAGTGATTTGCCCTGGGCCACATAGACAGTGAGTGTCAGAGGTGGGCTTTGAATTGAGGTCTTCCTGCCTCCATCCTCTTGCAGCTCAGGCAGGTCAAACACTGAGCCAGATGTCAGCCCATTCCATCATTCCCAAAGCAGGGATGACCCACCTTTGTGCCATAGGCTGCCAAAGGGCCTCTGAGCTCTCATTGGTTCCTAGATCTCACTAAATAACAAACAGATGGGCCATATCAGCAACACACACATTTACCAGCTCATCAATCACGCTTTAAAAGTCTGCTGAAAACTCTCTATGAATGAATGTTCAATGAGGCCACAATCTTGCAAGAAGGAGCCAAGAAAATGCATGTTCTTTATCAGTCACGATGTGGGGCACACAGATGAAGAAAATCCCCATGTGGCATGGAGTGGGCCAGGATCTCCAGAGGCTGGCTCAGTTCTCCTGTGAAGCTCTCCACTCCTAGTCAGCTAGCTCCATCCTGAGCACGAGGGAAAAGACAATGAGAACAGGCAGAAAAAAGCAGGGTCATGATGGAACCCAGGGCTTCTGACCCCAAACCTAGGACTCTTTCTGCCTACTTGGCCTTTGGGGATATTCAGGCGCTGCTATATGGCAGTGAGTCATGAAACATTACTGTCAAAGAAGAATTAAAGGTGGGGATGGATGACCCAAAGGGCATTGGTGAGATATATGGGTACAATGGGTGTGCACCCCTCAAATGAGGAGTCACACAGGGGAAGCTTTGCAAAAAACATCACTTAAAAAAAAAGTCACCAGAAAAAAAAGATGGGTCAGAAATGTGGCTAGAAGGAGAGGCAACTGACGGACAGCAGGGGGTAGGGATTTCTTTCATGAATGGGTCAATCAATTAGTCAATCAAAAGTGCTTACTATATGCCAGGCACTGTGCTAACCTCTAGAGATACAAAGAAAGGTAAAAATGTCTCCCCTGCCCTCCAGAAGCTCACATTCTAAAAGGGAATGCAGTGCATAAACAATTATGTACATACAAGATATATACTGTGCAAATGGAAAGCAAGAGAGGGCAGGCTCAGAAGGAGGGAACTAGTAGATGTGGTCCAGGAAAGGCCTCTTTCAAAAGGTGGAGTTGTCTTGAAGGCAGCTGGGAAACCAGGATGCAGAGGTGAGGAAGGAGAGTTCCAGGCAAGAGAGAGCCAGTCCAAAGGCACAGAGCTGGGAGATTGCCCACTGAGGTTCCCTCTAAAGCTTAAATTCTTTGATTTAGTGGGGAAATACAAGCAAGGCTATTGCACTCAGTGGACTCCAACAAGTTGGGTTGAACTTGTGAGAAGATATCAACAAGAACAAAATAGGAAGTCAACATGAATCAGCTGTTACCCATATCCTTGAAGGGAATATTAGCATTGCTGAGATCACAGGTTCATTGGAATATCGGAATGACCTTGGACAAGTCACTTAACCTCTGTGGGCTCAGTCTGTAAGTGGGGGAGAAGGGAGGGATGTGAATTAAACAATCTCTAAGAAACCTTCCAACTCTAAATTCTATGAGAAGCCAATGCTCTGGGAGTGCAGACACCCACCCACAGGAATTAGATGTTATATTGTTTGTCTTTTATTTCCGTGTTCTTCACCTGACCATCCTTGGAAGCCAAGAGCAAGTCTCTTCTGTTCATGTAAACCTTCCAGACCTTTGCAAATGACAGCGTGTTTTCTCTAGAACTAAGGTTCTAATACCTGGGATTGATCTCCATGTAAAATATTATAACTTCCATCAATCAATAAGCATTTATTGCAACACTTGCCATGTGTCACACATTGTGCTAAGCACTAGGGATACAAAGAAAGGCAAATGCACACAGCAGCACCTGCCTCCAAGAAGCTTACCTTCAGAATCCTATTGAACCTCACAATACCGCTGGGAAGCAGTAAGAGAGACCTTGCTCTCCCCATTTTTGTGAATGAAGAAACTCAGGCAAAGTGACTTGACCAAATCCTTCATTGCATCCTCTGTAGGTAGTGTCCTACATAGCAGGGACAAGACTGGCCATGTGATTTCACTGGTATATGGAACTCCTAGGTGGGGAAACAACCTTCACCAATGCAGGTTGGCACCTTCTCTGCAACTTAGAGTCCTAGAGAGTTGCCTAAAGCATTGAGGGGGTGTAGGGACTTGCCCAGAGACATACAAATAGTATGTATTGGAGATGGGACTCGAACCTAGGTCTTCTTGGTTTTGAGACTGGCTTCTATCCATTATACTGTACTGATTCTGCACATGCTTGGCATTTGTTTGTTGAATGGAATGAATCAGTAAGCCTTCATGAGGTCTCATTATTAGCCCTTGTTTTGGGTTCTGAGCTGTTCCATCCCACTGCTTAGAAATATTCCAACATTTCAAGAATCTAATAGAATGTAAGCTAAAGATGCAGAAAGGTCAGGGGCTGTTCCATTTTTGATATCTAGCATAGTACCCAGAACATAGTAGGTGGTTAATAAATGCTTGTTTATTGATTGACTGAGCTGAAATTTCATCAGTGTGGATCATCCCAAACCCCTTCTTAAATTCATAGAATTAAAGATGAAAGAGGCCGTTAAATCCAGCTGCCTCATTTTATGGCTGATGAAACCAAGAGCCAGTGGGATGAAGGGAGTGAATCAGTGATTGCCAGTGGCAGGGGCCAGATTTAAACCCAGCTCTGGATCTAAGCTCTGATAAGTCTAAGAATGAGGCAGGAAGATTGTCTTTTGTGTCTGCATCTATTTCTTGGGAAAGGGTTATAAGGGGGAAGAACTGGGGAACATGTTGATGGCGGGATATCATTGTTAAAAAGGTCTTTGCTAGATTTGTAAGCAGCGAAGACCTGAGTTTCTTGGGCCTCAGGACTACACCTTCAGTCTTACAGATGAGCCTCTTTCTCCACCCTATCTTGAGTCCTAACCTGGTCACTCCAGGAACAGATGCTGTAGTCTTTGTTTCTTGGCCTGTTTCCTTGATGGTCCCACCCCAGACCTGCTGACAGCTTGAATCCCAGATCTTGTCTCTGCCAAGAGGAGAAACTCTTCTCTTTGGATACTTGGATACAGATGGCCTTTTCATTACAGGCAGTGAGCCAGGGGGGCATCTTGACAGTGGAGACTTAAGGGTTCAGTAGTGAATTCTGAAAGGCTACAGGAGGAAAAGTCACTGTTGGGATTTCGTCTTTGTCACAGTGTCAAATTTAGCTTCCAAATCTAGTGAAAGGAATTTGATTCAATCCAACTGAACAAACTAAACAGTATCATATGCCAGTCCTTGGGCTAGATGCTGGAATTACAAGGTAAAAAGCCTCCTTAAGCAGCTTACAGCCCACTAAGGGGGACACATCATGTATATCCACCATTGATGCTTACTGCCTGTGGAGCCTTGGTCAAGTCACTTATTCCCCTGGGCTGCTATTTCCCAATCTGTGAAATGAAAGGATTACAGCAACTGGCTTTGGAAGCATATTTCAGTTCCAGATCTATGGTGATGATGCCTACTCTGCTTACCTAAAGCTGTTACCCACTCTCACTCAGGTGAAGGGGGGAGGAACATACCTTTACTATGTACTCGGATGGAGATATGACCCTTGGATGGCTGAGAGAATGCTGACTGAAATACTGCATGCCTGGGTAGGGGATTTGTATCAGGTGGTGGCAATGACACTTAAAGAGAGGATTTCTTTTTTTTTTTTTTTTAAAGCAATTGGGGTTAAGTAACTTGCTCAAGGTTACACGGCTAGTCATTTGATTTATGCGTGGGTGCTCATTTTCTGAGGCCGGATCTGATCTCAGGTCATCCAAACTCCGAGGCCGGCGCTCTTACTCACTGCGCCACCTAGCCGCCCCTTGAGGGCAATTGGGGTTAAGTAACTTGCCCAAGGTTACACGGCTAGGTTTTTTTTGTTTGTATGGATTAAGTGTCAGAGGCCGGGCTCCGAACTCAGGTCCTCCTGATTCCAGGGCCAGCGCTCTATTCACTGCACCACCTAGCCGCCCCTAAAGAGAGGATTTCTAAGGAAGTAAGGGAGAGAGAGACACACACAAAGACAGAGAGAGATAGAGATGGAGACACAGAAAGGCAGAGATAGAGTCAAAGAAAGAGTTCAGATCCCAGAGACAGAAAGACAGAGGGATAGACAGACAGAGATGGAGACAGAAACAAGGAGAAAAAGAGATATAGAGAGATGAGACACAAACTTTTGAATGGCAGACTAGAGCCCTCAAAGCTTTGAACATGTATAGGAAGCTGGCCCCATCATGTCCCTTGACCTTCAGAGCTTACAACTCCGGAGATTCCTGGGTGAAATAATTCTTTCTCCTGGTTTGAGCTAAGATCTTATCTCACTCCCAGTGGAAGAGCTCATTGATTCTTGTGTACTCCACAGTATACCCTAATCTGTAGAACTGGTTGAATTTCTTTTTTTTTTAAAGCAATTGGGGTTAAGTGACGTGCTCAAGGTTACACGGCTAGTCTTTATTTATGTGTGGGTGCTCATTTTCTGAGGCCGGTTTCGATCTCGGGTCATCCCAACTCCGAGGCCAGCGCTCTTACTCACTGCGCCACCTAGCCGCCCCTACTTGTTGAATTTCTATTTGATGTTTTACTTGGATAAATTGACTTTTTTTTTGCTTTCTGCTTTTTGTTTTGTTTTGTTTTGTATAAATGGTTTCTGGTGAAAAGGGACTAAGCTGGCAAACGTAACCTGCCCTCCCTAAGAGTGATCAGAGAAATGGATTTTCTTCTGAACCTAGACAAGAGATGTTTTAGGTATGGCAGAGAGGTACAATTCTATCCCAATAAATACCCACTTGCAGACTAGAAGAGAGAAGAGGTGAGGTACTACAGAAATGGCAAATTAGCCTTCTTATTTGTCATATGTGATATGCCATCTTCCATCTCTGGGACTTTATCCAGGCTGTGCCCTCTGCCTAGAGTGCACTCCCTTCCCAACTTTGCCTCTGAGAATCCCCAACTTCCTTCAGAGCTCAGCTGAGCTGCCACTTCCTAAATGATGCTTTCTCTGTTCTCTCCCCTGTGCTTTGTGTACACATATGTATATATTGTTTCTCCTGAAAGGAAATAGGATTATAGACTTAGAGTTGGGAGAAACCTTAGAAGCCATCTAGTTCAGCTCCCATATTTTACAGGTGAGGAAACTGAGGCCCAGAAAGGTTAAGGGACTTGTCTAAGGTCACATGTATAGTGACAGATTCAAGATTAACCTAGATTGTCTGGTTCCAAATCTAGCATTCTTATCAATTTCTCTGGATTAATTGATCAAAATGCAAACCACTATTGCAATGAGATGCTGTAATCTCTTCACTCAAGTTCTCTAATACCTCACTGTCATGTTGAAGTGAGTAAAACCCTGAGTCCTCAGAGCCTATGCCATTGGAGCTCAGGTAGTTCTCATAGAACTACAAATGTTCCCATTCTGGGTTTGCTGAAGGAGTGGACAGCTGTCTTCTGAGGGCCAGCCTGGCCAGGTTTGGAGAATGTCAACACCTGGTTGGCCAAAGGAAGATGAATTTTGGCTAAGACAACTTTTAAAGATGAGTCTATCGTTCATTCAGACCAAAAAAAAAACCCATTTATTAAGCATTTACTGTGTGCCAAACAATGTGCTAAGTTCTAGAGATACAAAAATTGCAAAAACAATCTCTGCCCTCAAGGAGCTTACATTCTCATGAGGGAGATATGTAAATAACTGGGTACTTACAAGATACAGGCAGAGTAAACAGAGGATAGTCTCTGAGGGAAGGCTCACTAGTGTGTGTGTGTGGGAGGGAATGGTGGTGGCACAGGGCAAGCCTCTTATAGAGGGCAGGTTATGAAATGAGCTTTACAGGAAGCCAGGGAAACGAAGAGGTGCAGGTGAGGACAGGGAGCATTCTATGCATGTGAGATAGCCAGAATGAAGGTTCCCCCTCCTGGAACAGGTCTAGTGGGCAGGATGACACTGCAGTCTAGAAGTTAAGAGACACTGTAGGAACACCATACAGGAGCACTGGCCCTGCCATCACAGTCCCATTGCAGGGTTAGAAGCTTGCCTCCCAGAGTCCCTGTCCAGATGGTCTAATGTTGGCTGGCCCCAGGCACAGCAGCCTGTCCTGAGTTGGGGAAAAGGCTACTCCTACCTGTTAATAAAGGATTTAATAGGGGCGGAGCCAAGATGGTGGAGTAGAAACAGCTCATCCAAGCCACTCTGCCCCCAGATTCCCCCCAAACTATGTAAAAGGGGACTCTGAACAACTTCTGGAGCCCCAGCACCGACAGAACGACACAGAGAAGCTAACCTCCCACTGAGGACAGCCCAGCAGCCCTGCAGGAAGGACCAGCGCAGCGGTCTGGGATGTGGCAGCGTGCAACTCGCAGAGCACAGGAAGCAGAGCCGAGCGGAGAGCCGAGGTTTTAGCCCCAGGGCGGCAGGGCCAGCAGCCGGCTTGAGGAACCCCAGAACACCAGTAGCCGTGGCACCTCCAGAATTATCAACATAGACATGCCTAGGACAAAGTAAGAGGTTAGTGTCCTATGGACTTTGGGACCTGTATTTGGGGGAATGCGTCGGCTCCCTCCCCTGGGGGCTAGAAGCCACTGAGGAGACACGCCATTTTGTAGTTTTCAGAGGCAGCTCCAGTTCCTGGCCTGCAATTAATTGTAGGGAGATCCAGTGATCAGTCTTGGGGGGGTAATCGCTCTTGCTTTAACCTCCCTGGATCTGGATTGTGATCTAGGGTGGAAGTCGTGGGTGGGTTTACAGCTTGCCAGAAACGGAAGTTGCCCCCACACGTTCGGGATGAAAATTCCTCTATCTGGCCTTAAAGCCATAGTGTAGCAACAAGCCCAAAAGTCAAGTAATTAAGTGGCAACATGCCAAGGCAAAGGAAACAGAAAAATGCAATCCTAGACTCCTATTTTGGGGGCATAGAGCAGGAAAAGGACTGTGAGGTCAGAAGTCCTGCTCCAAAAGCCCCAGGGGAAAACATGAGCGGGTTGCAGGCCATAGAGGACCTTAAGAAGGACTTTAAAAAATCAAATAAGAGAAGTGGAGGAAAAATTGGAAAGAGAAATGAGAAGGATGCAGGAAAGGTATGAAATGAGGGTCAACAGCCTGACTGAGGAAAACAACACCTTAAAAAATAGACTGACTCAAATGGCAAAGGAGGCCCAAAAAGGCAATGAGGAGAAGAATGCCTTAAAAAGTCGAATTTGCCAGATGGAAAAAGAATCTCAAAAAGTTCACTGAGGAGATTCATTCCTTCAGAGTTAGACTGGAGCAAATGGAAGCTAATGACTTTATGAGAAATCAAGATACTGTTAAGCAGATCCAAACAAATGAAAGATTAGAAGGCAATGTGAAATATCTCATGGGAAAAACCACTGACCTGGAAAATAGATCCAGGAGAGACAATTTAAAAATTATTGGACTACCTGAAAGCCGTGATCAAAGAAAGAACCTAGAAATCACCCTTCAAGAAATTCTCAAGGAAAACTGCCCTGATGGTTTAGATCCAGAGGGCAAAATAGAGGTTGAAAGAATTCACCGATCACCTCCTGAAAATGATCCCAAAAAGAAAACTCCCAGGAATATTATAGCCAGGTTCCAGAATCCCCAGATCAAGGAGAAAATACTACAAGCAGCCAGGAAGAAACAATTTCAATATTGTGGAAACACAATCAGAATAGCCCAGGACCTGGCAGCTTCTACACTGAGGGATCAAAGGACATGGAATATGATATTCCAGAGGGCAAAAGAACTGGGAATGAACCCAAGGGTCACCTACCCAACAAAACTGAGTATTTTGTTTCAGGGGAAAATATGGTCATTCAGTGGAATAGAGGACTTTCAAGCATTCTTGAGGAAAAAACCAGAATTGAATAGAAAATTTGACATCCAGACACAAGGAGCAAGAGATGCCTGAGAAGGTAATCAGGGAAAAGAAATCAAAAGGAATTTATCAAAGTTGAACTATTTATATTCCTATATGGAAAAACAATAACTGTGAGTGATGACATCTTTCTCACTATGAAAATAATGGAAGAAGGGTGTTTGGTCATATGAATACATATGTGAATGTGTGTGTATATGGATAGAGGGCATAGGTTGAATTTGTTGGGAAGGGAGAATACTCAAGGGATGAAATTATGAGGTGAGAGAGGAAAGTGGCAAGAGGAGATGGGAAAGACAGGGTAGGGTAAACTATCTCATGTAGAAGAAGCAAGGGGAAGTGGTTGCAAGGGAGGGGAGAATAGGAAGGCAAAAAGGCAAAACCACATTCTCATTGAATTTGGTTCAGGGAGAGAATGACATACATACTAAATGGGATATCTCAACCTACAGCAGAATAGGGGGAAGGGGGAGGAGAGGAGAGATGATGGATGGGAGGGCATCCTTGGGGGGAGGGGAGGTTGGAAGTACCCACTATGGAAGAGGGACAGGATCATGTAGGGAATGGACCAGGTGGGGGGTGGGATGAGTGGGAGGGAATTATAAGCAGCCTTGTACAATATATCTACTATGATAATGTTTTGCATAGCTAGACATGTACAACGTATACTGAATTACTTATCTCCCAAGAGGGAATGGGTGACAAGGGAGGAAGGAAATGGATCTGAAATTCGAGGTCTTAAGATTAAATGTTTCAAATATATATAAATACTATTATTAATACTCTTTTGCTTATAATTGGGAGATAAGATGTGCAGGCATTGGGACACAAAGATTCACCTTTCTCTAATGGAAAAGTCAAAGTGGGTATGGGAGAAGGTATGGGAGAGAGCAGATTGGAGGAAGCGATATCTTGTGGGACTGCTATTCTGGGAGGTTGGGTAGGGGAATAACAGGGGGAAAATGATTGTAACTCAAAATCTGGTGGAAATGAATGATGTAAAACAGAAGTTAATAAAGCATTTGTTTAAAAAAAAATAAAGGATTTAATAAAACACCTTCAGAGCTGGAAGGACCTTTTGAGTACATCTAATCCAACACCCCTATTTTATAGCTGAAGAAACTGAGACCCTGAGAAATGAAATGTCATGCCCAAAGTTGTGCAACTAGCACAGGTTGGAGAAAGGAATCAAACACACCCAGGTTTCCCTGACTCTAAGACTAGGATTCCTTCTACGATACCCTGGCACATTGCAGTTTGGAATGTGGAGAGTAGATTTGCTAGCAGGTGAGAACCAGAGACAAAGTATAGCATATTCTTTTTTTCCATTGAGCCTAGCAATTCTTTTTAGGGGAGCAGGGGGGTGGTTGGACCTGTATTTTCATCTGTATGGCTGTGGTGGGGGTGAAACCTTTAAGTTCCTGGGGTAAAAATGTCCTCCACCGATATGTTAACTTATCTTTAACTTATAGTTTGAGTAAGTTTCCTGGGATCACTGAAAAGTTAAGTGACTTGCCCAAGGTCACAGAGTTAGTATATGTCAAAGGCTGGATTTGAATTCAGGCCTTCCTGTCTCCAAAGTCATCTCTTGATCTACCATGTCACATTCCTGCTTCAAAGTGGATAGTGATACTAGAACGTAAGCTTCTTCAGGGGAGACACTATTTTCATTTTTGTCTTTGTACCCTTAGCACCTCACATAGTACCTAGCACTTAAAACAATTCTTGATGAATTGACTGAATGAGAAAACTGAGCCCTGAAAGGATGCAATGATTTTTATCAAGATCATATAGATAATATGGAGAAAAAGCAGAATTGAAAGGTGCTATTTCCTGTTCATTCCATGTGTTGTGATTCCAGACACAGTTCTATGTTGTCCATCAGGCTCTGTTTGCCTTCAACCCCCAAAGTCATCTAGATCAGGATAGGAGACTTCTTCCAGCCTCCTGACACAATTCATCACCCTCTCCCACCCTACCCCTCCAACCTAGCAAATGGAAGCTGTGTTTTGTCCCCTAAAAAAGTTTCCACTGAGTTAGATGTCCAGAACCAACTGAGCTATAACCAGTGGGCTATAAATCTGACTTGTGTGCTTTTTTCCTGCCTGACTGGCTGTCACTCATGGGATGGCAGCTTTCCATTTATTTTATTTTTATTTTTTGATTGGGGAAGAACTCAGTGACCAGATTCCCTTCCCATCAGAGTGGGCAGGGAATTGTGACAGCCCGAGAAAAGAATATATGCATGCTTGTAAATCAATGTCGAAAACAGCTCTTGGGGAAAACAGAACTCTGACCTGGAGAAGGAGGAGTTGTGCAATTTGGGCTTTTGATCACTGGGCTCCAGCACAGGAGGTGCTTCTGACTGCTCTGAGTTATGGCATAAACTTCCATTAAGCTCTGATTTCATGGTGGCTGGTGCTGTTCTTGGCTTGGAAGACCGATTCTATCTGCTTGATGAAAGATCTGCCTGGGGGGTGGGGGTAAGGCTTCAAAGATGACAATGTTTTTATAAAAATAAAGTATTAAACTTCAGGACCATACCAATATTAAGGTTTGCTTCTAGATTAAGGTGGAAAACCCAGAATGATTGGATAAATGACTACCAGGGAGACCATAAGCCCTTCTCCAGAGTTCCCTAGCAAATGCTCCCGATTTCAGTACCTTGGACAGTTCCCCTTTTGGTGCTATTTCCTGTTCAGTCCTTGTATAGTCACTTTCTCCCGTTCCTTACTTAGCAGTTCATCATATATTGAATGGTTTGGGCAAGTCACTTTAGCACCTTGGACTTCAGTTTACTCATCTGTTAAAAAAAAAAAAGGATTGCTCTAAATGGTCTCTGAAGGGTATTTTCCCTATCTAGTACAAATAAAAATAATAGCTTATATTTATGTAGTGATTCAAGGTTTGTAATGTGCTTTTCCATATATTATTACTTTTTACAATATATGTGAATATAATCAAAATATGAATATCAACATACAATATATGTGATAATAATCAATCACACTATATCCTCTATGTCAGGAGTTTTAAACCTGGGGACCATGGGGTTCATGAACTTGTTTTCTTGAATATTTTGATAAGTATATTTCATTATATTAGTATTCTTTGTCATTCTTCTACACATTACTTTATGAATTTAGGAACATTATTCCGAAAAGGGGGTCTGTTAGTGTCACCATTCTGCCCAAGGGGCCATGGCACAAAGGTTATCAACCCCTACTCTAGATCTATGCTCCTATGATCCTTGACTTAGCCCAATGGTTAGAGAGGGCCTGGCATACTGCATAAAATAGAGTCAGAAGGAAAACAGGACTTTTCTTCATTTCGTGGTAGAACAAAGAGCCTTGGATTTGAAGTTGGAAGACCTAATACCATGTCTTTGACTTACCACCTGTGTGGCATTGGACAAGTCAGTTTCCTCATCTTTCAAATGAAGGGGTTGAACAAATTGACTTTGAGGTCACTTCCAGTCCTAAAATGATTATTTTACACTCCTACTTTTGACATGCACTAGCTATATGATCATGGGCTAATCCCTTCACCTCTTCACTTCAGCCTCAGTTTCCTCATCTATAAAATATAAGTACTCACCCCACAGGATTGTTGTGAGGTTGAAATGAAATGATATATTTGTCTGCTTTAAAACACTATATAAATTTCAGCTATAATAGCAATAGCAATAGTAATATTTTCCCAATAAAGCTTAGTCATTTCAGTTGTGTCCAATTCTTTGTGACCCCATCTGGGGTTTTCTTAGCAAAGATACTGGTGTGATTTGCCGTTTCCTTCTTCAATTGAGGTAAAGAGGGTTAAATAACTTGCCCAGGTTCACACAGTTAGTAAGTGTCTGAGGCTGGACTTGAACTCAGGTCTTCCTGACTCCAGGCCAACACTCTAACCACTGTACTACCCAACTGCCATAATTTTCCCAAATTGGTATCATGGTAAGGAGGAGCTACAAGGGACTGACTTATAAAGAGCAAGATAGAGAGAAAAGAGGATAAGTAGAAGGCATCTCCCACTCTTTTTGTTTGGATTTTATTCATTTCTACATTTGTAGATTTTTAGGCTTTTAGGACAGTGGGAAAGGTTTGTGACACCATATCTCCAAACTTAAAGGGTCATGCCAAAGACTATATACCCCAACTTCTAAATTTGCACACCACCAAGTTAAATAATGGTTTGCTCATTTGAACAGAGGCTAAATGAATGGGCATGTTCTTTGTGATGACTTTCTTTCAAAGTACCTCTGGAAGGGTTTCATGGAAACTGCCTGGCATGGGTTGGGTTCTACTGGGTGAGTTCTGGAGGGTATTAAAAATGGGTTCACCAGGTATTGTTAATGATTCTTCAGAAGTGGGGAAGAGGTATAGGGATCGATGACTGAGTTTGAGTCTACAGATGGAGTAAGAGAGACCCTTGGTTAGGTGAACTGGAAACTTATTGGGAAATTTAAGCCAAGGTCAGGGTAGAGACAGATTGAAGTCCCTGAGAGAATGGAGATAGGAACTACGACTCCTCCTAGCATCAGGTAAACAGAGCCACAGAGAAGAGGTATCAGGCAGGAATCAATAGGAGGGGCAGAAAAGGGAATGGTTAGTAAACCACAACAGAATTAGAGAAACTGAAAGGGTAGTGAGGCAATGGAGAGAGCAAGGTCAGATGCACCAGGGTGTCTCCTAGGAAAGAGTTGGGCCAATATAAAATTCTCATAAATTCTTATCCTTCACAGACAACTCAAGGACTTTGGCAGGAATAGCTGTTTGTATTCCTATCTCTTCTCATAGCAAAGAGGAAGCAGAGAGGTTTGGTCAAAACCAGGAGTAGATAAAATATGAAAGGGAGGAAATAAAATTATTGAGAAGGTGGTATCAGAGAATAGGCTTTGGATTTCTCAACCAGGACTAGAGTGATGGGCCCTTGGATAGGCAGAGCATGCTACTAACAAGGGTTGGCCAACCTTTATTTGCTGGGAGACTGATAACAGTTGACATTTATAGAACACTTTAAGATTTGCAAAGCACTTTATACATGTTATCTCATTTGTTTATGGCACAGTGTCTGACAATAAATGTTTCCTTCCTTTTTTCTTTCTTTCCTACAACAAACCTGCAAGGTAGGAACTACAGGCATTATTATGACAAGTTTTCTGAGTAGGAAACAGAGACACAGAGAGGTTGTCTTTCCTGTGGTCCAGAAACTAGTGATTATCAGAGGTGGAATTCTAACCCAAGTTTCTATTGACTCTCAAGGATGAGCACTCTTTCCCTTAAATTATGCTGCCTCACTGATGAAGAGGGCTTCCAACTGAAAATGTAGGGGGGATAAGAAACTTTCATATACATATATATGTATTTATCTATACACATATACACATACACACATATATGCACATATAAACACACACACACGCACACACACACGCACACACACACACACACCCACACACACCACACACCACACACACACACACACCACACACACACACACACACACGCACGCGCACACACACACACACACACACACACACATATATCTATATAAACTCAGCCAGATGCCCTGGGAGTGCAAAATAGAAGAGCACCAATAGATCAGTCCTGTAATTCACTGAAAATCAGCCACATCCAAGACGGGGGAGGGGACAGTAATAATTCTTCTGCCTTCAGATGTCAGTACACAAGTGCATATTAAGGGTAACAAGCCAGGTGAGAGAGAGCTCCGTGCAGGAAGGTTAATTCAGCCTCCTAGATATCAAAGGCACTTAATGGGATGTGACTTATGATTGGAATATGGCAATAGAAAGATACTTGATACAAAAGGAGCAGATTAGATAAAAGGGATGGCAGAGCAGCATTATATATCAAAAAGATTTGCTTCTGTGAGGTGAGCCTTGAAGGGGGCTATGGGGTAGGAGCAGAGGAGAGTATTTGGATCAGGATCAATGAAGAGAGAAACAGAAACAATATGGCAGTAGGAGTCTACTATAGACCACCTGACCAAAGGTAGAAAATGGACGATGAGTTCTAGATCCAGATCACTGATCTGGTGTGAAGGTGAGAGAGGTTATTAATGGAAACTTCAACTTTCCAGACATCTGTTGGAGCTCTCTTTCTGATAAAAATGGAGCCGTTGGTAGATCCTTGACTTGTCCCCTTCCCCCCCTCAATGATTATTCTATTTTTCAAAGAATAGAGGAAATAATTGGTAGTCCTTGGAAAAAGTTCTGAACTTGACATCACAAAGTCAGAATTCTCACTCTGCCAAATGCTGCCTTGTTGACCTTGGGCAGGAAATATATTACTTCTCTTGATCTCAGTTTCTTCATCTGTAAAATGAGGGAGCTAGACTGGATGAAGAGTGTTCAGCTCTAAAGATATTATCCCCTTTGAAACCCTTATTATGAGCCTGTCCCGACCACTAAAAAGTGGAACTGGTGGCTGAAATCAAAATTCTAGGAACCTTGAGAGGAAGTGATAACAGCAAAGATTACAGAATTTAGAGCTGGAAAGGGCTTCAGCAATTATCCAGTCCCTCTTGAATATTTTATTAATCAGAAATCTTTTAAAGGTCAGGTAAGTTGAGAGCCTCGGCATATTACACATTCAGGTAACAAGTAGGTGAGCCATTTTAGGGTTCATGATAAAGAAGGAAGGAGAAAGTCAGGCATAATGACCTTGGGCAAGTCATTTCTCTTTAGGGTCTCATCTATAAAATGAAAGGGTTGCATGTGACAAACTGTAAAGTTCCCTCCGGCTCTAACATTCAGTGACAATCTGATCTGATGTGGTATTAGTAGATTTTGAATTGTCCACAGAAGATTAGGTGGGATCCCATGGCTTAGAAATATACAGGGGAAAATGGGTTTGGGAGGGATGGGATGCTTCCATGAATAAAATTCTAATGACATAAACACAAATTATTCTGATAAGGGAGAAAAATGGCCACTGTCTGAAAAGTTTGATGTGGAAACCCAGGAAATCCATCTGAGCAGAGGCTATGGCTGTTTAGATTCCATGGTGACAATAGAAGACTTTCTATAGAGTGGGGGAAAAGGGGAAAATTTCACCTGAGATGTTCTTGTATGAGTCATAGAGTAAGGGCAGTAACTGCTGTGACAGAAAAGCTCCTGGACCAAGTAGGAGCCAGAACTGAGGAGCTGCAAGGGAGATATCAGCAACACAGAGAATCAAACCCCAACCTTTCCAGTACTGATACTGTGGACCATGCAGGCTTGGGAGAGCAGGGAGTTTGGCTCACTAACCGCTCAAGACTTTCTGCTTGTAAGAGTGGGGAACCCACTGTTAGTAGAACAGAAGGCCCATCCATATATGTCCCTGAGAGGTGAGGCTTACTTTGGGAGGTGGATTGTTTACTTCTCTAGAAACCCCAAGCTTCTTCCCCTTTAAAGAATTCCCCACACAAAGTAGCACTATAATGATGAAGGATTATATAGGTCCCTGGAGTCTTTGGAGAGGGAGTAGATTGCCCTGACTGTATATGGATTCAAGTGTGAGTCTTTTGTGATTTATTTTTGTGTTGTTGCAGTTAAATAAAATCTATTCTATTCAGTGCTTTATTAGCCTGAGTGCTTGCATGGGAGCCAAGGGCCCTTTTCATTCTCATTGAAGAAACTAGAATAGAGACAAATTCTGATGTTCCTAGGGGAAATCCTGGTGGAGGCAAAAGTGAAAAAAGTATGATTATATGAGAAGTCCCCAAGATTGAACCTGGTAGGAAAACCAGAGCTTCATTCCTGGCCTAGGTATTACATCACCCTCCTCCTCCTCATTATTCACATTTGTATATGACCTTGTGATTTACAAAGCACTTTTCTTACAATAACTCTGATAGATTTGATAGATTCCCACATGGAGGTGTAGAAATGGAGGAATATTGGTGGATTGCTTTGGGGTTGGCATTACGAATAAGTAACAGACAAAACAAACTCAGAGCTATCCTGTATGGGGCTGATTTCAGCTTCAGAACTGGAAAATTAATGGGAGTCCAGGCATTGCCTGAAAAACTTGAGCCCTCACTCGAAGATCCCAGTATGACTAAGGATATGAGTTTCTAGGAATCTAAGTGTCCCCAGGACTTTCCTTCTCCTATTTAATCTACCTTCTCTCAGGCCATTGTTCACATGTTATAGGGATATCATTGCTTTTTTTCTTTTTTAAAGTGCAAGCCTCTAAATTGATGTTGCTGAGGGACTTATAAAAACCCTACACAATCCACTGGAGAGGCAGAACACACTTCCAGATTCAGAGAGCAAAGTAATAAAAGGGTTAGCTTTGCATACCAGATCTGCAATTTACCTTAAGACTTTGGGTAAGTCACTGCCTTTATCTGATCTAGAAAGCAGGAAGATCTAGAAAGAACTAGATCATCTCTAGCTCTGGGTGGACGGGGTCTTGGACTTAGAATCAGGAAGACTTTGGTTTAAGTCTTGTCTCAGGCACTTTCTAGCTTTGAGACCCTGAGCAAGTGACTTAACATTTCTATGCCTCAGTTTCCTTATCTGTAAAACAAGGGGGTTGAACTTGAAGGCCCTTCCAGTTCTAAATCTATAATCCTGTAAGCTAATCCTATGAGGTAATGGAAGATTCCTCCCCCACTGAAAAGACTGAATGAAAAAATGGTTCACATACAAGGAACAGCAAGGTGAGAGGAGGATAGGTGCAGTTAAAAAAAGCTATTGACCCAATCCAAGGTTTCTAATTCATTTTCCCAGATTTAACTAGAGTAGGGCGGAGGGAGCTTTGCTCAAGGGTTTTAAATTGGGGGGGGGGGGACAATTCCTCCCTAGCCTGGCACTCCTCCCCCTCCACAATCCCCCGGTCTACGAGTATGCTCCTCCTTTCCTCGGTAACAAAGAATCCTCCCATTTTCAGGGAGCAGGCTTCCCCCTTAGGTGCTGCTAGCCTTAGGCACAAAAACTGCTCTTTTATAGAGAGCTCAGTATTCCCCCTTCCCTCATCCAGAAGAGCAGAGGTTTGTGTGCAAACAAAAGGAGCCTAACGGGTGGGTCCGTCTCTAGTCAAGCAGAGAGAGAACAAAGGCTGATTGCATTTACATTCCAAAAGCAGGGAAGAGAGACCAGAAGGTTCAGCCTCATTACTATTATTATTTCTCTTTTTCTTTCTTCTCTGTTTTTTTTTTTTAATTTCACTTTAGTAGAAAGAAAACTTCCTCATTTCCCATTTCAGCTCACTGAATTATTCATCAAAAATGTTCTGCTGGTATTCTCTTGTCTGCCAGAGAGCTCTAAGATTCCAGAAATGCCTCTTTGGTCTTGAGTTGTAATCAGAGCAATTAGCAGCCCATTAAAGATCTTAGCATTCGGATCAGATACAGAGCCCCCGGGTTGGACTCCCGAGAAGAAAGACCTTCAGGCTCTTTGTGCTGTCGGAGATGGGGAGCTCTTCCCTAAAATTTCATCCGTTTGAGAAAGCTTTTGCTGAGCACCTACTGTGTGCCGGGTAGCGTGTTGGGCATTTTAGATACAAAGACAAAAAAATGAAATGAAATACACAACACACACACACACACACACACACACACACACACACACACACATACACACACGGAAACATGAAAATATAGTCCATAAAAAGTAAGTCTAAAACAATTCAGGTGCAATCGAGAGGACTAGAGACTGGGAAATCAGGAAAGGTCTCTAGGAGGAGACACCCAAGCTCAGCTTGGAAAGAAACAGGATTCTAAGAGGTAGCTGCCTAGAGTCAGGAAGACCTGAGTTTGAATCCAGTCTCAGAGACTTACTTGCTGTGTGACCCTAGGCAAGTCACTTCACCTATTTGCCTCCATTTCCTCATCTGTAAAAGGGGGATTAATATTAATAATAGCACCTACCTTCCAGGGTTGTGGTGAGACTTGAACAGACAATAATTGAAAGTGCTTAGCGCATTGGCTGGCACATAATAAGCTATATATGCATGTGGGGGTGTGGGTATGTGCATTTGAACCAGGCCCTCTGACTCCAGGTCCATCCTTCTTTATACCGCATGACACTATCCCCTCCAAGCCACTAGCCTTGTCCTGGTCCTCTGGGTGCCTGATGCACAAGAGCAGAAATCCCAGAAAGATTCACTTAGAGGAAATTCTCCAACACCCCCTCATGGGGTGGATGGGTTTTCTGTGGTCCTTCCCCAGTCCTCCTCCAGTCTGTCCTGTGGCCTCAGTCAGGACCTGTTTTCACAGACTGAGAGCTGGAAGGCACCTGAGATCACTTCTGGTCCAACCGTTTCAGTTGACAGAGGAGGGGGCCCAGAGATGTGAACCCAGGCACTCCAGATGCCAATCTTTGCTCTCTCTCACTGACTTCTCTCCTTATCTCCCCTCTTCCCATCTCAGTGCCCAGCCTTTTCCTGCTGCTATTGCTACTGCTGCTAAAGTCTCACCAAGCCCAGTTTACTTGGGATTCGTGACCAGAGTGAGTCTGATACAATCCCCAGGACCTTGCTGCCTGTCAGCACCAATGTCACTATGGAAGGGAATTCTTGCTCTCCCTTTTCCATCTTGGGATTGCCATTGACTAATGGAAATGACCTTGGGTAATGCTATGTGCCAAGACCCCTGGTCCCTACCTCACAAAATCTCAACCCCAAACAGGATGCCATTTTGTAAGCCTCCCAAAGTGATCATTTTGTCAACCTGTTAGGGTTTTATTTTTCTACTTCTCCCCTTCCCTCAGGGGAAGTGTGCAAAGCTCTGTCTTTGGTTGGGGGTGGGGGTTGGATGATTTGGGGAAAAGCGGGGCAGGCAGGAAGGAGATTTGAGAACCTGAAATTTTACAAGACAGTGAATGGAAGAGGCTGACAAGGTGGAGAGGAAATTTTGGAAGAGAACTGGAGTCTTTGACTCTGCTACTCCTTCCACTTGAGACTTTTTTCCAGATCTGGTAGGCTTCCATACCAGGATTAGAGATTTTTGTCTTCTCTGCACTCAAAGAGGAAAGCCTGGACACACCTCTTTGGGTAGAGGTGTGGGTATCAAACATATTATTTGATTATTCTTGAGAGGAAAAGAGCAACTTGAGTTCCCTCCCCTAAACAGCTAGGGAAGATAGTGGCTGTTTAGGAATAAAGTCATTGTAGAAAAGTAGGAAGATATCATCTTAAGTTACTCCAGATGCACATGGCACCGCTGGTCATTGGTTTGTGGAGGCTATTTTTTTATTACCCTGGAAGATATCTGATTTCATCCACACGGGTACTCTCTCACCTAAGGTAGCGCTCATCCTCCCTTTGGCTCCTGCCTACCTACTTTTCCAGACAATTTATATTCCTTTCCTTCAGAATGTCCATGATGCAATCTAATTAATTGACCAACATTCCACTTCTAAGCTCTCTAAATCTAAGATACCATAATCATGTCATTCTCTAAGATTCTATGTTTCTCTAAGTTTTGGAGCAGAAATAAAAGGAAGTTCTTTACTAAGAGTTCCCTACACCAGTGGTATCAACCCCAAATAGAAATAGATGCCTGGGGGGGGGGGTCACACATTAACTTAGAAAACCACAAATTAACATTATCTATGTCGCATTGCATTTTTATTCATCTTGTTAAATATTTCCCAATTGTATTTTACTATGGTTTGTGCACAGTAAGGAGTTTTATGGTCTTTGTGCAGTTGATGTCCATGGGTCTATTATCTCTTCCAGTACTGGAACCACAGCTCCTATTCCCAAACCAAACAATCCAGGTTCCTATTTTAATTGATTATTCTTGCTAAAGAGAAACTAAACTCTGCTGTTTCTACCTTGTAGAAGAACTGTGGCTGTTATTCTTTTGGGGATATTGGGATCTTGGGGATCTTAACCCTGGGGTATTAAGGCTCTGAATCAAATAGGGGAAGGGGGTCAGGAGAGTTAAGGACATAATTAGATCACAGACCGTCTTCCTTCTGAACTGAAACAACTGAAACAACCTTTGACCCTATTCCTTTACTTCACAAAGTAGAAATATATAGAAATACAGATTGTCAGAACTGGAAGAAACCTTCAAGCCCCTAGCAGGACTAGTGGACAAACTGATGGCCAGCAAGGCAAAGGCTCTCTCTAGTCCACATGCTGCCTCTAAATGAAGACACAAAATACAGACAGAAGACAGCAATCCAAAGTGGGTTAGAAAAAAAAAAGCAAGAGTCCTATTCACTGACCAGCTGGACTCTGAGAAGGGGCTGGAAGCTACAATTCCCATGGGTCTCCGTCACCTGCCCATGCTTTGTGACCTAGGCTGTTAGGATCACAAATGAAGAGCTGGGAGGCCTCTCAGATGTTGTCTAGTGCAACATCCTCACTTTACAAACAGGAAAACCTCACTGAGGCCCAGGGAAGTCCCACAGAGAGTGTGCTTTACAGGCAGGATTTGAACTCAAGTCATCTTACTCTGAAGTCAGTACTCTTCACAAGCTAGCCACTTCATAAAAGCCTGTTGAAATGAATTAATTGAACTTATCTTGGACTTCTAAAGAATTTCATTGGTTTTACTCCCCACCTCATATTCCTTTATCATGTCCTACTTATGTAGAAGGAAGAGTGTCTCTTCTCCCTCCTGAATTCTTGTGCCAGTCCTGGACAGAAGGAAGCCTCCCAGGGTCTTTGGAGGAGCAGCATGACGCAGTGGAAGAAGGAGCACTGACCATCATCATCATCTTGTGGGGTGGGCCCTGGAGTAGGATGATCTGCTATTAACTCCTCTTTTAATGATGACACCTCTACAGCCTTGGGCAAGGTTCTCTGGGCTCAGTTTCCTCAACTGTAAAATAAGGAGGTTGGACTAGAAAGACTCAAATTCCAGCTGTGGATCCTAAAATGCCCCCCAGGAATTCTGCTGGGGGAGCCAGGCCCTGGTGTCAGTATCATTGAGGAAAGGAGACTTCTGCAGTGGGATTCAACATGAGAGAGTGGGAAGAGCATCCCTTTATGGGAAGCCCTGGCGGGGGCGGGGGGGCGGTCACTGCAGCTTCTTGAGCCCTCTGTCTTCACTCTGGCCTTGTCCTCTCAGGGGATCTGCCTGATGCCTTATTAATAGCTAATAGCAGGATACCTGCCTATGGCCATGAAGCTTCAGAAGCCCAGGGCCTCCAGTGGCATTTGGCACTTTCCTCCATCTCATTCAGAAGTAGCCCCCTATCACCAGCCACAGGGAATGCTGGAGGGATTTGGCCTTGGCAGCCTTCAGAAACAGGAAGATACTTAAGCCAGCCCTCACAAGGCCTACCCCATCACCAAAGTCAGGAGGACTGAGGCTGGAGGGTCTTCCGATCATCTCCAGATATTCAGAGTGTTTGAGTGGCATCAGAATTTGGGTGCAGGGAGGGCCATAATGAAAGGGGGGGAAGACCCTAAAGGCTGTTTCTCATAGCAGACCAGCTCTAGACTCCCTGGATGCCAGGGATTTTCTCCTAAGTAATCAGAGATAAAGCACTCCACACAGGCTAGCTGGCTGCTTGGCTTGGCTTTTTCCAAGCTGGTGATAATCCAATGAAGTGAAAACCTAATCAGGCTGATAAATTAGGAGGCACTAGAACTTGGGAACAACAGCAAAGTTGGGGGCTGGTTTATAGATAGAGGAAGCAGTTCTCTGTCCTGAGATGACCAGTTCTTGAGAGAGTCCCCCTTCCCACCTCCCACCTTCCATCACACTCAATGATGTCACTCCACCTAAGCTCTCATTGTCAACATCTGGGCAAGAAGCCTTTTTTTTTTTAAGCTCTTTATTTCCAACCAGTCGTAGAAAGTGATAGTCAAGCAACACAAGAGAAAAAATAGCCACACATTCTTTGGTAGGGAAGGAGAGGGAAAACTGGCTGATTGAGTGAATCATAGATTTCTGTCTGGTACCTTGGAGGTCATTTTATCCAATCCCCTTATTTCATGAATGAGGAAACTGAGGCCCCAAAAGACTTGGCAGAGTTGGGGTCTGAACACAGATTCTTTAACTCCATATCCAGAACTCTCTCTAATGTGCTGTGGGCTGATCATAGAATCATAGAATCAGAGCTATAAGAGGCCTTAGAGATGCTCTGGTCTAACTCCATTCCATCCACCCATACCTTCTTTTTTTCTTACAGATGAAGAGACTGGGGCCCAGGATCACACAGCTAATGTATGGAAGCTAGACCTCTGAATTCCCCTGCCCTGACTCTGTGTTGCAGTAAGGGTGGTGGAGATCAAAATGATGATGGTTCTTTTATTCTTATCTTCCTTCCTCCCTTCCTTGCTCCCTTCCTTCTTTCCTTCCTCCCTTCCTTGCTCCCTTCCTTCTTTCCTTCCTTCCTTCCTTTCCTCCTCCCCTCCTTCCTTCCTTTCCTCCTTCCTTCCTTTCTCCTTCCTTCCTTCCCTCCCTCCTTCCTTCTTTCCTTCCTCCTTTCTTCCTTCCTCCTTACTTCCCTTCCTCCTTCTTTCCTTCCTCCCTTTCTCCCTTCCTTCCTTCCTTCCTTCCTTCCTTCCTTCCTTCCTTCCTTCCTTCCTTCCTTCCTTCCTTCCTTCCTCCCTCCTCCCCATCCTCCTCTGCCTCCATTTCCAGCAGCTGCTCAGGGCTGCAGGATTTTGCAAAATTGAATGCTGTCCAATCTCAGTAGTGCTGATCAATATCTAGAGTAAAGTTTATTCATTTCAGTTTATCTATCTACACTCCCATCATCAAGAAGATCTTCTCCCCATGACAAAGAGACCATCAGAAGCCTGCTCTTTGAAAAACAATAATAAAAATTCCCACCACTTCTGCTACCCAAAAAGAAGGTTGCTCCTTCCAGCCAGGTGTCACCCCTAATGGCTCCTGCCCCTGAGCCAAGAGGTAATGGCTATAAATCAGACCATGCTGGATGGAGAAGTTTCACTGTTTCCAAGTCCATTTGTCCATATTGCTCCTTCAGCTCCTTAATGCATTAATGATAAGATATCATCAAGATATGTATCCACCCTCTCCCCCCAAACAAACAAAACCCCTGCAACTCATCAATACTGCACTAATCCAATTTGGCTGCTCCTAAGTGGTAGGCAAATGATTTGGGCAAAGTCAGCTGCAGTCGGCAACTCTCTCTTCCCAGGGCTTTTCTTGGCACTGAAAGAAGAGGGAGGTGCCCACCCGATAAGCATGAATTCCTACATGGAAGCCAGCCAGCCAGCACATACAGGCCTGCAGCCATCGACATGTTTATGCCTTCTTAGCAGATGCTGGGAGGCGACATCTAGAACCTGGTTTCGGTTCAAGCTGAATTGGCTTTTCAGCAAAGCAGCCCCAATTTCCAGCATATGATGGTATTGCCCATCATAGCAATCTAATGTGTTGGACAAAGGCTGGTAGGAGGCAGTGTGGTGTAATGGACAGAACCCACAATTTGGAGTCCAGGAGATCTGGATTTAAAACCTTCTTCAGAAATTTGCTGACTCCATGACCTTGGGCAAGTCAGCTGAGTCATGATGCTCCTTCTCCTGACTTCAGATGGTTTTGCTGACTGCCACCACGTCTCAAATCCTCTCCCTCTTTATCTCTGACTCCTAGCTTACTTCAAGTCTTTCCTTATCCTCTTTGATCTTGAAGCCTTCTCTTTGAGGTTATCTCCCACCCAATTTGGCCTGCTTGGTACATAGCTGGTGACCCATTGTCTCTCTTTTTAGACTCTGAGCTCCTTGAAAGCAGGGGCTGTTTTTGTCCTTCTTTGTATTCCCAATGCTTAGCACAGTACCCAGCACATAGTAGGGACTTAATAAATGCTAGTTGGTGGATTGATCGATAGTTCCCCAATCTGTAAAACAGGGATAATAGCATCTACCTCAGAGGGTTCTTTTGTAGATAACATGAGATAATTTGTATGCACCCATGTGCTTACCAGAACACTAACCTCAACCCCCCACTTCTGCTGGCTTGTTTATCTCCAGGTTTATAAAGAAGTCTGGTGTATAGGTATGTCAAAGACATTCAAAATCACAGACAATCCCACAGGATTGTCCAAATCCAGCTTGATACTATGAAAATCTCTCTCTTTTTAGGGCTTTCTGCCATCCTCTTAGTCTTGACCGGTACGAGTAGCTTAGATTATAATCATTACAAATGGTCATATACTTTAATAATAATTTTAAATCGCATTGGAATTCAAACGGGCACTAAAATGAAGCATAGAGAATTGAAATATGGCAGGAGGGAGGTTGAATCTCTTCCCCACCCCCAGCTCCAAATTCCCATTGACTGGAGGAGGAACAAGAAAGAAGTATTTGAGAAAGTGAAGGGAGATTTCCTAGTGTAGGGTTTAAGGGAGGAGAGTGGGAGATGCTGACTGTCCTTTCCCAATCTCACCTGCTGGTTTGGCTCCACCTGCTCTTTACTCCAGGGCACTGGCGTCTGCGTACTATCTTTTCATCTCTGTACACTCCCTGCCACACTGAGAGGTCTCAGCTGTAGTGGCTTTCTTTGCTCTTTGTCCTAGTTCCAGGGTCCAGTCCTTCCTGTTCCCCAAAGAAGGAGAAGAATGGGGAGCCAGCATAGCCTATGGTTCTCTTTCCCTTCTGTCTTTCCTCATGACCTCTCTGTCTTGTACAGTTGACCTCCTGGCATAAGGAAGGTCCCCCAAGGTTAAAAGCCCAGGCAACTTGGAGGAATCAGGGAAATCCTTGAACTTTGATGTCTGTACCATGACCTCATTTCCCATCCATCATTAGGAAATCTCATCATCTGCAAAATCCCTTGGAACTCTCTACTTCATCAGTCCTCTCTATCCCTCTGATTGCAAGGTGGAGCCATGAACTTCTCAGCCTTCAATGAAGGAGGGGCCCCAGAACATCTCTTGGTTTCCCACCTGGCTGCACCCCTTTGGGGCTTCTTTGACTTCTCCATCATGCCCCTGAGCTGGGGATCTTTCTCCCTGGTCACCGTCTCTTTTTCAGCCCCTTTTGTGCACTTTCTCCCTTTAGATTGTAAGCTTTGAGAGCAGGGAATGTCTTTTTCACATGTGTATAAACAGTGCTTAGCACAGTGCCTCATAGGTAGTAAATGTTTATTCACTGACTGACTATATAACTATCAGTCTTTATCATTCTTATTCTTCTGGATGCATCCAAACTGATGTCACGCCTCCACCAGACCAGAATAGTTCTGCTGTTCATCCTTTCATAGGACCCAGCAGTGAGAGGTGCCAAAGGCATCTCCCAGAAATTCCTCTTTTCTTTACTTTCACTTAAGTGGGCCTTTGGCATGGAGATCGTGAGATTTTGCCCCATAGTCCCACAGTCTTTCCTCAAGACATTGCTTCTACTACAAAGACAAGAACAATTTTCAAATTCAGAGATGAAAGGGACCTATGGGTCGCTAGTCCTACTACCTCATTTTATAGCTGAGGATTGTGGGATCATAGACTTAGAATGAAAGGCAGCTTGAGTCTAATCTCCTCATTGTACAGATGAGAAAACAGAGGTTAAAATGACTTACCCAAGGTCACCAAGCAAGTTAAATGGCATCTCTGTCTGTCTTTCTGTCTCTGAGCACTGGTGAACAACCAGTGACAAACAGGGTGAACAAACATTGAATTCTGGCTTCAGGCTGGATGAGTATTGTCCCCAAGGCCAGTGAGGCAGTATGAACTGTGTAGAAATCTCCAAATGTAGGGATTTTCTGGGTACCACATTTTGGGGAGAACAATGATTGGATAGAAAGGGTAGAGAAGGAATCATCCAGGCTAACATAAACCTTCTAGATCATGCTACACAGGGTCTGGTTGAAGGAACTGGCTATGTTTAGCCTTGAAAAGAGAAAACTCGGAGTAGGGAAAAAAGGAAACAAAAGCTCTCTGTATATTTGAAAGGCTACCTGTCATAGAGAGAGCAGTTAGGTGATCCTGGGCAAGTCACTTTACCCTGTTTACCTCAGTTTCCTCATTGTAAAATGAGTTGGAGAAGGAAATGGCAAACCAGTCCAGGATTTCTGCCAAGAAAACCCCAAATGGGATCACAGAGAGTCAGACACACCTGAAATGACTGAACAACAACAAATTAGAGGAATAGAAGAGGGAGAACAAGGAAATAGTCTTGCTCTACCCAGGAGGGCAGAAATGGAAGGCATGGCAATTGCAAAGAGGCTTTCTTAGACCTGAAGTGATGGAAAACATGCTAACAAGTGGAATTTGCCAAAAATGGGATGGAAGTTCTTGTGAGATAATGGGTTCCTCTTCCCTGGAGCTTCAAGCCAACCTGGATAGTCTTCCACCAGGCAAGTTATGGAGGATATCCAGACATGGGCTGTACTAGATGGCTTTGAGATTCCTCCCAACTCAGAGGATGAGCCTTCAAAGAATAGAATTTGGGTTTAGCTACTCCCATTTTGCTGAGGTTCTAGGCTGAACTACAGTGCTGAAATTATTCCATGACTAACCATGGCCTAGATCCTTTGGTCTTAAGAGAAGCAGCATGAATCATCCCCCAGGCCTCGCATAAGGAGAAATGGCGGCTCTGGGCTTCAGTTGATGGAAATAGCGTGTCTCATACCTGGGCTCCGCCATCAAGGTGGTAGATTTACTGTACATGCACCGAGACGGTCTCGGAGTACACATCCATGTGTATCTACAGCCACAAAATACATTTAGGGATGAGTAACTATCAGAGAGCTGTTTCTTCTGCATGCAGATAAGAGGGTGCAAAGCACCATGCATTAAGCATGGGCAATCATCCAGCTGCCTGTGTCCCAACAGGAATTTGGCTTTTAACTTTATTGCTGGAGAATGGCAGCCTGACAAATCTGAATCCCAGCTACACATTGATGCTCTTTTTTGCCTTTCAGCCTATCAAGAGAATCCATCTTGTAGAGCCAAAGGACCTTCTGAGCTCTGGGACAACCGAATGGAACAGTCAGATGGGAAAGGGGGAAATGCCTGAACAAACAGTTGAGGACCTTGTTGCAGGGAGGATTTGCCTCAGCACTCTTGCCTCTGATTTCCTCCCTCTGGTTTTTCTTTAGTTACTCCTGCCTACTAGAGAACTTTCCAGATCCCTTCCCCTTCCCCACAATGGCTTTTGGATGGAGATAGGTTCACATTAAAATTGGGGAGTTTTCTTAACACTTCCTGTCCATAAGGAAATTGCCTTCAATTAAATTTAATAACCCCAAGGAGCCTTGGTTCTAGCCATC